>CM053786.1:163658401-164032948 GCA_028749045.1 Cupressus sempervirens | reverse complement strand
ATTAGATCATTTCCTTATATTGTGCAGATTCATCCTATAATCTAAGAAATTATTGGAAATATGGATATCGTCACCCAAATGAATGACTCCTCACTTGCCTACAATCCCCTTGCAATCAATTCATTATGTCTCTCTGGTAAACTTGTCACATTGCCTAAGCTAACATATACACCACATATCTCTCTTTTTGTTCATTCATCCAGTCCAACCACTCATCTTCCTCTACATTATCAAGGCTTTCCCTTACACCAACAGGAAGAAAGAGACCTATTGACTAAACAAGGTGCCTTGAAATATTTCAGATAGTCAACATAGATAGGCTTCGATGAACATAAAATGTTGATGAGGGCGCCTCAGCTCTTCGAGTTCAAATTCATGTTGTCTCTAATGGACTTGTACAATTTATGCAAACCTATAATATAAATGTTTAGTCTCAACAACTTCTCTCTCTCTCTCTCTCTCTCTCTCTCTCTCTCTCTCTCTCTCTCTCTCTCTCTCTCTCCCCCTCTCCCCCCTAAATTATCCTCTTTCTATATTTAGCTCTAGCTCTTCCCACTTCCCCTTCTATCTTTATTCCATCTCCTTGCCCCTCTAGCGATTGCTTCCCCCTAAATACCTTATATATCTCTACATAATGTCTCTAACTCTCTCTCACACATCTCTCTTCCCCAAACATATAATACATATATCTCCCCCCATAATTATTCTCTTTCCCTCTCTCCCCACCTTCCTCTCAACATATCTTCTCTTATTTAACCTCCCCTCCACCCACTTATCACTATTATCCTCTTTGCCTTCATTATCATGTCCATCTATCATATTTCCTAATTATTATATTTACCCCATCTCTCTCCCATTCAGTCTTTCTCTTATATCACTCCCCCTCTCACCATATATTCCTCTTGATTGCCATATAGCCCTAGCCCATCTCTCTCTCTCTCTCTCTCTCTCTCTCTCTCTCTCTCTCTCTCTCTCTCTCTCTCTCTCTCTCTCTCTCTCACACACACACACACACACACACACACACATCATGTCTCCATATCTTTTGGACCCTAATTGTCATCCATCCCCTAATTACCGCATCTCTCTCTCTCTCTCTCTCTCTCTCTCTCTCTCTCTCTCTCTCTCTCTCTCTCTCTCTCTCTCCCTCCCAAATTCCCCCCCATTGCCATTTCCATCCATTTGATGCCCTAATTATTCTCTTTCTCTCACATAATCTCTCTCCCCTTCGACATTGTCTCTTTCTACCTCATACCTTCCTACATTTCTCCCTTTGTCTTATTTTCACCCCTAGTTACCATATCCTCTCCTTTATTACCATTTATATCCACATCATCTCTTTGCCTCCCTGCCACCTTAATCTCTTTAAGTCTTTCCTCTCCTCCCTCTCACAATCTCTTCCCCCTATTTACCCTTTATATCTTCCCCATATCGCTCACTCGTGTATCTTTATCTCTCACAATCTCTCTTGCACATGTCTCTTACCATATTTCCTCTTATCTCACTCTCATGTCCCCTCTTCAAATCTCTTTATCTCTCAAATTCTTTCTATGTCTACCTTGTGTTTGTCATGCCCCCCCATAGCCTCTATCATGTCTCCTACTAGCTACTCTCTTTGTCTCATGTATCTTTATCTCTCACTCTCTCTCATAGTGTTTACTTCATGCCTCACCCTCATCCCCTTGTCACACTCTCTCGCACATGTCCCCTTCTATAATTTACCCACTCATCCTTCTCTAGACACTTTCTTTGCCTCCACCCCCCTCCTCATAATGTAGACCCTCCCCACTCCCTCGTTCCCCACACCCACACATCCCTTTTGGAATTCAACTATATGGATATATTTTGAATTAATTTATAAAGCTTGATTTTATTTGTAAACTTAAACTTTATTTAAAATCTAACTTTATAACACTTTCTCATAACAAATTTAAGATTACTTTATAACATTCTTTTAATTTTCGTTTTATATGTTTAACTTCATTAATTTAATATTTTCCTAAATTTATAAATTTCAACCTTATTTCAAAATTTGTGTAGTGCCTGCCCCTAGTTTACATTTTTCGAGCTACATTTATGATATGATTGCCAAACTCTTTTAGGCCAATTTATGTTTGATGAGTAGTATTATTATTTTAGAGATTATCAGAGGATGTTTACACTCAGTTTATGATATGATGAGATTACTTGGTACTCTATATTTCATGCATGTATGATGATTATTCAATGGTTTCAGTTATCGATGATGATTAGTTAGATGGTTCATTATTCCATGTGTTTCTTATGGATACTTACCCCATACTGCATGTGTATGGTGTGCGTGCTATTTTATTTATGTATGGTGTTTCTGATATGGTTAAGGAAGGGAGTCGTAGTCACCTGCTAGTCGGGATCTACACGATGCACCACTTCCTGCCATTGCCTGTTTAGCTTAGAATATTGTGTTTGTACATGCGTGGATTTTATGCAGGTTGCAGGTACCGGGTATCGACTTCCCTGAATTGTCAGGATGAGCGTACCCTATTGCACTGTCTCAATGGTAAGAGAGGGGAGATAAACTCTTAAGTCCAAATCCTAAACCCTTTAGCCAATTGTCCTAATTGATAATTAGGACAAGTATCTGAGTTAAGTACCCTCCGAATGCATCAAATGATGTAATTTTGTGATTATAACCCTTTTGTTTGATTTGGTATGTATTGTTCTATGATGGGTTTTCGTATGTTGCTTTATGAGTCCTTGGTGTATTTTTCTATTAATTAAGTCTAATTAAAAAGACTAATTAATGATTTAATTTAATAAGGAATTATTATGATATCTTTATATTTAATTAATTAATTAATTAATTAAATAAAAGAATTAAAGTTGGAAATTAAAGTTCAAGATATATTTAGAACAGGATAATATTTATTTAATTTAATAATAATATATTTGGAGTTCATTTTTAAATAAATGCTAAATATTATTGTTATTTAAATTAATTAAATATGCTATCAATTAAGTTCTAAAATAAATTAAAAAGTTGAAAGATATTAATTTATTAAGAATTCTAGATCGCATGATCTAAACATGAGTTAAATATAAGAATTAAATTAAAAGATTAAAATTATAAAAATTAATAATGTTATTTTAATTTCTTAAAAGTGCACATAAGATTTAAAGTAATAAATTAAATTAGAATTGAAGTCAAGTGAAATTTTAAATAAAGTTATTTAATAATTCAACTTAATGTGCATGAAAGTTGATTGCAAAAGAATTGGAAAAGATAATAAAAGTTAATTTGGAGTTAACTGAGTTGTGCAAAGAGTCTTCTCGGGTAAACACACAATTAGTGCCCCGAATTGAGGAGAATTTGCTTATCACAACTTTGGGGGTTCATTTTTGTGATATATACGAAGTTGGACGAGAATTTTTGGGAGAGACAATTTTGGAAGCGAATTTCAGAAAGCTGATACCAAGAAAGTTTTCCAGAGGAAGGTTATTGAGAGGAGCGAATTCTTTTACAGTTCTTAGAAATTGCATAATAGCATCAGAATCAGGTAGGGTCTGGTGTTTTCGATTATCAATTTAATACGCAATTATCCCTTCCTGCCTTCTTCGTGTCTGGGGTTTGTAGATCTGAATTCTCTGTGATGAAAGTTTTAAGCTTTCAATATTGTGAATTTATTAATTATTCGTCAATAATTTCTGTATCCATGGAGACTGGATGAATTAATTAGAACCATTGTTTTCTTGATTTAGAAATTAAGATCTAATTTAATAAGGGTTTTGTTTTTATGAAATTGAAAGTTCTAGATATATATATATCCTTTAAAAAAACTTTGTTTTATTGAAAATTAAATAAAAACTAATTTTTTTAAAAATAAAATTGGATTTATTTTATTATATTAGAAATTTAAATATATATATATATATATATATATATAAAAATATATATATATATATATATATATAAATATATATATATATATAAATATATATAATAATATTTAGTGGGGGGGGAGGGAATCACCCCGTACCCGCCCCCCACTGTCGGCAGGCCGACAGTACCTGCGTCGCAGGTACTGCAACGGCAAGTACAGAGTACCTGCCGCCGCAGGCCCTGCGGCCAAAGCCGACGGGCTATAAACGTGGGTGATAGAAAATAAAATATAAAACTTTGTTTTTCATTTTTTATTTTTTTTATAATTTTTTTTAAATTATTAAAAACAATTTTTATTTATTTAAAAATTTTAAATAATAAAATTATAATATATTCAATTTTTATAATAGATTAAACTTTTTAAATATTTAATAAATAAATATTAATTGCATAGATATAGTTGTAAATTTTAATTTATTAATAATTTTGCTTAAATATTAATAAATTAACAATTATTAGTTGGATTAAAATAAGTAATTAGATCTAATGAATATTGATTAATTTAATTAAAATTAGTTTAATTAAGTTAATTAATAATGAATTTTATTTGACTAAATTATAAATTTGGATATTGATTTAACGAAAGTTATTATAGAAATGGGTTATTCGAAAAAGGGAAGTTGTGAAAACTTTGTTACTTGAATTCGACATTAAACTAAAACACAAACCTTACCTTAACTTAAATAATATACTTTCAGATCCAATCTCCGAGACTTTGATGTTGTCTTTGTACTTTGAATGTTTTGGGGTTGGTTTAGCGTTGACCAGTTCAGGTTGTTACCAGAGGCTCGGGGTTGTGAATGTGATGTCTTGATGATTTGGTCTCGATCTTTCTTAACCTGACCATGGTAATGTGATGAAGTGCTCTATGACATGATTGTGTTTACTATTTGTTATTGCTTTCCAGTTTCCTTGTGTGAAGCTGAGGTGTATGTATTTGAGAATACCTAACTTAACCATTTTTGAGTCTCGATCAGTTATATTTGATAACCATTTCTGAGTCTCGATCAGTTATACTTGTATTACTTTCTGGTTGCTCATTAGAGAACCATTGGATTTTGTGACTTATCATTGATGCCTTCAGTTGCTGATAGAGAACTGTCGTGATTACATGATTACTATTTGATGTTATCTGTTGCTCATGAAGAACTGATATATTTTGTGGATTATCTTTTTATGATATTTTCAGTTGCTCTTATAGGACTGAGATGGTTTTATTATGATTCTTTGATTTACGAGTTCATGAGCTAGGGTAGGTTATCTATGTGTAGAGTCGGGAAGTGGCTTGCAATGGGGGTCGGAGCCCTAAGAGGCTGCCTTGAGAAACCCATTGTAAGTCATTTTTAATAAGTGAAAACATTTACACTAAATGAGAGAAAATGAACCTAACAAGATAATTGTATGTTCTCTCCCATGCCATGAGTGCTAGTACAGACTAGGATGGGGTAGAGAGGACGCTTGGTTACGACCTTGCATTCCATAGTATGCCTCGTCAGTACGAGAGGATACTAGTGGTCGCAGGATCAGTAGGGACCCGGGATTCCTAAGGGATTGCTCGGGTAACTTCTACATGACTTTTGCGATGACACTTTCCTGCTTGCATATTAGGTTTCCTACGTGTCTTGTGGTACCTCTGGGATTTAGATGTCGATCTTTTTAGGAACCCTTGAGTTAGCATACTTATAGGATTTCCTGGACTTAGAGAGTATTTATGATTATAGGTTTTGTTATCCTATTTGGGACTTGAGACTATCTCCTCAGCGCGGTGGGAGTGGACCATTTAGGTTCCACGCGGTCGGGTGGTAGTGCTTTTACTCTTACCATTGAGATCCGTTCCGTGGTCACCATGGCTGGAGATTTCGTGATTGGCATTTACCTACACTATGTTCTTGGATTAGTATGATGGATGGTTAGATTTTATGATAGATGTTTTATCATTATGGATGTATGGATGTATCATGTATGGTGAATAGTTTCATATATTTTTACTGTACTTTGTATCATGGATTTGAGGATGTTGTATCTTGATCTTTACATATGTATATTCTTTTAAGCCTTTCATACCCTGTGACATGTACAGTGGATGAATGAGCATTCCGAATTAATTTGCCAAGGAGCATTCGGAACAAATGTATATTATGGACATTGGAGTTTCTGATTATTCTTTTATATGTATGTGATAGTTGTTAGACTTAGAATTAATTAAATTTAAACATGACTCAACGTCTTGGAATCTTTAAGAAATGTAACTTGCAATGTATGTTTGTCGATGGTTACATGTTATTGCTTCCACTACTATTTGTTTGATGTGTATATCATACTTTCTTACTTAAAAAAAAAAAATGTTTAGCAAACTTAGTGAAACTTTAGGTTAATTCTTTTGGATCCCTTGGCGGGGCGTTACATCTGGTATCAGAGCCCAAGTTTCTACATTGGGAGCTCTGGGTATATTGGAATGCCACTAGTGTTAACTAGTTGAATAAAAATGCAAACCTTAAACTAAAACTTGAAGCTAGTTGAACTGAAACAGTATATAAACTATTAGTTACCTATTTTATTCATACTTCAACACTCAAAACTTCAAAACTGAAATTATACTTAAACTGAAATTATAGGTAAACTGAAAACTGAAAATATCTTGTTTGCAAAACATGTGTCTTTTATCTATGTATTTCAGTAGTATGTTTCATGGTTATTTTAGCATCTTGTGTCTTGGATATTATTGTAGGATGGTATCTGGGATGAGATCTTCCATTAGGGGCCGTAGCCATGGCCGTGGCAGAGGTCGTGGATGAGACAGAGATGTTAGTATTGATGAGTCTATCCATGAGAGCCCCATTCAGGAAGAGAACAGGGAATAGCATGTCAGTGAGCATCAGGAAGAGAACCACGATGAGGTACATGCCGACTCTGAGGAGGTTGATCTGAGGCAAATGATGCGAACCCTTATTGATCGCTTACCCCCTATTCTTGAGCAGGATAGAGCACACCAGGTTGGACATGAGCATAGACGCAGATATAGGAGTCCTCAGAGGGATCGACATAGATTCATAGTATCTTCTCAGATGAAGGATCTTCAGAGGTCCAAGATCAAGCCCTTTAATGGGCAAGGTTCTGGGTATGTAGCTAAGCAGTGGCTTATTGCCCTTGACAGGATTTTTGCTATGCATGACTTTGACAGTAATGTCAGAGCGAGGTTTGCCATTACCAATCTAGAGTTATTTGGAGCCACCTGGTGGACTATTGAGGAGAAGAAGTTGGGCATTGACATGGGTAGTGTCACTTGGGAGATTTTCTTGGAGAGTTTTCATGAGCGATTCCTACCAGAGGAATGGAAGCAGCATAGAGCAGATGAGTTCCATAACCTGAGACAGTTCACTATGACCTTTGTAGAGTATGAGCGCAAGTTCTATGAGCTCATGCCTTTTTCGGGATTCAGTGACAACCCAGCACAGTTGGCACAACATTTCATTCGAGGCTTGAACAACCATTTTATTGGGAGTGTTAAGGTATTTGAGCCTAAGACCCTCAAGGATGCGGTACATCGAGCTATCCTGGTAGAGCAGAGTGTCAACTTTGGGCAAGGAGGATTTGTGGGAGCGCCTACTACAGCAGGATCTAAGGGCAACCACAATTCTGGTGGAATCAGGAAGCCTCCCTTCCCTAGGAGGAATCAGTATTCTCAGCAGCATTCTCAGCAGCAGCCTCAGCAGCATAAGGGATTTTACCCTCAGGCACAGAGTGGTGGCAGTGGATCCAACTCTAGGATCAATCGCAATGCTCAACGTAATAGACAGAATCAGCAATCTCGGCCTGCACAGAGCAACCAGTCTTTTGCTAGCAGGGGTAGCCACCAGCGCTCGAATGCACCACCTATAGGGAGAGGATCTGGCAAAGGCACGGGATGTTATTCGTGTGGATAGATTGGTCATATTGCAGCATACTGCCCACAGCGAGCATCTCAGTATTCAGGACCCAGGCCTACGGCATCTGAGCCTACAGTCGAAAATACAGGTGGATCTCATAGAGTATTTGCAGCGGTGGATCACCGTCAGGCAGACCATCAGGGGATAGTAGTTGAGACTACAGGAGCTATCCGAGGTACACCTCTCTCTGTATTATTTGATTCAGGTGCTACAGATTCTTTCATTTCTCCATCTCTAGTTGATAAGTGTAAGCTGGAGTCGGTTAAGCAAGATCATGGTTGGCAAGTGGAACTAGCCTCAGGTGCTAAAGTTTCCACAGATTCGGTGGTTCATAAGTGTGGACTTAGCATAGGAGGGTTCGAGACTTCAGTCAATTTTTGAGTTATTCCTCTTGGCTCCTACAATGTGGTCTTAGGTATGGATTGGCTTGGCTCTCATAGGGCTAGTATTGATTGCAGAAAGAAGACCATTATGTGTCAGGATGACCAAGGGAAGGATGTTGAGATTGTGGGGATACCGAGACCTATATCCCTACGGATGATCTTTGCTATGCAACTTAAGCGAAGCTTTCGTAAGGGGTGTCAGGTATTTTCCGTTTCGGTAAATGAGCTTGATGAGGAAGACTCTACGAGGAAGACCCTAGATCACCCTATTTTACAGGAGTATGTTGATGTCTTTTCGAGTGAGATTCCAGGCATGCCTCCGAAGAGAGACATTGATTTTAGCATTGAGCTCACTCCAGGAGCGGAACCTATCTCTAGAGCTCCTTACCGTATGACCACTCAAGAGCTAAGTGAGTTGCGTTTGCAGTTAGAGGAACTTTTGGCCAAGGGTAGTATTCGACCTAGTGTATCACCATGGGGAGCTCCAGTGCTCTTTGTGAAGAAGAAGGATGGTTCTTTGCGCCTTTGCATCGATTACAGACAGCTGAATAAGGTGACAATAAAGAACAGGTATCCTTTACCAAGGATTGATGATTTATTTGATCAGATCAAGGGAGCTACAGTGTTCTCTAAGATTGATCTTAAGTCAGGATACCATCAACTTCGCATCAAGGAGGCTGATATTCATAAGACCGCTTTCCGAACTCGCTACGGGCATTATGAGTTCACAGTGGTACCCTTTGGGCTGACGAACGCTCCATCAGTTTTCATGTGCTTAATGAATGGAGTGTTCCGTTCCTATCTTGATAGATTTGTTCTTGTGTTCCTCGATGATATTCTGATATATTCTAAGTCCCAAAAGGAACATGAGGAACATTTGAGTTTAGTTTTGCAGTGCTTGAGAGATAATCAACTTTATGCCAATGCGGCAAAGTGTGATTTCTTTCAATCAGAGATACAGTATTTGGGACACGTTATTTTAGGCGAAGGTATCTCTGTAGACCCTGCGAAGATCCAGGCAATAGTAGATTGGCCTGCACCCACTACTGTGTCGGAGATTCGTAGTTTCATGGGTCTAGCTGGGTATTATCGCAGATTTGTTCAAAACTTCTCCAGAATAGCACACCCTATTACCTCCCTTCAGAGGAAAGGAAAGAAGTTTCTTTGGACAGAAAAGTGTGTAGAAGCATTTCAGAAACTCAAAGAGCTTCTGACCAGTGCACCGATCTTAGCAGTACCTGATCCAGAAGGTGAGTTCATGGTGTGTACAGATGCTTCCCTTGAGGGTATTGGAGCAGTTCTAATGCAGAATGGTCGAGTGATTGCATATGAGTCACGCAAACTCAAGGATCATGAGTTGAATTATCCTACACATGACCTTGAGTTAGCAGCAGTAGTTCATGCCTTAGTGAGATGGAGACATTTCTTGTTGGGACACAGATTTGAACTACATAGCGATCATCGTAGTCTTCAGTACATATTCACGCAGCCTAATTTGAATGCTAGGCAAAGGCGTTGGATGGAGTTTTTGTGCGAGTATGACTTTGAGGTGAAGTATATCCAGGGGAAGGAGAATGTCGTAGCTGATGCTTTGAGTCGCAAGAAACATGTGATATCATCTATGACTCTTAGTGTCGATTTGAGATGTCAGATACTTCAGGCACTCCCCACTGATTCATGGTATCTGGAGGTGTGCAGTGAGATCAATTCAGGGAGACCCTTGGAGGGTAAGTTTTGAGGCTATGTCCTAGAGTCAGATGGCCTTTTGAGACTTTCAGGAAGGATCTATGTGCCGCTACTGGATGAGCTTCGCATATTGATCCTATCAGAGGCCCATCGTGCACCTTACTCGGCACATCCAGGTGTCAAGAAGATGCATGCAGATTTGCGACGTTTATTCTATTGGTCCGGGATGAAGCGCGACATTGCTGATTTTGTGGCTAGATGTCTTGAGTGTCAGAGAGTCAAGGCAGAACACCAGCATCCGGCAGGACTTTTGCAACCAAATCTCGTTCCTTCATGGAAGTGGGACATCATCTCTATGGATTTCATAGTAGGATTACGTATGACTCTTCGTCGTCATGATGCTATCATGGTCACCGTTGACCAGTTGACCAAGGTGGCACATTTTGCACCAATCAGGTCTTCCTACACTGCAGCTTCAGTAGCTAATGTCTTCATGCGTGACATTGTGAGACTACATGGTATTCCCCGAAAGATCATTTCGGATAGGGATCATGTTTTCACTTCCGCATTTTGGACATCACTACAGCATGATCTTGGATCGCAGTTGAACTTCAGTTCAGCATATCACCCAGAGACAGATGGGCAGACAGAGAGAGTGAATCAGGTTCTCGAAGATATGTTGAGGATGTACGTGATGGATAGGAAGACTCATTGGGAGGACTATCTCTACCTAGTGGAGTTTGCTTACAACAACGGGTATCACAGTTCTATTGGCATGGCACCTTTCCAAGCCTTATATGGATGCCCTTGTCGTACACCTTTGAGTTGGGATAGCCTTGAGGATCGCATCCTGTTGGGCCCAGAGATGCTTCGTGACATGGAGCAACAGGTGGTGCGTATCCGAGAGCACTTGACAACGGCACAGGATAGGCAGAAGAAGTATGTTGATGCTCATAGGTCAGATAAGCAGTTTGCTGTGGGAGAGAAGGTTTTCTTGAGAGTGCGTCCGCGGAAGAGTCCGATCCGTTATGGAAAGGGCTCGAAGCTAGCACCTCGCTTTGTGGGACCATTCGATATTCTTGAGAGGATTGGTCTAGTTGCCTATCGTCTTGCTTTACCACCCAGCCTTGCTCGCATTCACGATGTTTTTCATGTTTCAGTACTTAGACAGTATATTCCTGATGTTGTACATATTCTTGATTGGAATGCATTACAGGTAGAGGACGGGCAGCTGGCTTTGGAGCCAATACGTATTCTGGAGCAGCGGAAGTTGACCCTCAGGGGTCGAACCATAGAGCAGGTAAGGGTCCAATGGGACCCTACTGATGACTCTTCAGCTACATGGGAGGATGCATCTAGATTACGGGATTTATATCCCTATTTGTTTATAGGCTTCCAGGAGTAAGCCTAAGTCTAGGGGGGGTGGATGTAGTGCCTGCCCCTAGTTTACATTTTTCGAGCTACATTTATGATATGATTGCCAAACTCTTTTAGGCCAATTTATGTTTGATGAGTAGTATTATTATTTTAGAGATTATCAGAGGATGTTTACACTCAGTTTATGATATGATGAGATTACTTGGTACTCTATATTTCATGCATGTATGATGATTATTCAATGGTTTCAGTTATCGATGATGATTAGTTAGATGGTTCATTATTCCATGTGTTTCTTATGGATACTTACCCCATACTGCATGTGTATGGTGTGCGTGCTGTTTTATTTATGTATGGTGTTTCTGATATGGTTAAGGAAGGGAGTCGTAGTCACCTGCTAGTCGGGATCTACACGATGCACCACTTCCTACCATTGCCTGTTTAGCTTAGAATATTGTGTTTGTACATGCGTGGATTTTATGCAGGTTGCAGGTACCGGATATCGACTTCCCTGAATTGTCAGGATGAGCGTACCCTATCGCACTGTCTCAATGGTAAGAGAGGGGAGATAAACTCTTAAGTCCAAATCCTAAACCCTTTAGCCAATTGTCCTAATTGATAATTAGGACAAGTATCTGAGTTAAGTACCCTCCGAATGCATCAAATGATGTAATTTTGTGATTATAACCCTTTTGTTTGATTTGGTATGTATTTTTCTATGATGAGTTTTCGTATGTTGCTTTATGAGTCCTTGGTGTATTTTTCTATTAATTAAGTCTAATTAAAAAGACTAATTAATGATTTAATTTAATAAGGAATTATTATGATATCTTTATATTTAATTAATTAATTAATTAATTAAATAAAAGAATTAAAGTTGGAAATTAAAGTTCAAGATATATTTAGAACAGGATAATATTTATTTAATTTAATAATAATATATTTGGAGTTCATTTTTAAATAAATGCTAAATATTATTGTTATTTAAATTAATTAAATATGTTATCAATTAAGTTCTAAAATAAATTAAAAAGTTGAAAGATATTAATTTATTAAGAATTCTAGATCGCATGATCTAAACATGAGTTAAATATAAGAATTAAATTAAAAGATTAAAATTATAAAAATTAATAATGTTATTTTAATTTCTTAAAAGTGCACATAAGATTTAAAGTAATAAATTAATTAAGAATTGAAGTCAAGTGAAATTTTAAATAAAGTTATTTAATAATTCAACTTAATGTGCATGAAAGTTGAATGCAAAAGAATTGGAAAAGATAATAAAAGTTAATTTGGAGTTAACTGAGTTGTGCAAAGAGTCTTCTCGGGTAAACGCACAATTAGTGCCCTGAATTGAGGAGAATTTGCTTATCACAACTTTGGGGGTTCATTTTTGTGATATATATGAAGTTGGACGAGAATTTTTGGGAGAGACAATTTTGGAAGCGAATTTCAGAAAGCTGATACCAAGAAAGTTTTCCAGAGGAAGGTTATTGAGAGGAGCGAATTCTTTTACAGTTCCTGGAGATTGCATAATAGCATCAAAATCAGGTAGGGTTTGGTGTTTTCGATTATCGATTTAATACGCAATTATCCCTTCCTGCCTTCTTCGTGTCTGGGGTTTGTAGATCTGAATTCTCTGTGATGAAAGTTTTAAGCTTTCAATATTGTGAATTTATTAATTATTCGTCAATAATCTCTGTATCCATGGAGACTGGATGAATTAATTAGAACCATTGTTTTCTTGATTTAGAAATTAAGATCTAAAGGGTTTTGTTTTTATGAAATTGAAAGTTCTAGATATATATATATCCTTTAAAAAAAAATTGTTTTATTGAAAATTAAATAAAAACTATTTTTCTTTTAAATAAAATTGGATTTATTTTATTATATTTGAAATTTTTAAAAATATATATATATATATAAATATATATATATAATAATATTTGGTGGGGGGGGGAGGGAATCACCCCGTACCCGCCCCCCACTGTCGGCAGGCCGACAGTACCTACGTCACAGGTACTGCGACGGCAGGTACAGAGTACCTGCCGCCGCAGGCCTGCGGCCAAAGCCGACGGGCTATAAACGTGGGTGATAGAAAATAAAATATAAAACTTTGTTTTCGTTTTTTATTTTTTTTATAATTTTTTTTAAATTATTAAAAACAATTTTTATTTATTTAAAAATTTTAAATAATAAAATTATAATATATTCAATTTTTATAATAGATTAAACTTTTTAAATATTTAATAAATAAATATTAATTGCATAGATATAGTTGTAAATTTTAATTTATTAATAATTTTGCTTAAATATTAATAAATTAACAATTATTAGTTGGATTAAAATAAGTAATTAGATCTAATGAATATTGATTAATTTAATTAAAATTAGTTTAATTAAGTTAATTAATAATGAATTTTATTTGACTAAATTATAAATTTGGATATTGATTTAACGAAAGTTATTATAGAAATGGGTTATTCGAAAAAGGGTAGTTGTGAAAACTTTGTTACTTGAATTCAACATTAAACTAAAACACAAACCTTACCTTAACTTAAATAATATACTTTCAGATCCAATCTCTGAGACTTTGATGTTGTCTTTGTACTTTGAATGTTTTGGGGTTGGTTTAGCGTTGACCAGTTCAGGTTGTTACCAGAGGCTCGGGGTTGTGAATGTGATGTCTTGATGATTTGGTCTCGATCTTTCTTAACCTGACCATGGTAATGTGATGAAGTGCTCTATGACATGATTGTGTTTACTGTTTGTTATTGCTTTCCAGTTTCCTTGTGTGAAGCTGAGGTGTATGTATTTGAGAATACCTAACTTAACCATTTTTGAGTCTCGATCAGTTATATTTGATAACCATTTCTGAGTCTTGATCAATTATACTTGTATTACTTTCTGGTTGCTCATTAGAGAACCATTGGATTTTGTGACTTATCATTGATGCCTTCAGTTGCTGATAGAGAACTGTCGTGATTACATGATTACTATTTGATGTTATCTGTTGCTCATGAAGAACTGATATATTTTGTGGATTATCTTTTTATGATATTTTCAGTTGCTCGTATAGGACTGAGATGGTTTTATTATGATTCTTTGATTTACGAGTTTATGAGCTAGGGTAGGTTATCTATGTGTAGAGTCGGGAAGTGGCTTGCAATGGGGGTCGGAGCCCTAAGAGGCTGCCTTGAGAAACCCATTGTAAGTTGTTTTTAATAAGTGAAAACATTTACACTAAATGAGAGAAAATGAACCTAACAAGATAATTGTATGTTCTCTCCCATGCCATGAGTGCTAGTACAGACTAGGATGGGGTAGAGAGGACGCTTGGTTACGACCTTGCATTCCATAGTATGCCTCGTTAGTACGAGAGGATACTAGTGGTCGCAGGATCAGTAGGGACCCGGGATTCCTAAGGGATTGCTCGGGTAACTTCTACATGACTTTTGCGATGACACTTTCCCGCTTGCATATTAGGTTTCCTACATGTCTTGTGGTACCTCTGGGATTTAGATGTCGATCTTTTTAGGAACCCTTGAGTTAGCATACTTATAGGATTTCCTGGACTTAGAGAGTATTTATGATTATAGGTTTTGTTATCCTATTTGGGACTTGAGACTATCTCCTCAACGCGGTGGGAGTGGACCATTTAGGTTCCACGCGGTCGGGTGGTAGTGCTTTTACTCTTACCATTGAGATCCGTTCCGTGGTCACCGTGGCTGGAGATTTCGTGATTGGCATTTACCTACACTATGTTCTTGGATTAGTATGATGGATGGTTAGATTTTATGATAGATGTTTTATCATTATGGATGTATGGATGTATCATGTATGGTGAATAGTTTCATATATTTTTACTGTACTTTGTATCATGGATTTGAGGATGTTGTATCTTGATCTTTACATATGTATATTCTTTTAAGCCTTTCATACCCTATGACGTGTACAGTGGATGAATGAGCATTCCGAATTAATTTGCCAAGGAGCATTCGGAACAAATGTATATTATGGACATTGGAGTTTCTGATTATTCTTTTATATGTATGTGATAGTTGTTAGACTTAGAATTAATTAAATTTAAACGTGACTCAACGTCTTGGGATCTTTAAGAAATGTAACTTGCAATGTATGTTTGTCGATGATTACATGTTATTGCTTCCGCTACTATTTGTTTGATGTGTATGTCATACTTTCTTACTTTAAAAAAAAAAATGTTTAGCAAACTTAGTGAAACTTTAGGTTAATTCTTTTGGATCCCTTGGCGGGACGTTACAATTTGATATAATCTCTAACATTTTGTTCTAATTTTTATCCATCCCTTAATTAGCACTCTCTCTCTCTCTCTCTCTCTCTCTCTCTCTCTCTCTCTCTCTAATCTCTCCTCCCTTCAACGTTGTCTCTTTCTACCTCATACCTTCCTACATTTCTCCCTTTGTCCTATTTCACCCTTACCATATCCTCTCCTTTATTACCATTTATCTCTACATCATATGTCTCTCTCCCTGTCTCTTTAATCTCTGTAAGTCTCTCCTCTCCCTCCTCTCACAATCTCTTTCCCCTATTTACCCTCTATATCTACCCCATATCTCTCACTCATGTATATTTATCTCTCACCATATTTCCTCTTATCTCACTCTCATGTCCCCTCCTAATATCTCTTTATCTCTCAAATTCTTTCTATATGTCTACCTTGTGTCTCTCATGCCGCCCCCCTTACCCCCCCCCCCCCCCCCCCCTCACAACCTCTACCATGTCCCCTACTACTTGCTCTCTTCGTCTAATGTGTCTGTGTATCTCATTCTCTCTCAAACTGTTTACTTCATGCCTCACCCTCATCCCCTTGTCATACTCTCTCTCACATGTCCCCTTCTATAATTTACCCACCCTTCCTTCTCTACGTTATATCTCCCCCTCCATCCCACTCCTCATAATATAGACCCACCCCACTCCCCCTCTCCCCCTTGCCCTCCCCCCCCCCCCCGCCTCTCTCTCTCTCTCTCTCTCTCTCTCTCTCTCTCTCTCACACACACACACACACACACACACACACACAAGCACAAGCACAAGCACACCCACACCCACACGTCCCTTTTGAAATTTGACTATATGCATATGTTTGAATTAATTTATATAGCTTGATCTTATTTGTAAAGTTAAACTTTATTTTATAGCTAACTTTATAACAGTTTTGAACATTCTTTTAATTTTAATTTTATATGTTTAACTTCATTAATTTAATATTTTCCCAGATTTATAAATTTCAACCTTATTTCAAAATTTGATATAATATGTAACATTTTATTCTAATATTTAAAATCTATTGTAATTTCATTATTTTTAATATTCTTAATTTTATTATTTAATTACTTTATCCAATTTTAGTCTAGCATTTCAGATTATATAATCACAATATCTAATATTGGTTAGTACAAAATGTATATTAAATTGTGCTTGTGTTTATTTAAAATGATTTTTTTTTAAATGTTGAGGTTGAGGTACTCTAAATTTTAACCACAAGAACAATTTAAGTCATGATCAGACAATGAGATAAGAACAAACTTAAAACAGAGCAAGAAAATAAATTGATTTATTCAAACTTTGGGCTAGTGCCACTATGGGATTCAATCAGTTTATTTTTGCCAATAATTGATTCAAATGCATCAATATGGTAAGGCTTGGGAGATGTGAACAGAAGGAAAGAGGAGACAAGTGAATCCAGTTGAGGTTGAGGTACTCCAAATGCTACAGTTGGAATAGAGCATGAAATAGTCGATTTTGAAATAGTTGATGGGAGTGTAGATACCTCATCTTGTAGAAATATACTGTTTTTGATTTTGTTGACTTTGTTTTTGTTTCTTCCTTTGATACTTCCATCTCTTCCACCACCTCCACTCATTTTGATGGTGATTCCCATGTTCATATTGGGAGCATTGTTCCTTCTCATGGCATCAATACTCGTCGGTGAAGAATAATGGTTGGGATGTCATTGTAGTCTTCTCTGGCATTTAGTTAATCTAATGTATAATTTTTCTTTGGTAAACCTTCATGGACGCTTTTGTAAGGTGGTTACCGATAGACAATACTCAGAGAAAGATGTTATTATGTGTATATGATATATTTTCAATAATTATCTTACAATGGCCTTTGTATTTTCTAAATTATTAATGTGACAATGGCACTAATGGGCATTCATTATCCTATATCATCATACAGCACAACACATTGATAAATAATATAGTTCTAGTTATGGATTTATTTAGACAAAATTGTGACAAACTACTATGTTACTTGTAAGCCTCATGCATGGATTTTAGTTTGTTTGCCCCATCACCTAATTTAACCAACTTATAATTATATTTTCATTGCATTTGGTTTACTTGTATGGAAATTTTGGGTTATGCAATGAAGCATAAATAGCTATTTTGACTTATTCTAGTTTTAATTAAAAAAAATGTCATTCGCTGCTTGCTCAAAACTCTAGAAAAAGTTGATCAGTTGTAGTTTGAGTTTGTAGCGTTTGATCATAGGGACTCCCATTTTAGTATATGATATGATGGAATTCCCTGGCAAGATACCAAATTGAATGATATTTAGCAATGGTTAAACTTCTTCTCAAATTTGTTGCTCTGCTCATGGACAAATTTTCATTGACTCACAAAACAGTGGGCTTTCGAAGGATATAACAATCAATAAAGTATTCCTATAATCATTAGCATTGCATGTAACTATCAAATGAAGTGATTTCTTTATTTCTATAACAAACAATTTTTGTCAAGTCAGATTTGTAACTATAGAGATATGTAATAATTTTTTTTAACAATAATGTTAATTTGAATAGCCAACTGCACATAATTTTTTTTTAAAGTTACAAAAGTTTACATTGATAATTGCTTCCACTATAGAAAGCCTCTCGGCTTAATGACCACTATCACCTTTACAATAAGGACCTTACATTAGTGATAATAAATTTTACATTCAATAACTTGTCAAGGCTAATTGATCACAATAAATTTGATATCCATTCAGTTGTCCCAACCCAATTTATCATCAAGGCTAATTGAGCAGAAAAATATTGATGTTC
The DNA here is from genome assembly GCA_028749045.1 of Cupressus sempervirens. Lineage (NCBI taxonomy): Eukaryota > Viridiplantae > Streptophyta > Pinopsida > Cupressales > Cupressaceae > Cupressus > Cupressus sempervirens. Next base: position 164,014,567 of record CM053786.1, on the reverse strand, counting down.
ATTCAGTTGTCATAGCTCAATTTATCACAAGAAAATTGACTTCCATTGAGTTGTTATTGGTAAATTATTTTTGAGAAAAATTATTTGATTTCAAGTAAGCAATTCATGAAATATGGGTCAATGAGTTTGACTCAAAAATGACATAGTAGCAATATCACAATTTGACTTGTTGTGGAAAATGTCTCATACTTGTCAATTGATGAACTCAAGGGGCTTGCTAATGAATTGTTCATAAGGCACAACACTTGGTGAAAGTTTTGCAAATAGGTTGCAAGAAGAGTAGGTTTCATCATGGAGGGATCTTTGTAGTTAAGTGCACTCAAATTAGAGTAGCAATAAGATGTGTGACCTCCTGAGAAGTCTCAATGCTTCACCTCTATCAGAATCAATTAGATCCAATGAGTGCTAAGTGTTCTACTCATTGTCATAAGAGATAGGTTTGTGTAAACTACTGCTCATGAAATATTGGGTCAATGAATTTGAATTAAAAACTACACAATTAAATCCTCATAACAATATCACAATTCAAATAAGCTATCTCCATCAATAAATTTAATATTGGTACAATTATTACTACCAAATTTGTCCTAATAAATTTGAAGTCCTTTCACCCATCAAGACCAATTGCTTGGGAATAAATGTGACACTTATTTAGTTGTTACAACTCAGTTGAACTCAATAAATTTGATAGTCATCGCTTTCTATTTTGATGGGATTAATGAGGAGTCGTTGACTTAATCTAATGAGGAATATGCATGCAACCAATTCACTGTCTCTTATATTTGTTATAGTATGTTGTGCTGGTGTTTATCTCTATAATTGTAGTAGTAGTCCCTAAACATCATGTACATCATCTAAATAAGTCTTTTCTACTTGTGTTTATTAAATTTAGGAATGCGGGTTTGAATGTAGTTTGCTCTATTTTATTCTAATGATGATGTGGGCTTCATGATGTGTGCTTGTATTGTGACTTTCTTTTCAAATTTTATTTTTATAAACAAAATATTGCTATAAAATTTATTTTTAAATATTTATTGAATAACATATTAAAATTTATTAATTTACAAAATATTATATTATTATTGTAAACTAAATAAACAAATTTAATTATTAATTTTACAATTAACTATTAATTTAAGTTAAATCAATAAATACATTTTCAATTAAATCTTAGTTTCAATGGGTAAATGCTAGAGATTTATTAGAGTTTTAATCCAAGATTATTGGTTGAGGTTAATGCTTCATTTACGATTGAGATGACCAAGGATACAAATGATTTCAAACAATCTAGATTATAAATAAGCTTGTCCTTGGTAGAGTATAATGAAGGGAAATGAATATGAATAATGTCACCAACTAGCATGAACACTAAGACTAGTAACCAACATCAACACTAAGATCAAATAAAACACTCACAAGAACACTTAGCCCAACAACCACAATCCAAGACAAGTACTTTCTCAATTCCTTGAGATTATCTTGGAAGTAGGTGACCGAGAAGGCCTAGATGAAGTTGCAATCCTAGAAACTACCTCCTTCTTAGTTACTAGATGAAGGGCCTCATCTTTACCTTGGCTTTCCTCTTATTATTTCCTTTTTTTTGTTTCCTCCAACTCAACCTAAATCCCAGTAATAGCCTTCACTTTATCTTGGGCTTTCCTATGATGAGTAGCCAAGTTCTTAATTTGATCATCTAGTTGAATGCAAGACTCTTTTATAAATGGACAAGAAATGAGAATCTAATTCTTCTCTTCTTCTAATGTTAGAAGGGCTCTAAGATCTTAAATTTATTCCTCCTCCATTTCCCATTTATGTAGCTTCTCCCCAAAATATCTTCCCACCTCATATGAGACCTCATCTATATTCTATTTAGTCCAATCCTATTCCTTGCAGTTAGCCTCTACTAAGGCTTTCAGTTTACTTAGCTTTCTTCTCACTATTTGAAGCTATTAAAGGAGCCACTTGGTAACTACTTTAAATCTATAATGATAGATGCACAATTTATCAAATTTGAGAGCATAGATTTAGATCGATACCACCATCTCCAAACTTGAGGATAAGGTTAGGGGAAACAAACCAAGGAACATGAAGGTTCTTGGGGTAATTGTGCTAGATTTTAGTAGAAGGATACAAAAAAGTAGTAGAAGGCTTGTTAGGGATGTCATAAGCGTTAAATTTTTAAGGTGTCCATTTTTATTTTTTAGACCAGGAAAAGCTAGAAGTTAAAGTATCCCTCCATAGTATCATCTTGTTTCTCTTGTTGTGAGGCATTTCTAAACTTCTTCTTTATGTGTAGGGTTAACCCTTGTGCCAAAAATAGTGGAAATATTTTTGAGAGATAGCCATGGTTTTGTTGAGGAATAGACATGGTGAACACCAAATTTTCAAGCACATGTAATAAGGTAGGGGCAGATCAATACAAAAGGGTCAAAATATTGTGAAAATCATAGACATAAAAAATACACTCTAGTAAAGAGGGGATCCACCCTTGACCTTATCTTTATCAACCAAATGCAATAGAAATGAGAAAATCTAGAGAGGATTATGGAATTTATTATTCCTTTTAAAATCATTAAGTGTAAAGAAGATATTTGAATGGAAGCACTTGTTCCTTCCCTTCAAAGTAATTAAATTAATAAGGATCCCTATCGTCACCTTTCACTCCACCAGGAGCTTCTCAAGATTGAACCCTCATTGAAGTTTCATGATTTTTTCAGAATGGTCTAAGAAAAACTGGAATATCTTCGTTAAAGGAGTATTTTCTCTTCTAAGGGATTTTTATCCCTTCATACTGAACTTTGTAACTATGGTGATGGTTTTTTTACTAACTAGAAAAGAGATGCCCCTAATGACATCTTTACATTTTTCCTAGGATTCAACAAACTTCAAGGAAAAATCTAGGTTGTAGCCCTACATACCCTCCACATACCGTTCCATGTCCTCATCTTGAATAATCGGTAAACCATCCTCACTAATATATCTAGTTGTATAATAAGAAAATCTAATTCCAAAGCATAGATAACCAACAAAAAAATAAATCGTCTTAAATCTTATTGTTAATCAGTATGAATAAAAAAAAAACCAAATTACTAATACTAAATGATAAAAATAAATTTATTAATAAATAAGGAAAAAATCCACTAAGGTTTATTAATTAAATTAGTTAATGATAAGTAAGCCCTTGTCTGAAGAGAGACAATTTAGTTGTGTGATTGATTTCCATAAAATAAATATAATAATTTGACATATAATTTGTAAATCAACATAAATATGATTTATAATGATCTATTTGTCCTCTTCTTGATTGCATTTCTAGTAATTATATATCCTTTGCGGAAATCCATAATAACATGTGCCTATTCCCAGGGCCAAATGGGCCCTTAAGATAGTGCGCTCCATTTTTTTAGCATTTTAAACTTTTTTAATTAGAATTTATAAAAATTTAAGTAAATATTTTAAACAAGAAAGAGTAACTTGAGTTTTCCACTATTTTTCACAAAAGTAGGCTCAATTTAAAGGTATAATCAAAAGGAATAATTAAAAATTAAAATTATTCCAAGAAAAATAATTTTAATTATTTACTAAAAATTAGTTTGAGCCATATATTTTGGTGAAAAATAAAATAAAATGGATATACATGATAAAGGGCAACAAATACAAGACATTAGAAGACTAATTTAGTCTACAATGAACCACCACTTATATCTAAAAGTTTGGCATTTTCCCATTATGTTAAAATTCAATGTTCTTATATATCAACACTTTCTTTAAAAAAAGAGATTGAAGGGAGATAGTTTTTAAAAAAAATCTAACGACCCAAACAAATGGAATCCTCTTGCATCCTAATAAAACAATCATAATGGCATATGTCTATCCAACCCTTTATATTTTTCATCTACTCTCTCCTCTCTATTTTTGCCCATCAACTCTCTTTCTTTTTTAAACTCATATACATACACATCTCATTCTTATTTCAACATTAGCCCTTAAGACCTTCTTGCACAATATTCTTTCTAAATGATCTTATCTAGCACACAAATATACTTAAAAATAACCACAATATTTCTTAATTAACCTATTAAACTTCTTGAACTTACCCATTGCACACCGATATATAATCTCTAATATAAAAGCAGAATTGTAAACATCTATATATATTTTGACTTAATTTCCCCACTACTTGCTTTCACTTCTTCATACTTCGCTATATATTCTAACTTGTTTCCACCGCTTTTCGAAGAAATGTGCTAAACCGTACTATAGATTAAACCAACTACATTTACCATTACATACAAAGTGATATAAACCGTGAGCACCCTGGAATCCATATCTCTGTTTCTCCTGACTCTTTTGGGCAATCCTAGACGACCCGCCTGTGGTCAACCTGTTGTTTTCATGGGAACTCGATAATTTAGGGTATGCAAACTTATCTAGCTTCAATTTCTGTAACGGAAGCTTCATTTACTGAACGAATTATCCCTGATGAAGATGAGCTAGTGGCCCCAGATGTCTGCAACGCTATTCTCTTTTCACACTCCTCCAACTCCAATCCTGACTTTGATTTTGAAGCATGAATCTTGCTCCTATTTACAAAAGCGGGCCTAGAAGGATTTGGCAATTTCGCATTACTGCGAGAGAGCATCATAACGACATTAGAGATAGCAGGACGAAGTTTTGCATCTGATTGTACACACAAAAGGCCAACATGAATGCATCTTAACGCCTGCTCCTCATTGATTTCCGATGCCTTCGTATCTACCAAACCCAAACCACTTCCTCCCATGAATTGTTTCCATGCCTGCATCACATGCCATTAAACCACAAGACTCTGGCGGGAAATTTGAAAAGTTACAGTTGTGGCAAGTAAAGTGTCTTACCCAATCTACTAGGCTTTCCATTTGGTGTGGAAGAAGAATATCAGTGCTTTTCTTTCCAGTGACGATCTCAAGTACCAGCACTCCAAAACTATAAACGTCTGCTTTAACCGACAACTGCCCTCGCATTACGTACTCTGGGGCCATGTAGCCACTACATTTGAATTGAATTTGTTGACAGTAAATTGGCAGTAAAGCTTAGTACGGTTAGTTCAGAAAGACTGCGTTGCAGTCCTAAATCAAACAAAAGGAAAAAAAAAAACATATTAATTAAATATCTAGTTTATTTGCTAAAATTGGGAAAACTATGAACTGAGACGCCTCCTTAAGTCCTCACTATTTTTGTGGTAGAAAATCAATTTGATGCAGCCACATTCGATATTATATTCCTAAAAATATGGAGGTCTGAAATTCATTAAATAATACTGAAGCAGAAGCTAGTAGTTAGGCAGTAAAAGTCGTAGGGCACTTTACTGTAATTTGAAGCGATCTGAATTATAAAATTTACATAAACGTTAGTCAAGAAAACAAAGAAATTGGACGCTATATGTTTGATTGGTTAGCTTTTGCACTCTGGGGTTTATATTTTTCTGTAGTGGATTTTAACTCTTTGTAATTTTTTGGCTCTTCTGGCATATTTTGTCTTTGTAGCAGTCACTTCTTTTTATGGCCATGTCACTACATTTATTTTATATGTATAAGTCAACAGATATAGTGGTGGAAAGAGTTTTGCAATGAATGGTTCAAAACCGATCAATGGATTGTTCTAGTATGCTGTGATCATCTTCCAGTTGTTGTTCTAGTATAATGAATGAAGACCAGACTCTTTACAAAAGAGGAAAACTTTGAAAGCTTGAATATACAGTAATTTGTTGCCCCTGTTGAGAAAATGTTGCTTGTATAGAATGGCTTGTTTTGCTAGTTATGTTGCTCTTTGGTTTGGGGTGATTGATAAGAAGTAATAGAATGGCGAAATAAAGCATGGTGAACAGTTTAATCTCATTCTTTACAGCTAGTTGCTTGTTTTGGTATAGTCTTTAGGTTTTCGAGGATTCCTCTGTGTGGTTTTCTGATCACTGTTGAAGTACAGTTAGAAGAATATTTGATTGTCTGTCGAGGATTATTTGACAGCCTGTAGAAGAAATAAGGGTTAAGTTGTTTTTAGGAGAAATTCTGACATTCGAAAAGCTTTTGTATCCTGCATTTTTCTATGCAAAAGCCATTGTAGTACTTTGATGAATATTATGGGCCTAAGACATTTGAGGTTTCCCCAGTGCATGCATGTCTCTTGAAATTTGTTTGGATAAAATTTCTGCACTATTATTTTAAAAAGTTAGGAAGCATATATCTCGGTCCATCTTAAGGGTTATTTTTCTCTGCGTGTCAAGAGTACTTTGAAAACTGAAAAGAATTAGCATCCATACTCCACTAATGTTAAGTTGTGTCCTCTACCTCAGAGATTTGCACTAATGGGGTTTTATTGCTTTTGTTGCTATTTGACAATTGATTGATAGAGATTCATTGCTTATTTATCACTGGTCTGCAGTTTGTCTTAATACAGAGACTGATCAAAATCCTGTCTAATGAACATTAATCATGAATTACTTTCGGGCTTGTATGTGTTTGGATTCAATTTTTTTTCCTCAATATTTCTTGGAAGGAAATTGGATTCGAAGTTCTACAAATAGATGCTATGCCATGAAACGCTCCAGCTGGAGACATTTCAAAACTGTGGGTAATGAAGTTTGCTTGCAGAATTTGGTGAGAAACGGAGGATGTGTTTGATAGACAATAGTCTGGGTAATCAATCTGTTTGTTTCTTGCGTATGAAAAAGTATTCCTTTAGATGGGTGTAAGTAATAGTCCCTAAGTTGTCATCAAGGAACATCCTCAAGAATTAGTTGTTGATTTCTATGTCTGGTAGTTCTAACAATAAACTCCATTAATATTTTGAGAGTGCATTTACTGGTAATATTAATATTATATTGTTCAGTATAGTACGAAATTAGGAAAGGGGATTTAGTAATTAAGCATTGCAATTTTATACTTTTTAATTTCTTATGCGAGCTTATGTGGGAAGTTCAAATTGCTTTCAAAATCTACAATAATGTATATTGGATTCTTTATTTCTATCTAAAGTTTCAACATCAGATAATCAAATATGATGTCACATCAAGATTCTTTTTTAATAAGGTGTCTTAAAAGATTAAAAAATGAAACCAAGCTTGTGCACTGTCATATTTTGTTGGTGCACTGATGTTGCATAACATAATTGGCTATTTTTTAGATCCAAGCAATACAATTGATTCTATCATGAATAGTTGTCATCACCACTAACAATTTCAGATTTGCAACTATTGATTTGATATTGTCAAAAAAAAATTGAACATTAAACCAACAAGTATTATAACAACTATTAGAATGCATTCAGCTACTAGACCTTTCCCCTTAACAAAGATGTCAAATATTACTAGCAACACAATTTTGAGCTTGGTCTTTCCCATTAAAGAAGATACCAGATATTAGCAGCAACACAATTTCAAATAAGTTCAAACTTGTAAGTGTACATTTTGTATTTAGTTTTGATCTTCCTTGTATTGAAAAAGAAATCTAGAATACAATTTAAGAAATGTGTTCAGCTTAATGGGCGTGAGTCTAAAATAGAGGTTAAATAGTCCCACTTCCATTGATTGTTGTTGGAATATAATGTTCTAAAAGTTAATCAAAACAGGAATCAAATAAGATTTCTTGATCTTTTATATTTTACTGTTAAGAATCTATAATTAATTAAGTGTATATGTTTTCGATTGATTGAGTTAGATCTCATTTTTATTAGCATATTTGTAAGATCTTCTTGAGGTCAGTTGAATGTTATATATTTGTATTCTATTGATGAATAACATAGCGAGTTATCTTACTATTTTGTTCTGTATCTTTCCTGCTCTTTAATTTTTCTAATTTTTATCCAGGATCTCAGCCACTGATGAATCTACCTTAAGAAAATGAGAGGAGTCCAATACGGATCTATTCAGTTAAGTGGATATTTCTTTGCAGATATGTGTATACATGGTTTGTCAGACAATTGGATCATCACTCTGTTTTTTAATTTCTCTTTCAATTTAACAACTGATGATTTAACAAATAATAACTTGTCTAACAATACCTTTTGTTTTCCTGGTTATTTAGAACAAACCTACAATTTACATTTCACATTTAAATTATTTAAAGCAAGATTTTCTAAATAATTGCAAATAGAGAATAGCTGATGCATAAATATAATTATTATATAATTTAAATAAATCAAACTTCAAGCCATTAGCAATCTATACTTAAAATCAGGTAAGGTCCATAATCATCATGATGCTTACCATGTGCCTGCAACTCTTGTATGGATATGCGTCTCATCCTGAGAGAAAAATCTTGCTAAGCCAAAGTCAGCTATTTTTGGATTGAGTTTGTGATCAAGCAGAATGTTGTTTGCCTTTATATCTCTATGAATGATTCGTACAGGTGAATCCTCGTGAAGGTAGAGAAGCCCGCGAACAATTCCAACGATGATATTATAACGTTTTTGCCAGTCTAGCTCTCTGCATTTCTCTGGATCTGTTATTCCTATTCTTAACACATTAGTCACCTCTTCATCCATTCCAGGGCAAATTAAGATATTATGATAACTTACCAAAAAGAAAGTTGTCCAAACTTTTGTTGGGATAATACTCGTACACAAGTAACCTTTCATTTTCCTCCATGCAACATCCTAACAACCTTGCAAGGTTTCTGTGCTGAACATTCGCCACCAATTTAACTTCATTCATAAACTCTGTTTTGCCTTGTGCAGATTTGGCATAAAGTTTCTTTACTGCTATCAAATTTCCATCTCTAGTTAGTCCCTGAACATAAAAGACAGATTTAGAGCTCCCCGTTTGTTGTTAAACTAACTCTACTTTAGACTAGAATGAAATATATAACTACCTTGTATACAGCACCAAACCCTCCTTGTCCAAGCTTGTTGTGGTCATGGAAATTTTCTGTGGCTTCTATCAATGCTTGTAATCTAAAGACAAATTTATGCTCGTGCATAAGCAACTCAGATACAGGGGATAATTCACGCCTTTCTGCAGCATTACAAAACAATAAGAGTAAAATGGGTAAGCTTAGTCTATTCATCACACTAGACCACCACAGCAAGAGGAATATTGAAGTAGAATTGGATTTCAGAGAGAACACCTTGGTTGGTTGTAGGTGTAGTTATTGCCTTTCCAAACAGGGCAGATTTAACTACTTTTCTCCATACAATCAGACAAATAAATAGCACCAGAATGCTGCCTCCCACAAAGCCTAAAACTATTGGTAATGTTTTTGACGACTTCTCTGTACAATACAGTTCAATAATTAGGATTGTGGCCAGTGGCACTATAATATTTTTAAAAATGAACATTAGAATAAGATAATTGAGATAGCTCCATTCACGTTAAAGAATTACATCTGCTCATAACTGTAGCGTCTACCTAATGGCTACAACTGAATAATAAAATGAAATATAGACCCAATCATGGACCAAACAGAAAATATTAAATAATAAACATTATGAAATGGACTGAACATGTTTTTTATAAGTTAGCTATTACTTTAATCTAAATTGTACATTTATATAATAGTAAACTTTGACCGAAGAACTCTCTTTTTGTATTTAGAATGATGAAGTGTGATCTGTTTTCTAAATTATTTACTGTAACACTCTTGATAATTTAAGATTAATCTACTTATATAAAAAAAGGAAACAAGAAAAATAACTCATGTAACATGTAATTTGACCTGAAATACAATACAATATCTTTATACAATTATCTACTCAAAAACTGATTCTCATTCCACTAAAGATTCCCATGAATAAAACCCAGCACCCTAACAAGAAAAAGTTTGAATATGTAGAGGAGGCGTTCATACTTTTTGATGTGGGAGGCAGGGGACTAATTTGCTCAGGGGAATGAGAAGGCGACTGAGCAGAGGAATAAAATGAGTACACTTCATATCTCGCCATGCAGCTGCCACACCTAACCTGAGCCCCTTGCTTTGTAGAATACTCCAACTGTGGCCTTGCTTGAGCAAAGCATTTTCTGCAATCTTGTATTGATATGTCCCTCCAACACTGAACCAAACCATAAAGCTTTCCTGAAGAAGAATAGTTGGCAGATCCAGCAGCGAAACCCTTGTTTGCAGGGACGTAAGCTTTGTTGAACAGATCCGACAGAAGGGTTTTGATTGTGGACTGGAAAGCGTTAATATCGCTGCCGACGATCTCCCCGTTCGACACAGAAACTCCATCGGTATCAAGTATTGAAAAGAAATTAGTGCTGCCATAGCGCAAGAAGCAATCATCCAACCATATTTTCCCGCCTTTGTCGTTGGGGCAACGCTCTTTAATAGTATTATTCGCTTCCCGCACACAGTTTGAGCAACTTGCTGCTGTTATATTTCCAGTACACTGTACCAAACCGTAGACCTTATTCGGAGATTGGCCATGGGAAGAAGTGTTAAACCCTGAACTCTGAGGGGCATTTTGAAACAGATCATTGATAACTAGATTCAAGTTTGTGGAATAGATGCTGCCATCGGTGAAAGTCGGAGATTCATTACAGGTGTGATGTATGTAGGTACAAGTGACTGAAAGAAAGTTGATTAGAAAAAGGAAAAATAGGAGGATTGGAAGGGAAGTTAATCTTTCGAAAGGAAAAAGGGGGAAAGATCTGTACTTCATATTGTTCTTGCTCTTTTATTTCTGAACCCATTTGATATTTGCTCAAACCCTCAGAAGTTACAGGGTTTGAATTGGGCGAGATTTTTTTCAATTTCAATTGAAGTCGGGAGTAAACGTCGAGGCTGAGTAAAATGTTTACCCCACGTCGCAGAAATTTCAATTCAGGTCAGGAGTAAAAGTCCAGGCTGGCACTTCAATAAAGACGAAAATTTTTGCCGTAGGTTCCAGTCTTCCAGAAATTGCAGGGTTTTAATTAGGTGAGATTTTACAACAATATAAATAAAAAAATGATAAAATTTATAAAACGAAATAATATAAATAATTGAAGAATTGCTCATAATTTCAAGGGAGTAAAACTTTTTGACAAGTTGTGTATGTCAAAAATGATGGGGAATGACATTCTATGGGACTTAGTCGTGAGTATATGTTGCACCACAGTCGACACCTTGAATGACTTACCCTTTTCACATTATGTTCCACTAAGTGTGTACATGACATAACTGACACCTTGAATGACTTACCCTTTTCACATTCACACTCAAACCATTTCTATTGAATTATGATATGGGTTGTGACATTTGACCACAGTATTGTTGAATTCTTGTATTGCCACATAACTATGGATAACAAAGGAAAAGTATTTAAGATGACACATCATGTGTCACCCGTTCCCCCCATTTGAATAATTTTAATCTACCATTTTACATAGCAATTTTGAGGTGTTGATATATGTCATTATTTTTAGATCGTCTCATTTCATTGAGTTATCATGAACCTAAAATTTACGTATCACAAGTTCTATTATGAAATCTTGACATACTCATATCATGTTTACAGTCTGCATTTATGCTAGAGATTCATTTAATATTTTTTTTTCTAATAATTATTTGTTAGTTAACTTATTACATATTGCTTTGTATGATAAGTAGTATGGATTGAAGTATTTTACTTTGTTTGATCAAATGATGAGTGGATGACATGGAGAAAAGTGTTATTGTTTGATATGGATGTGAATTCCCTAAGGGTGACATCTAAATATAAATTTAAAATTTATGATACATGATGCATCTATAACAATTACCATACATCTGTAAGATTCGTCCAATAATCTTAGGCGAAATGAAATTAGTGTTGTACTTTAAGATTAAAGTTTATATTTATAAAAATAAAGCATATCATATTATTAGATGTGATTACTCTATTAAATAGTAATGATTTAAATTATATTTATATTAATATTGTGATTATTATTAATATATTATATATCATTTGGATATTTGTACTATTAAGATCAAGATGTTAGATAACAAATATATTATGAATTATCTAACGAGCTTTGCTTTTAGATTCTCTTTTGTGCACTAATTATGAAGTGCCTTATGTGGGGGTTTATATATTAAATCATCGGGGATTGTTTCTTTTTCTTTATCTTACAAATGAGGAGGTCTTCTATTTTAATGTTGAGAGACGGAGACCACTAAAAATTGATAGAAAGAGATAGAGAGATATAGTTAAAGCTAGAGGGACATAAATAGCTAGAGAGAAGTAAATATTTATAGAGAGGTAGATAGAGTTATAGAAATAACTGGAGAGAGAAATTAAGTTATTCGCAAAAAGTAATGTCATTTTCTTCTATCTACCCCTATCAACTTTATTTGTTTTTTCCTAATTACTCTTCAATTTACATATGACTCTACTTCTGCTTGTTACCTTTTACGCGATCATATTGTTTCCCTCCTATTGTTCATATAGACAAATGAATACATGTAGACGTAGACAACAATTACACCTAGTGAACCAATAAATTATCTTAAACACACATGCTTAATTTCAATTTAGGACAATCCCATGTTCAGATCTTTCCTTAGGCCTCGTTTGGTTGCAAGAATAGGAAAATCTAAATGTTTGCATTCACCAATTTGATGTTTGTTTCCAAAATACAAAATTGGATTTAGAATTCGCCTATCCTAATTTGATCCCAAAATGAGCATAGCAAAATTCCTATGAAAAGATGGAATAATAATAGCTTATTCTTATTCACATTTTTAATAAACCCAATTTGGTGGGTTGTGAGTCCGTGACTTTGCCCATAACAAAACTTATCACAGTGAGAGGGAGGGATGAAAATATAAAAAGATGGGAATAAAAGGAGATCTTAACAATAACAAAGAGATATAGAAGGACATAATATTTAGAGAATGAGGTTGATCAAGTGAGAGATAATGGACATAGAAAAAGAGATAGTGGGAGTATAAGTTGTAGTTCTCGCCCCTAGTTCACATTTTTGTTATTTTTGCCAAACTCTTTTAGGCCAGTTTTATGCTTGATGATTAGTAGCATTATTTTGAGATTATCAGATATTGTTTTAGATTTAGTTGATTTTATGAGGAGATTACTTGGTAATCTATACCTCATGTATGCATGATGATTATTATAGTGTTTTTCAGTTATTGATGATGTTTAGTTAGATGGATTATCATATGTGTTTTCTTATGGATACTTCCCATACTACATGTGTATGGTGTGCGTGTGTGTTTTCTTTATGCACGGTGTTTCTAATGTGGTTAAGGAAGGGAGTCTTAGTCACCTGCTAGTCGGGATCTACATGATGCACCACTTCCTACCATTGCCTATTTAGTTTAGAATATTGTGTTTGTACATGTGTAGATTTTATGCAGATTGCAAGTATCAGGTATCAACTTTCCTGAATTACTAGGATGAGCATACCCTATCACATTATCTAAATGGTAAGAGAGGGTAGATAAAGTTTTCAGCCCAAATCCTAAACCTTTAAGCCATTTGTCCTAGAAAAAATAGGACAAGTATTTGAGTTGTTTACCTTCCGAATGTGTCGAATGATGTTAATTTGTGATTATGACCCTTTAATTTGATTTTGTATGTGTTTTCTTATGATGGGTTTTTGTATTTTATTTTATAAGTCTTTGGTGATTTTCCTATTAATTAAGTCAAATTAAATTATTAAATTAATGAATTAATTTAATGAAAAATTATTATGATATTTTAATATTTGATTATATTTAATTAATTGAAAAATTAATTAAATAAAAAATAATTAATTGGAAAATTAATTAAATAAAAATAATTAAATTTGAAGATAAAAATTATAAGAATAAATTTAGAATGTGATAATATTTATTTAATGTAATAATAATATATATTTATAGTTCATTTTTAAATAAATGCTAAATAATATTATTATTTAAGTTAATAAATATTTTATCAAATTAAACATTTGAAAATAAATTAAAATGTGGGAAAGATATTAATTTATTAAAGTTTTTAGATTGCATGATGTATGCATGAGATGAAAATATAAGAAATTAATTAAAAAGATAAAACAAGTGAATTTAATAAAGATATTTTAATTGCATAAAGTGTGTGCATGAGATTAAATTTAATAAATTAAATAAAAAAAGAAGTCAAGTAAAAAGTAAATAAAGTAATTTAATAAACATGCATGGAAAAGATAAAGGGAAGATAAAGAAAAGATAATAAGGAGTAAAGTCTAGTGAGCGCAGAGTTCTCTCGAGTGAACGCACAATCGGTGCCCCAATTTTAGGAGAGAACTCCTTATCACCAATTGAGGGTTCATTTTTTAGGGGACCATGAATTTTGGAAGGGGAAGGAAATTTTAGAAAGGAGAAGGTTCTGAGAGGAGGAATTTCTCTACAAGTTTCTTGGGTGTAGCGATTATCATCAGTGTCTAGGTAGATGTTCTTTTTTTCTATTAGATATAAGAGAATCTAAAAAGACCAAAGGTCACCAGAGTTACATCACGAGAGCATCACGAGAGCATACATAGAGGCCCAGCCTCACAATGAAGGAGCCGAAACAACTATACAACAAAAAGAGAAAGACAGGACAGAACTATCTAACTAAGAACATCATGGTGAATGTCGACCCAGGCCGTCCAACCTAATGGACCTTCCATCCAAACAATACTTTTGTGCTCTTGTATCTACATCAGCATGGCAAGCTCCTCTTTCCTGGCATTCCCCTTTTCTCTGACTTCTTTGTTCGACTGGTTACACACAAGCTCAAAGATATGAAAGTCATCCAAGGTTCTTCGCCACTGGTATCCATGTTTGAGCTCATAGTAGTAAAAGGTAGCATGCCCATCATGGAGGAACCTCTGCATCTTATCCCGCTCAATCACCATAGTAGCTTGCACCTACAAGGATATTTTAAAATAAGTGAGTTTTTGAAAAAACTTAGTAAGATCCCTATGCTTACCTTGATACCTTTCCTCGTTCCTGCACTTCCAGAGTTGCCAAAGAATGTTAGACAAAAAAATATTCCAAAAAAGATTGGTGTCTTTAGGAAGACCATTAATATATCCAGAAATAATATCAAAAACATTGACATTGATAGGATAAACAATGCCAAACATGTTCCATATCTCTTTAGCAAAAGTACAATCAAGAAAAATATGTTTGCTAGTTTCAAGGACTTTACATAAATTACAAGTATCAGAATTTGCAAAATCTTTTTTCATAGGCAGCTTATCTAACAGAAGTAACCATTTAAAGCATCTAATCTTGGGTTCCACAGGGTTCTTCCATAAGATATCAAAATACTTCTTTAGAACATCAGCATCAAAAGAGGAATACCAAACAACATTGATATGATCTAAAATATCAGTATTATTGTTAATGATTTTATAAATATTCTTGGCCTTAAGAAGAGTAGTAATGATACCATCAAGCCATTTACACTTAAGGTACCTGTGAGAATCAACATGAGAAACAGTAGGAATACCAATAATAGCTTGCACAATCATGTTATAGGTTCTTTTATGAGAGTTAGGGAAGTCAAATTTAACCTTCAACTCCTCCCATGTCATAATTTTATCACAATCAAATAAGTCCATAAAAATTGTAATGTCGTTCTTGGCCCATAGTCTAGCAAAGCACCCTTGGGTAAGGGCCAAAGGTTTACCATTTAGGTGAAGATTCCACCAAATAGATCTTTCGCCATGGATTTGAACATTAGAGTGAAACTCCTTGTTAGTGATGAATGTTCTAACATGGTCCTAGGCCTTCCAAATAGATTTAAAGACCGCAGAGCCTTGAACCAAAACACTGAAGTTACCAAGAATGAGATCACAAAAGGGGACGCCAGTCCAAGATTTAGCATTTCTCGGAACACCCCTCTCAATATTACTTCTAACAAGCACTTTCCAAGGAGTGTCACCCTCCATGGCCTGAAAAATCCATTTGGCAGACAAGGCTATACCTTGAGTTTTTAAATCCTTAAGCCCAAGTCCCCCAAGAGTTTTGTCAGTATGGCACCAGGCCCACTTGACAGAGTGAATCTTACCATTTCCCTTGCCATCAGACCAAAGAAATTGTCTGATAGCCTTCTGAATTTCAGCAATCTGATTATTATTAAAACACCAAGCAGAAGAATAGTAAATGGTGTATGAAGACAAATTTTTTTGGCACACCTAAATTCTGCCCGCCAAGGACAGTGCCCTATTATGCCATTTATTCAACTTATTGACAATCTTCTCTTTGACCCACGACCACATGTCTTTCAGGTCGGGCTCAACAGAGAAGGGTATACCAAGATACCTAGTAATCTTGTTAGGTCCTCCCCATTGAAAATTGTAATGAAGAAACCAGTCCGGGGGCCGTTCATCCCATCCCAAACAAATAGATTTGGTTTGGGATATCTTAGCACCAGATATAAAACAAAATAGATTGAGTTTCTCTTGCATGTTCTTAAAGTTAACCTCTGAGAGCTCTAAGAATAAAGCGGTATCATCCGCAAATTGACAATTGATGAGCTCCTTGTTATTGGGCAAATAAATGCCTCTAACTTCCTGAGATATGGAGTTATCTCTAAGGATATAATACAAAGCCTCTAAAGCAATAACAAAGAGAGCGAGAGCCAAAGGGCACCCTTGCCTGATGGATCTCCCAAGAGAGAAGGGAGCAGAGAGCATACCATTGACCTCTACCTGAGCAGAGGCATCTTTAAGAAGTATAGCCACAATATTTCTAAAGAAAGGAGGAAAACCAAAAGCTTCCAACATCATAAGAATAAACTTCCATTCAATCCCATTCAATCCTGTCATAAGCCTTCTCAAAATCCAAGAGGAGCATGGCAGAGTTTTGATGAAAATATCTAGACCAGTCCATAGCCTCCCAGCTAGTTATGAGATTCTCAAGGATATATCTACTATTAATAAACCCAGTTTGGGTAGAGTTAATAAATTTAGGAAGGAGATTGACCAATCTAAGAGCCATAACTTTAGCCAGAATTTTGTATGAGACATTCAAAAGGGTAATGGGCCTCCAATTCCTAATAAAAGTCTTATCCCCCTCTTTGGGGAGAAGCTTAATAATCCCTCTATTAATATCCTGCCCCAAGGAACCATTGGTAAAGGCCTCAGAATAAAGGTCAAAGAGGTCATTGCATATCCAACCAATGTTGGCCTTATAGAATTCAATCGAGAAGCCATTAGGGCCCAGGGCTTTCTCATTATTGAGAGCCTTTATAGCACCTACAATTTCCTCCATAGAAATATTCTTAGCAAGACCAGCAATATCATCCAGACCTAATAGCTTAGGGATAAGATTCTTACATTTGGTTCTGGTCAGCTCCGCCTCAGGAGAGTCCTCTGAGGCAAAGAGAGTCTCATAGTAGTTAGCAAAGGCCTGAGTAATAGTCTCAGGATCCGAAATGTCCTGGTTATCAATAGAAAGTCTATCAACAGACTCTTTGATGCGCTTATGCTTAAGCAGGTTAAAAAAGAATTTCGAGCCTCTATCCCCATATTGGAGCTAGTGAGATCTATACCTGAGCCTGGCTCCCCGAATTTTAAACTGTTGATGTTTTCTAAGAGCCTCCTTGGTAGCCATAACCCTGGACAGAAGCGCCATGCTAGAGGAGTCACATTGGATGCTCTCCTCAGTAACTTGCAAATCAGCAGAAAGTTTCTTTTTGACAAACCTATAGTCCTTAGCTTTTTTCTGCCCAATAGTTTGAAGAAAGGTCCTCCATGTCGAGATGTTAGTAATCCATCTATCAGTATGGGATAAGTGTTGAAGATTGATATTATTTAAACCTCTAATAATTTGAACAACAGTAAGGACATCCTCATCTAAAAGGAGGCTGGAATTAAGAATGAATTTAATGCTTTTAGGCTTATGCTGAATAGGACTACTAATGAAGTTGACCTTAGTCAAAATAGGATGATGGTCGGATAAAGTAGTAGCAATGAAATGAACAATATTGCCAACATTATCAGGAGGAAAAGAAAAGAAAAGCTTGTTAGCATAAAACCGGTCAAGCCTGGAGTATATCCTAGCATTGCCCCGTTGAAAATTACACCATATGTGCCACAGACCAGGATTAACATCCTTGCTTCCAGCAATAGGATCAAAAATATATTTAGAGCTTAATACCTTATTCCAGAACGATCGTTCATTGTCCTTCTAATGAAAAGGAGTACCTCCCGACTTGTCCATATGAGACTCAACCATGTTGAAGTCACCACCGAAAAACCAAGGGATGTCAGGAAGATCGGTAATCCATTTCCAGAGCTCAATCCTTTCTTTAGGGTCATTAGAGGCATAAATAGCACAGACTCCGAAGGTATTGTTATCATGATTCAAAGTAACCCAAACAGCCCTATGACAGGGAGAACAACCACTATTGGTAATGCACTTCTCCCATTTATTGTTAATAAGCAGAGCAATTCCGCCTCTACCTCTCACATGATAAGTGTAAAGTTTAATAGCATCTTTCCAAATATAGTTAAGATTGGAATCCAAAGTGAATCCCATAGCCTTAATTTCCTACATCATGAAAAAATTCAGAGAATGCAGAGAATTCAAAAAACTCTTAATAACAATTTTCCTATCGGGGGACTCTAAACCCCTAACATTCCAAGAAAGGCAATTCATTGGAAAACAGTGTTAAGGGAAGAATCTGCCTAAAATTCATGTTCAGCTAAGGCTAAGAAGTTGTTGGAAGTCTCCCCCTGTTTAGCAACTAGCAGTTTATTTTTAGAGCCAGGTGGTCTACCTCTCCTTCTGGCAGAAGAAACGCCATAACTCAAATCCTCCTCATCCTCCACAAAGGAATCCATATTCATGGAAGGACCAATTTGAGAGCGGGAAGGAACAAGGGCAGCCAGAATGATGTTCTTGATTATTCGCTTAATTTATTATGCTCTTACTTTTCCTATCTTCTTCATGACTATGGATTGTGAATTCAAATTTCTTTGTGATGAATCCTTGAGCATATCAATATTGTAATTATTGAATACACGTCAATACCTTCTATATACGTGGAGATTAGAAAAGTAATCAAAGACCCTCATTTCATAGATTAAAGAATTTCATATTTTAAACTGGGGAGGGTTTTGAGTTTTAAAAAAGAAAATTAGAAATTAGAAATTCGATTGGTTAATTGTATTTTTCCAGTCAGACTAAAATTGCAAAGGTTTATATATATATATATATATATATATATATATATATATATATATATAAATATAATTGGGGATTTGTTTTATTTAAATTTTATAATTCATAAAATTTAATACAATAAATTTATTATAAATCTATTTTTTTAAAATATAAATAAATAAAAAATATTATTGGGGAGGAGGATTTTACCTCACACCTCCCCCTTTCTTCTCCCGCAACTCGTGTGTGCCTTCATGCACAGATAGAGTTGTTGCATGCGACAACAGTTAGTACTGCTACCAGTGGTAGTAGCCTATCTATGGCCATAGGCAAAGGCCAACAAGCCTTTTAAATAAACATGCCTTTTTTTATTAATTTTTATTTATAAATGATTAATATTTAATAAATGTTATTTTATTAATAGTTAATGAATGTTATTTTATTAATACTTAATAAGTATTAAATATTAAATTTGTTATTATTATTAATAATTTTATTAAATAATTAAATATTAAGTTTTTAATTATTAATGGTCTTATTAATAATTATAAATCTAATAAGCAATTAATAAATGAATATATATAATTTTTTTTGGTATATCTATATTAATTTAATTTAATATAATTTAATTATGTTTAATTGATAATGAAGGTAAATTGATAAGGTTGTAAATTTATCTAATTATTATTATTAACACTGATTTTATAATAAAATTGTAAATCATTTATTTAAAAATCAATAAGGATTATTTTAATAACTTAAATAAATAAATAATTACCCTTGGATTATTTTTAAGAAATTGACTTAAAATCAATGATGGTAATTCAAACTAAGAACGGGTTAATTCGTAAGGGTGAATTATGAAACTTATTTACTTGAAACATATATTAAACTAGAAACTAGAACCCTATAGTTAACTCAACAAGATGTTCTCAGAATCAAACCAGACTATGAAACCTACACTCTGTTTTCTATTTGTTGTCCATGTTTTGGGCTTGCCATGTCCTAGCTTGACTAGTCTTAGGATGTTACCAAAAGCTTGGGGGTTATGTGTGTGTGATGTCATGATGATGTTTTAATCTCTATTTTTAAAAACTAACCATGTTAATGTGTCTGGTATGCTCTCTGATGTGTGTTGATCTATTGATTGTTATTGCTTTCAAGTGTTCTTGTGTGATGTTGAGGTGAATGTATGACCTACTTACATCAACTTAACTATTTTTGAGTCTCGATCAATTGTATTTGGATTGCTTTCCAGTCGCTTTTATAGGACTAAGGTTTTTGTATGTTTTGTTATTGGTGATGTCATGTTGTGACATGTTTGACTTAACCATTATGAGTCTTCGATCAATATTATTTTTGAGATGCTTTCTAATTGCTCGTAGAGAACTGATGTGATTATTGTGATTTATCTTTTGATGCTTTCCAGTCTCTTGTATAGGGTTGAGGTGATTTTATATGATTCTTTGATTTATACTTTTATGAGCCTAAGGTAGGTTATCTACTTGTAATGTTGGGAAGTTACTTGCAATGGAGGCTAGGGCCCTAAGTGGTTCCCAAGGTAACCCATTATAAGTTGTTTAATAAGTGAAAACACTACACTAAATGGAGATAAAATGAACCTAATAAGAGTCTTTGTATATGCTCTCACCCATGCCTCGAGTGCTAGTACAAACTAGGATGAGAGTAGAGAGAATGCTTGGTTGCAACCTTGCATTTGTAGTATGCCTTGTCAATATGAGAGGATACTAGTGGCCACATAGGGATTACTAGAGGGTCAAGGTCTTAACAAATTCTTAGGGTAACTCTAGCATGATTCATGCGATGACACATTCTTGCTTACATAATAGGTTTTGTAAGTGTCTTTGTGTGCCTTTGGGTATACCTGTCGACCTATCTTGGAACCCTTGAGTTAGAATACTTTTAGGGTTTACTGGACTTCGAGAGTGCTTTTGATATTTGGTTTGTTATCCTATTTGGGACTTGAGACTATCTCCTCAGCGTGGTGGGAATGGACCATTTAGGTTTGACACGGTTGTGTGGTAGTGCTTTTTTTACTCTTACCATTGAGATCTATCTATAATCACCATGGCTGGAGCTTCTTTGTCTTCATTTCTTTTCATACTATCTTTGTATCATTATGATGGATATATCATGTCTGGTGGATGTTTTAATTTATTTCATTGTACTTGTATCATGGATCCAAGGAGGATGATATATTTCTAGTTCTACATATGTATATTCTTTTAGCCTTTCATACCCTGTGACATGTACAGTGGATGATTGAGCATTCTAAATTTCATTTGTCAAGAGGCATTTGGAACAAATGTATATTATTTAAATGGACTTTGGACTTTTAATTATTCTTTCATATGGATGTGGTATTTATTAGACTCGGTATTAATTAAATTTAAATGTGACTCAATGTCATGGGATCCTTAAGGAATGCAACCTATTATGTATGCTTTTAGTTCATTGTCTGTTTTTGCTTTTGCTATTATGTGTTTGATGTATATGTTATTCTTATTGTTCAAAAAAATAATGTTGAAAAACTTAGTAAAACTTTAGGTTAATTATTTTGGATCCCTTGGTGGGGCGTTACATAGGTAAAGGGAGGAGATATTGGCTTGAGAGAGATCTATATTTAATTTTTTCTTTTTTTTGTTAATAATCAAAGATAACATTAACTCCACAAGAAACAATTACCAATCCAATGCATCATTTTCTCAAGGACTCAGTCATTAACATTTAAGACCTCTTAGTTGTATCCATTACATATAATACTAACATTTTTTGGTATATGGTGAAATCCATGCACTCAATAAGAAAATGAAGTAGATATTGACATATAATTTAGATTCGTTATTTTTATATGATCATGAGGATCTAGAAAAGGGTATTGACAAAGGTAAAATATAACCTATTATTTAGCACATGTTTTTTAAATTTACAAAAAATGATCATAATAGAATGTAAGCCACAATAAACATATGTCATTTCACTTCACATGCTTAAACTTTGTAATTGAGCATCGTAGTGAGATTCAATATATGACAGGTATAGTTGCTGTGAAAATTAACACTATTGTAGTCACTGATTATTAATCTCCTATCGTAAATGATAATTAAACTATTGGAAACAAATGTATAGCTAATATTAAAAAATAACACAACTGCAACTTCACCAATTAAATATGGAAAGAAATTCAAAACACAAAGAACACAATATTTTTAGACAAATTGTCCCTCGAAAAACACCCAAGGGAAAACTAGTTTTGTAGATGGAAAATATAGTAACTTTAGCAAATCAAGAGATACAAAATTCTTTGCCTCTCATTGATAGAATTTAGATAGCCTCCTAATTTCTTCTGTTGATATTCCCCACTGCTATTCTCAATGCTATCATTGCACCCTTGCTAACACTACAAGACTATTTTCTATCACTACAAACTCATTTGCTTACACTACAAATGCTTCTACAACTCTTGTTGTTCTCTATACTATTATGTTCTCCAAATGCCTCCCTTGATCCCCTTTTATACTACTTAACCAAGAGGTTTTTAGTTGCTTCTTGATAAAGACAACTCAACCAAGAAGTTTCTAGTTGCTTCTCAATTAAAACAACCTAACTAATAGGTTACTGGTGGCTTCTAGAAGGAGTCAATTAATTAACAAATAATTATTTTTTGTAACTCTTACAATTATTTGCTAATTAATCACATGTGGACGAACAATTGTCCAAGCTACCTAAAACTAACACTTCCTCTTAGTGAGGAAGCTATTCTGCATGACACCCAACTTATCTTTAAAGAAGATGAATTTCACCTTCCCCAATGCCTTTGTCAAAATGTCTGCTACCTGCTCTTCTATAGGTATGTATTGTAGTTGAACAACCCCCCATTGTATACAATCTTTGATAAAGTGATATTTGATGTATTTATGTTTAGACCTATCATGAAACACTAGATTCTCAAACAACTTATGCAACTCTAATTATCGTAGTGTATCATAGTAGTCTCAACCTTTTGACCAAACAAGGCTACTAACAACTTCCAAATCCATATAGCTTCACATGTCACCATGCTAGCTGCTATGTATTCTACCTCTGCTAAATTGAGGCCATAGATTTCTGCTTACTGCTGAACCAAGATACAACTCCCTGAAGTGCTCCTTTTGTCCATTGTACTTCTTGCCCAATCTGCATCAATATAGCCCATCAACCTGATACCTTCACTTCAGACATATCTAATCCATTACAAAACTATACCACACAAGTAACATAATACATGCTTGGTTGTTGTCCAATGCATTCTTTTTGGTTCAACCATGAACTATCTAAGGGAGTTTACTGCACATGTTATATCTGGCCTAATGTTGACCAAATACATAAGTGAATGAATCAACTATCTATCTAAGGTGGGATCTAGATCCTTTTCCTTAGATGTATCTACCTTCCTCCAATTTGTGATCATGGGTGTAGACATGGCTTTGCAATCCTCCATCCTAAATCTCTTCAAGATTTCAATGGAATATTTCCCCTGACCAAGGAAAATCTCTCCATCTATCTGCCACACCTCCATGCCTAGAAAGTAGTTCATAAGTCCTAAG
The DNA here is from genome assembly GCA_028749045.1 of Cupressus sempervirens. Classification (NCBI taxonomy): domain Eukaryota; kingdom Viridiplantae; phylum Streptophyta; class Pinopsida; order Cupressales; family Cupressaceae; genus Cupressus; species Cupressus sempervirens. Next base: position 163,990,887 of record CM053786.1, on the reverse strand, counting down.
TCCTTCATCTCAAACTCTTTTGTAAGGTCCCTCTTGCAATCTTCTATGAGCACTAGTGAACCTGTAAGAAACAAGTCATCCACATAAAGAACAAGAATGAGAATCTCACCCCCAACTGCCAAATAGTAGAGGTTAGCATCAACTTCACTCTTTACAAGCCCATTCTCTGCAAGTATGTATCAATGAGCTCATACCATGCTCTAGGAGCCTTCTTGAGTCCGTACAGTGCTTTCTTCAATCTGCACATGTGGGTCCCTTTGTTGTGTGCTATAAAGCCTTCTGGTTGCTCTATGTATACCTCCTCCTTTAACTCACTGTTAAGAAATGTTGTCTTGACATCCATTTGATGGATCTACCATCCCATCTATGTTGTAAAGGAGATCACAACTTGTATAGAAGTATACCCAACCACTGAAGAAAATGTCTCCTCGTAGTCTATTCCCTCCTTCTGAGAGAACACCTTGGCCACAAACCTTGCCTTGTGTTTCTTGATGCTACCATCTAAACCATGCTTTATCTTATAGATCCAGCATGATCCAAATACTACTCTATCTATTGGTCTAGGAACTACCTCCCACACATCATTTTTCATTATTGAGTTATATTCCTCAACCATAGCATCTCACCATACCTGACGCTTTGCAGCCTCTTGATAGTTGGAAGGTTCACTATCTACCAACTGACTAACTAATGCCACAAATTCATTGAACTTGGATAGTTGTCTCCATTATCTAGTACTCTTCCTTGGAGCTCCCACAAACACCTGAGTATCCCTTTGTGTCTCTTGAACCTTGCAGTTCCTGCTACCAACTGTAGAGGATGAGATATCAACCTCTAAGCCTTCTAGATGCATTTCCTTTTGCACCTATTGCTCCATGATCTATGAATCTTCACCACCTAAGCCTACACTTGTACTGGTAACTGTACTTGTGCTTTGCTCCCTTGACTAGGCCTTGGAGCTTTTGTTGGCTGCTCACTCTAATCATCTATTGGAAAATCTCTGGACCTTCTAAATGCCTTGTCCTCCATGAACTCAACATCATGCCTGGCAATAATTCTTCTAGTCCCAGGGATAAAAATCCTATATGCCTTTGAGGTTTCACTATACCCAACAAAGTACCCCCTCTCTATAGTTTGATCTAACTTGGTACCCAACAAAGTACCTTTTATCTTCTTTCTTGTCGAGTTCTCCACTTGAGCCTTGAACTCTTGGAACCAACTGAAAACCTCATCCTTGGTCTTCAAAAAGTATATCTAGGTCTTCCTAGAGAAATAATCGATAAAAGTAACATAGTACTCATATCCTTTAATAGACTTTGTCAACATCAGTTGGCATACATCTAAATGTACTAGATCAAAACACCTTCAGATCTAGTGTCACTCCTTGGAAAAGATTCTTTCACAAACTTCCTCAACATGCATCCCTTACAAACATCATCATACTTTGTGCTCACCTATGGAACACTTATCATGGTCTCACGAAGCAATTTGAGTGCTCCTTGATGAATATGGCACATCCTCCTATTCCATAGCTCTCCAAGATCTCTAGGATCAATGATGCTCATGAGTGCCTTAGGAGTGTCAAACTGTAACCTATAAAGGTGACCACTCCTCACTCCAATAGTTATGGGTGATTTCTAATCCTTGTGCTTAATCAACACATGTGTCCCTCTAAAGAGTACATTAGACCCCCTATCCTAAAGAATAGATACAAAAATCAAATTCATACCTAATCCTGGCACATGCAACACATCATGAACTTGAACTTTCTTTTCATTCTCCCTCTAATATTGAATAGTCCCTTTCCCAACTGGGTTGAGTTTGGACAAGTTTCCCATAGAAATTTGGATATTGGTGTTCTCCTCCTTATAACTGGAGAAGTACTATCTAAGTCTTATCATATGAAATGATGCCCCACTATCTATATACCAGATAATCTGTGAAGTTGAGCTCACCATACAAGCTATAAGTGCAAACTCATCTTCTAGTCTATTAGAGAGTTCTTCTACATTTGTTGAAGCTACCACCTACTTCTTTACCTTCTTCTTTTCTAGGCAATCACTGACATAGTGACCATACTCGTGACATCCAAAGCACTTGACCTTAGAAAGGTCCTTCTTCTTCTTCTCTCTTTGAGAATTCGATCATTTGTTAGATCCCTTCTTTCCTTTCCCTTTCCCTACTAGGGCAACTTTTTCCTATTCCACCTCACTTTTCTTACTCTTGTTGGCCCATTGACAGGACTTAGTCTAAACTCCTCCTAAGTGAAATTAGTCTATAGTTGATTCAAACTCGATAAGGTATCTCGTTCACTAACAACTTGAACAAAGACACTCCACTATTTAGAAAACCCATTTAGGGCTATTCTCACTAGCTCATCATCACTGGGACTATCTCCAATAGCTGCTAACTCATCCTTAACAAGTCTAAGCCTAGTGAGGTGACTTGTAACATCTTCTCCCTAGTTCATCTGGGTATTTTTTAGCTTCTCTCTGAGAATCATCCTCCTATTAGTGGTAGCATTCTGGTACAGATTTAGAATGGCATCCCACATCTTATTTGCCATATCTAGCTCTGAGATATGTGGAAAAATATGATCCTTGACACCACCAAGGATAATCCTCCTTGCCTTGGCATTTTCCTTCTTGTAGGTTGCAAGTTGTGTTGCATCTATTGCTACAGGTACAACACTAGTAGCATAATCCTTGATAGCATTTCTTCCAAAAATAAAGAAATTCTGACCTTCCAAACACCAAAATTTGAGGCACCATCCAATCTATCCTAATCTCTCAAACTAGCTGAAGCCATCTCAAGTGATTAAAGCAAAAATATTTTTGAAGAGATCACAATTTCTTTCTTAGGGAAAAACTCTTCTACCCTTAACACTGCTCTAATACCATGTGAAAATTAACACTATTGCAGTCACTAATTATTAATCTCCTATTGTAAATGATTATTAAATTACTAGAAACAAATTCATAGCTAATATAAAAAAATAACACAACTGCAACTTCACCAATAAAATAAGGAAAGAAATTCAAAATACAGAGAACACAATATTTTCAGACAAAGTCTCCTTGGAAAAACCCTTGAGGGAAAACTAATTCTGCAGATGGAAAATATATTAACTTGAGAAAATCAAGAGATACAAAATTCCTTGCCTCTCACTGGTAGAATTTAGACAACCTCCTAATTCCTCCTGCTAATATTCCCCACTACTATCCCCAACACTATCATTGCACTCTGGCTAACATTGCAAGATTGTTTGCTATCACTACAAACTCATTTGCTTACATTGCAAATGCTTCTACAACTCTTGTTGTTCTTTATACTATTCTGTTCTCCAAATGCCTCCCTTGATCCCCTTTTATACTACTTAACCAAGAGGTTTCTAGTTGCTTCTTGATAAAGACAACTCAACCAAGAAGTTTCTAGTTGTTTACTAACCAAGAAGTTTTTAGTTTCTTTTTTATTAAAACAACCTAACCAATAGGTTACTAGTGGCTTCTAGAAGGAGTCAATTAATTAACAAATTATTATTTTTCATAACTCTAACAATTATTTGCCAATTAATCACATGTGGACGAATAGCTATCCAAGCTACCTAAAATTAATAGTTGCAATATGATGGAACATGGTCAAATATAACCCATCATCAATATTGTGAATTTTTTTTTATCAAACTATAGAGATAGAGAGGGAGAGGTGGGATGGAAGATATTAATCTATAGAGAGGATGGAAGAGGAGAATAACAAAAGGAAAAATACTTTGTTGACATTTTATATCTATTCAGTGTACCTATTGCACACTAAGGTGTGATTGCTAGCTGTCACATACATGACCAAAGTTCTTGTCTTTAGCTACCTAAGATCAACTTTTAAAGCATAAATTAGGACAAATACGGATATAATGCACTTTAATTTATTTTTCAAACCAATTTGAATTAATTCAAATAGCCTATCAGTTTAATTGGGATTATGCTTTGTTATAACTAATCATCAATTGGATAACCCTTACCCCTATATAATATTGTAACATTAATCTTCTCTTTTCTTGGTATCCACATATATTTTATACAATCATTGTTTATTTTCATTTTAAGGTAAGAGATTATCAACATCATATTTTAAGATTAAGTCTACCAAATTTCTCATCTATCTATCTATCTATCTATCTATCTATCTATCTATCTATATATATATAGTTGGTGCTAAAATTTGGTATCAAATTAATCCTAGAATATATGTGTATATATGTGTGTGTGTGTATACACAAACACACATATATACATATGTATGTATGTATGTATATATGTGATAGATACAATACATATATGTGTATGTCAAGAATGGAAATGAAATTAGAGCTACCATAGTGCAAGAAGCAACCATCCAAACATATTTTCCCACCTTTGTCATTGGGGCAAAGCTCTTTAATAGTGTTATTCTCTTCCTGCACAAAGTTTGAGCAACTCAGTGTTGTTATATTTCGCATACTAGATTCAAGTTTGAGGTGCATTTTGGTATAGATCATTGATAACTAGATTCAAGTTTCTGGAATAGATGCTACCATTGCTAAAAGTGGGGAACTCATTACATGTGTGATATACGTAGGTACAAGTGACTGAAAGAAAGTTGATTAGAAATAGGAAAAATAGGAGGATTGGAAGAGTAGTTAATCTTTGGCAATGAAAAAAGGGGAAAGATATGTACTTCATATTGTTCTTGATCTTTTACTTCTAAACCCATTTGATATTTTCTCAAACCCTCATAATTTACAAAGTTTCAATTAGGTGAGATTTCTCAATGTCAATTGAAGTTGGCAGTAAACGTCCAAGCAAAAATTTGAATTGAAGTCAGGACTCAAAGTCTGGTAAAAGTCCAGGATAAAGAAGAAAATATTGCTGCTAATTGAAGTTAGGATTAAAGGTCAAGCCTAAGCCGTAAATAATGATGGAATCAATGAGTTGTAAGTGAGGCACCTTGTATGGCGTAACTTATATACACCTCTCTTGAGTGTATTTCATTTGTATATAAAAGACTTAAGACTATTTAACACTAAAGTTTCACCCTAGCCACTACCTTGTGTGGAATGGGTATTTAGATGAAATATGAAAGGAGGGTATATTTGTGGGATCTGAAATAAATATTAAGTAATCTTATTCATTATAAAGTTTGCTTACAAAAGTGAGAATATGTTGTACAAAATACTTTTATAAATAACTAATATAAATATAAAAATTTATAACATAATATATGTTAGATAGTATTTAATATTTTTAAAATATGAAATATAATAATAAAATTATTTAAATTAATAGATTGTTAATTTATTAATATAGTAGATTGAATTAAAAATTTAAAATAGTTATTAGTTCAGGGACAAGAATTATTTTGCTAACATAGTTTTGATATATAAATTTTGTAAAATAATTTGAGTGGAAACTATTTTTATTGAAATTAAAATTTCTATTATTTTTTAATTTATTGTTTTGAATAAAAAATTATTTAGTTTTCAAATACAAAAATAAAAATTATTTCAATAAAAATTATGAAAAGTATATTGTTGAAGGGATTGACATTTAACTTTTACTTATTTTATGTTGTTAATAACATTTTTAAAACATGTAACTTATATTTAATTGGGTAGCTTTTAAGTCAAACTCATTGACCCATGTTTCATGAGTAGTGATTCACATAATCCATTTCATGAGAATAAATAGAACACTTGGCACTTAGCACTCATTTGATTTAGGGGATGTTTGCAAGGAGACTTTAGAAATATTCAATTAACATAAAAAAATATTAATTGTGATTAGTTGGTTGATTTTAAAGTAATAAAAAAATTATGTAAAAATAATCCACAAATATATTTGTTTCAATGGATGTGGTCTTGAGATTTTTATTAAAATCAAAATTTACTTTGTTACATCCCACTTGTGCAAAAAAGAATGGGGAAAGAGAAACTCGGTCTATAATAAATTAGTTTAAATAAGGATGCTATGCTCTTTAATATCTCTGTTAAACCAATTTTGAATTAATTCAAATAACCTATCACTTTAACTAGGATTATGCTTTGTTATAACTAATTATCGATTAGATAAGCCTTACCCCTATAATATTAATCTTCTCTTTTCTTGGTATCTACATATATTGTCTCCAATCATTGTGTATGTTGATTTCAAGATAAGAGATTATCCAGGCTAATAATAGTAGGATCTCAAAATCATATTTGAACACTAAGTCTACCAAATTTTGACAATTTATATATATTGTGTGTGTGTGTGTGTGTGTGTGTGTGTGTGTGTGTGTGTGTGTGTGTGTGTGTGTGTGTGTGTGTGTGTGTGTGTGTGTGTGTGTGTGTGTGTGTGTGTTTGTGTTTGTATATGTATATATGTATATATGTATATGCATATATAAATACATATATGTATGTATGTATGTACATGTATATATATGTATATATGTGTGTTTATATATATATATATACCTAGCACCCTACAGTTAAATAATCCAAATTTAATGGAATTATATTTTTGTAAGCGATAATTTTATTCGTATGTCATTTTTATTAATTATAAGTCATAGATATTAATATTTAATGTTATCAGTTATTGACGTTTACAATTTCCAAAATGAATTCATTGATTTTTGACATAATTAGTATTGTATATATAGTACATCACAATTTGTTCATATGAATGGAAATTTCTTTTTAGAGACTCATTTGACAAAGTGTTTGTGTGAAGGTTATCATAATTAATAAATTTTATTATATAGGAGCATCTTGGGTATAAGGGAAATCTTGTATTACTCAAAAATGTTTTGTTTCTATTTTTTCAATAAGAGTTGTTTTAGTGCAAAGATGTTATTTGTGGAAACTTACTATTTTTACTAAGTTAGTCATACAAGCTCATAATGTTCTAATTTCACAAGAAAAGTTTGATCTCCGATATATTGGCCTACTAGTGGAGTTTCATTGCAATATCATATGTATTGGTGAAGTTATTAAGGCTATTTTGTATTAAATTTTGAGATCAATTTTGAAGGCCTTAGAGCTTCCAAAACAAGGTCAAACCTTTATCAATAAATGCTTATGCAATCAAGCATTGTAGTTTAGGAGCTATCATTTTTGAAAAGGGGTTATAATAGTCAATCAAGTCTACGATTAAGAAGCTATGGCCTATGGAAGTTGGGCTACCTAGAATTGTAATTTAAATTCTTTTTGAGTTGACTCATGTGATAAACATGAAAAATAAAATAATTTTAGGATTGGTTGGCATTAAGGGTTAGGCTAAAGTCTACAACCTTCCCAGGAAATAGAAAATTTCTCATATAAGGAAGACTTGTAGGGTTGTCTAGGGAAAATTTGGGTGATTTTTCAAGGCTTTTTCTTATTGAATATTGTAGGAAAAATTCCCATGTGGCTTTGATTGTATTTCTTAAATTTGTAATTACATACTTTTAGAGATAATAAGAATCACATATCATGTTGTTGTAACATGTTATTGTTTCTCTAGTTATTTATGTGTTTTTGGCATTGAGGGGAGTAACATCATCAAGTGGTTTTAGAGTGGGAGCTCCTAAGTTTGTAGACAGATCATCAACTATAAGGTAGTTTGCATCAGGACCATGGTTCAGGTTTTCAATGATAAGTGTAAAAATTCCTCCAAGAAAGGAATGTGATAGAAGTGTTAGGGGTGTGACAATTGAGGTTAGAGCCTTTAAGTGAAAACTATTAAAATTGTAAGAAGAGATTTGTAGAAGGATGAATCTTGTAGAAAGAGATGAAAGTGAGAATGAATTTGGGGAAGAAGGAAAATTTGATCACAAAGGAGAAGGTAAAGTTATGAACCAAGATGAAGAAAGATTTTTCAAGGTCATTTCCAAGATTGGGAAAAGACATAAGACTAAGGTCCTCACATTAATGGGAAATATTAAAATAGAAAAATTAATCAACTGAATCAATGAATTAGAAGATTAAATTTGGTAAGAAGATATTGAGGATCCTAATATGGTCAAGATGGAAAATTTATAATTGAAGGAGCATGCGAGGATCTAGTGGTAGGAGATTCAATTGGTGTTAAACAATGAAGGAAAGGAGAAAATCACAATAGAGGATTGGATGGTAGATAAATTGAAGTAACAATTCATTCTTGTTGGAGCTTGATCTATTGAAGAAGATGTAACAATTAAGGCAAGCAGAATGATCTATTCAAGAGAAAACAAAAGAGTTCTATTGAGTCTTTGTTTGAACATGCCATGCAGAAGTTGACAAGGAGAAAGTTACATATTACCTTAACGGTTTGAGGCTAAGTATTTAAGAAGAGTTAATTCTATTCAAAATTAACAATATTGAAGTAGAATATAGTTTTTCCCTTAGAGTAGAGGAAAATTGAACATGGAGTTTGAGAGAGGGTAAACTGGAAGAAGTCAAGGTGGAAGATCTATGGATGGTTTTATGGAGGTTAAAAAGAAGATCAAAATAAGGGTGCAACCAATAATAGTTAGGATAATAGGGGAATTAATTTTAATTGTTTCCATGATCACAATAATAGTGATCAAGGAGGAAGAGGAAGAGGAAAATGACCTAAAAGAAGTGATTTTTGTGGAATATGTTTTCAATGCAGAGAAGAAGGTCAAAGGCCTTATGAATGTCCTCAATTCAAAGGAAGGATAGATAGGATAACTGAAGGTCAAGAAAAAATGATACTATGGATGAAAATTCATAGTCATCCCATTCTAAAGATGTTGATAGAAGAGAAGTTCTAGTTGACAAAAGATTCCCATTGAGTGGTGAGGATGAACCTAAGGAATGGAGAATCTTGGTTCACATCAGGTGCAACTACAGGATAAGGTTTGTAAAGTGAATATTAATAATGGAAGCACAATCAATTTGGTGTTAGAGGAGATGGTCATGAAGTTAAAGATCAAGAAGCAAAAACAACCATGCTCATACTAGATTACCTAGGTGAAGGATGACCACAAGATCATGGTAAATGAATAGTGCCTAGTGAAGTTCAAGATTGGGGGCTACCCTGATGATGTACTATGTGACAACATACTTATAGATGCATGTTAGTTGTTGGGTAGGTTGTGGTTGTAGACACCTAAAAACCTTTAGAAAATAAAGTATTTTTATTTTCTGAAAAATATCTGATGACATCATCATTAATTAATTTATTTATTTATTTTTATGCCATTAAATCCCTTTATCTTAATTAAAAATATTTAATTAAGTAATCCCTCCCATAAATGTTTAAATCTTATTTAAACATTATTTCCTTATTTATTAATTATTTAATTAATAAATTGACCAAAAAACTCAATATAAATAAAAAATTAATTTTTTTCCCAAAACTTGGCCAATTTCCTTAAGACCACTAACCTCTTCCAAAATCTTCTAACCCTTCTTTAATTTTGATTAAAGGCTAATCCCATCATTTCCTACCCCTAATCCCAACTCAAAATATTTAATTAAGATTAAATATTAATCCTCATGTTTATTAAAAAAGTTTTAATAAATATCTCCTCAACCCAAACCCTTGAAATAAATAAAACTTTATTTATTTCCTAAAAATTTAATTTATCCTCATCCTAAGAGTTCTAGACTCTTCTAGAAAGTCTTCATCCTCATCCTAGGAAATTCTAGACTATTCTAGAAAGTCTTTATCCTCATCCAAAGTCTAGACTCTTCTAGAAGATGTCTTTAAACCTAATCCTAATCCCCTCCTAACCTTGTCACATTCTCTAAACATAGGTTAATACTTACTAACCCAAGCCAAAGTTAACAAATATCTCCTCCTTCACCCACCCTCATTAAATGCCATCCACTTGCCTATCCCTAAGCTAATCCTAAACCATCCTAATCTATCCTCTAATCATTTGCACAATCCTAAGCAAGCTTAAAACCTTCCTAATCAAGCCCAAGTCAAAATTCCTCTCATCTCCTTCAAAATATCTCAACCATAAAACTTTATGAAGCCCACTAGGCCATAAATGACTCTTCCAAGCCCTTTTATTGCTCTTACAAGCCATTATGAGGGTCTTTATGAAGATTTTATCCTTTGAGCCTCTTTTGTTGACTCATCCTTCCCCTTTCCTCCATCCTCTCACACTGTGACATGTGTCACTCCCTGATTGGATGTAAAGAAGCACAATCCATGTGCTCTCCTCTCATGCAATCTAAGCCCTCCATGAGCTTTTTTCCATCCTTGCATCTTAGCCCTCAATCCCTTAAGCCTCTTGCCTATAAATTGGATCCTTCCCCTTTGCAAAATAACACAATCCATGAAGTAAAGTCATAATGCCATTTTAAGAAGCCATTTTACATCAAAACCATACACTCACACCAAAATTTCAACTCCATTTGAAGCCCTTTTTGAAGCATAAGCTTGAGCATACATCCTATCTATTTAGACAAAGCCACTCAACAAGAGAGCTTCTCATCGAGAGAGTCCATTAATGGCTCATATTCTCAATTGAGAGTTCATCTTAGTCTATCTTGAAGTTTATGAATTTTGTTTAGTTTGTAGAAGCTTTATTTAAATTTGGTTTCTATTAGCATACTAACATTGCTCATATACATTTTGGCATGTCTGGTGGGACCCCGCATGGGTCATCTTCATTAGCTTTTTTAGTCAAGTTTTGTATGTCATTTACTAATTTTGGTTAATTTTTCTTGTTTTTGTGATTGGTAGGATTGTATAAATTGGTTTTGTAGGTCCACATGAGCATGAAAAAGACAAAGGAACTCATAATCTATCTCATAGTGTTTGCAGATTTTTCAAGCTTATAGGTGGACAAAGAACTTGGAATTCTTCTTCCTCTTCTTGTCTATATTCTTCTTATTCCATCTACTTCTTCTTCTTCTTCTTGTGGGAGATCTTGGCCATTTTTTTTTGTAAGGAAGAAAAATCATACACACTTCTTTTTAGTGCTTAAAATGAACCCCCAAATCATACTTAAATCCATTAAAAAACTAAAAATTTGCAAAAAAAAAAAAGCTTTTTAAGAAGTGAAATTAAACCAATTCAATCATTTGCATCCTTGCAACATAAAGGTTTTAGATGCATTCATGCAAAGTTAGGAACACTTCATTTTTGGAAATTTAAAAAGACCTTCAAGTTTCCATTTCAAAAGGTTCAAAATCAACACTAAGTGCACACTAAAATCTAAATCAAACTCAAAGCATCAATCAAGGATAAAATGAACCTCATTTGCAAATATTTTAAAGTTCTTTTAAAAATCTCATGAAAACTAAGAGTCCTAAATGGTTGCCAAAAATTGTCCTAAAAGCTTTGTTATTTGTTCCAAACAAATGTCTTGTTGCAAAATCTTGAATGTTTCTTAGGTTTTTCATGCATCAAAACAATCTAGGAATATCATTTTTGGGCTTAAAATATGCAAACTAGAACACAAAATCTTGAATGAAAACCAAAGTGCAAAGAGTCATTTTCACTTTTGAGTCCAAAAAAATCTTGAATGATCTAAGGTTAAAACAAATCACTTCAAAGTTCTTAAAACAACACACAAAATCTCAATCTTGAATGCTCAAAGGAAAAAACTTGAATGTTTAATCACTTGTCTTTGAATGCATGTTGCTAAACACACTCTTGAATGCCATGGATTAAAATCAAATTTTCCTTGAATGCATGATTAAAGCAAAAAATCCAATCTTGAATGCCAAGGATCAATTAACCATTGCAATATCAAACACTTCATTTGGAGCTTCTAAAATTGAATAAAACAAATCTCTTTTCCACATGCAATTTAGGTAAAGTTTGATTTTTGGACATTTAAGAAACTTTGTTAAGTTAAATACAAATTTGCAAAAATCAATTTGAGTAGTTCTTTGGACTCACCTCTTTTCTAATCACCCATCAATTCAACCATTGGTTGCAATCTCAGCGCCATTTATGAGGATGGGTCTACTTGAAAAAGGTGTTAAATGTTCCACAATCTAACTCACTCACTTGGTCTTTGAACGTTTGCTTTAACTTTATCAAAAATTTTAAATGACCAAAACTCTAGATTAAATCGATCACACTTCAAGTTTGGGCACTAAAATTGAACAACTATTGACGTGGAGGGCCTCCGGGCGCGCGCTTGACAAATTGAGTCTCACACATCTTTGCTTTGGGCTTAAAACAAAATCACACCAACTCTTGAATGCTTTAAAGAAAATTAATCGATACTTGACATGGAGGGCCTCCGAGCGCGCGAGTTTGCTTTTGTTGACCCTAACTCTTCTTCTTGTTTTTATTCTTCGATTGATTTACTTTTGTTGACACTTCAAGTTGGAATTGAACATTGTCTCTTAAACATGAGTGCTTGCAAAGTCTAGATTAGCACACATAAGAGTCAGTTGGTAAAAGAACAAGCATTTTTTTTTTTTTTAGCCTAAGGTCATCCAAGTCTTCTCTCCCCTTGTCGTCTTTCGAGGCCATCTTGGGTGCATAAGATTAGGATCCAAAACCTTGTTTCTTTTTAGGAGGCCTACTTGGGGATTTAATCACCCCTTGGACGACCTCAACTCCAACTTTCTAGCAGAGTATAAGAATTGGGAGGTGAATCGAAAGACACCTCTCTTGGAATCAAGATTTTTGTCAATTGAGCTAAGCCTCAAGGAACTTTATACCCTTGAGAAGTGAAAGAGGAGAAGTGGGTTACCGCTCCTCTCGGCTGTGTGACATCTTGTTGGTTTCATCTACGGATTTGAGCCTCACGTACCTTTGGGTATATCGAGGACTCCCTAGCTAAACCAACTATCAGCCTTGTAGACAACCATTTAGAGTGTTAATATGTTTGAAGTGACTGATCGAAACATTTGTAAAACATACACACTCCTCAGCGCAAGTATCACATTCTGAGAATCAAAAAATTCTATTTGGTTGTTCTTATCTATTGCTTTCTTTTTTATTTGTTGAATGAATGTTTGCCAAACTTGGTCAATCCTAGCTTAGGGTACACTTAGCGTAGTCACTGCCTATTCCAGAAGTTGAACAAGTTGAAGCAAAATAACCGAGGTCTCTCAAAGCCAAGCATATTCAAGAATTGATGTCAGAGAAACCCAAACCCAAATAGAAGTTCCACAAAGTTAAACTCAAACCATCTCAGGCATACCAAGAACTTTCAGCCAAGAGTAAGGAACTAACACCAAGTCCTCGAATTGCCAAACTCCACAATGTAGAACCAGAATCAGTATGCAAAGAACATTAACAAATGAAGTAAACATTCACAAACCAAAAACTAAATTCACATATATGCTTAGACTAAGAAATAAAATAAGAAGTGCAAACCTCACAAGCGAAAACACTCCATGCTTTCTTGATTCTGTAGATGTGTCCTTTTTGCTGTGGATGTATGCTCAAGATGCTCAAAAGCTGCTTCGATGGAGATGGGTAATGGCAAATTGGTAGCTTTGTGAGCTCTCAATTTGGCATTATAAGGGTATGGTTGATGGCTTTGGTTCTCAAAATAGCATGGTAACTTTAGCTCAAAGATTGTTGATGAAATGGCTTGGGATGGGATTCAATTTATAGGCTAAGGGGTAGAGGGATGGAGGGCTTAGATGCAAGGATGGATGAAGGCTTAAGGAGGGCTAAGATGCACTCAAAGGGGAGCACATGGATTGTGCTTGTTTAGCACCAATGGGAAGGTGACACTTGTCACAAGGAGGATGAGTGTGAGAGGGTAGGGTTAAGGGTTGGTTAAAGTCATGATGAGTGGGGTTGAGTATGTAAGAGGGATGTAAGAGGAATGAGTGTGGAAGAGGGAAGAGTGTGTAAGATGGATGTAAGAGTCATGAGTGGGCTTGTAAGAGTCTTTATGTTTTGTAAGAGCACTCATGACTTAGTGGTTGGGTTTTTTTTTGAGGGGAAACTTTGGTTTGGATTAGGAAAGTCTTAAACTTGTTTAAGGAATGTGACAACATTAGGGGGTGGATTAGGCTTGGGTTTAGGATTAGATTAGGGATGTTAGAGATGTGCAAGTGGATGGCATTAATGAGGGTGGGTGAGTTAGTGGCTAAGCTTGGTTAGTATGGGTGGATGGGGTGGATTAGGCTAAATGGAGGATTAGAAATAGGTTAGGGGTTTTTGAATTTGAGGATTTCATTTATCAAATAGATTTATTTAATAAATGGGGATTTTTGGAATTAGATAGAAGAATAGAATTTAATTGATAAATAATAGATTATTTGATTTATCAATTAGGACTATAGATGATTAATTAAATTAATCAACTAGGGGATGACAAAGGATTAATTAAATAGAAATTTAATTAATAATGCCTTTTTAGATAACTAAATAGGATTACTAAAATAGTGTAATCAAATTTAGGTGTCTACACACAAAGCAGACGATAAAGCTGCCGACGAAGCACTTCAAGAGGCCTAGTTAGAGCGCACCATCAAATTTAGCCAACATCCAGGAATTAATCCTTCTTATGCCTTACCAACTAGGCATGATTTCTATGATTAGACACCCTTGTTTCTCCACACCTTCTTGGATAAGCTTCACCTTAGAGTCATCTTTGTAGAAAAGTCAGCCATCTTAGGTTATGCCCTTAAGCATTATTAGCTCATCCATCTCATTTAGGACCAAACCATCTAGCCACCAATCCAAAATCTTCACATCCAAGCTTTCAAAAATTGTTGTCACCTTGCTAAAAGTTTGTCATTCCTAAAATCTTTCAAAACCACCAATCTCACTAAGGTTATCCCTTTGACAAAGCTTTGTCTAGGGTAATCTAGCTTTGCCACTTGTTATCCCTCATCACCTTGAGCTAAAGGTTGGGATCCACAAGTGGTCAATCTCATGTTTTTCCTGAAGGATCATTAGTCTATTTCAACTCCATTTGAAGCCCTTTTTGAAGCATAAGCTTGAGCATACATCATATCTATTTAGACAAAGCCACTTAACAAGAGAGATTCTCATTGAGAGAGTCCATTAATGGCTCATATTCTCAATTGAGAGTTCATCTTAGTCTATCTTGAAGTTTATGAATTTTGTTTAGTTTGTAGAAGCTTTATTTAAATTTGGTTTCTATTAGCATACTAACATTGCTCATATACAGTGGTAGTTTGACATGCATATGGTATAGGATGGTCATGTGAATACCTATTCTCTAACAAAAGATGAAGTGGAACATAAGCTAAAGCATTGAAGGATGTAGAAGAAAAGGTATTCAATAATTCTAAACTATATTTTTTGGATGGAAGAAAGTTCCACAAGGTATGAGACATGGGACATATGCACCATGAAAAAAAGGTCAAAAGTGCACATAATGTGATCTCATTATGTGTACTATTGATCAAATTTTGTAATTAGCCTTGGCTCATTACTGAGCCAAAGAAAAAGAAAAAAATTAAACTTTGAAAATATGCAATCATATTATGCTTAACAAAACACAATGTTGTTATTAAGACACTTCTAGTTCTCCATATCCCATCAGTTTATGAAGAACTAGAAGCGATGAGAGTGATATATATATATATATATATATATATATATATATATATAGAGAGAGAGAGAGAGGGGGGGGGGGGGGGAATGACAGAGTTCACATTGCTCTATAATAATTCCACAACACTTTTCACTTCTCTATCTAAATTTTTTTTAGTGCATGTGCACTAAAGACCTTGTATCACTTCTTAGTATACTTGTAGATGGTGAGTAGCCATCGTGTTCATCATCTAATATAGGCTAACATGAATATCGTACTTATTTCCTTTGTTTCTTTCCCCTTTTTATCTCTTCATGTGATTATATATAACTTTTATCATGGGTCCAAGAAGCTCTTCCCAATCTTTTTCATTAACCAAGCAGGCTTTGTCTCTTAATCCTAACTAATTGGTTAGCAATTTCAATCTTAACATAATTTATAACCAAATTCTCCATAGCTAGTTTTATCCTTTGTTTCTATAATATTTTCTCCTCAACTAAACAGTTTGTAATTAGTTGATATACAATCATAGTTTTCTCTTGGCCAATCCTTTAGGCATATGATTGAGCATGTAGATCCATATGAGAGTTGAAATCTAAATTTGGTAGAAGGATAGTATTAGATCCCTAATTTTAAAACTTCATCACCCAATAAAATTTTAAGTTTGAATGACACAATTTGATAGTTTTTGTTGGTACCATGAACTTCTAAAATAATAAGCTTTTTAAGATAGGCATTTCCCATCGTCCTCATAAGATGAAGGTCTGAACTTCTCTCTAGTTGTTCTTTATCCAATCAGTCTTAAAGGAATAACATTCTTACCAACTTAATCTTCAAAGAATTGAGTAAGCCTTCTTTCTTGTTTCCAAATGTTTTCCTAAAACTTTGTAATCTATTGTCCCACCTATCCAAAAAATTTGGTGAAAACTACAATGCTAGGATAGATTGCCCGACTAATGTCCTAAAATTATTTGGTGATGTACCTAGCCTAGATGCTTTCTTATAACTATGTGGCACCCTAGCTTTCCCAAGTGATGCCCCAAAACTTTTCCTTCCTGATAGTTGATGTCTTCTTGGTTGATATTACCCAAGGGACTCTTTAATTGGGAAAAATCCTAAAAGGAAACTCTCATCTTCTTTAAAAAATTGGAGGTTTTTATGCTAGAGAATATCATTGATTGCATCATTATCAAATCCTATGATGCACCCAACCTTTAACATCTCACATAAACCTACAAAAATATATAGATGTTCTAATGATAGACCTCTTGAAACTACCTCAAGAAATTTAGTTGCTAAGCACATATTTTTCATTTGGTTTTGTGGATTAGATTTTAGTATCAAAATCCTCTTGATGTATTTTTTCCAACATACATAGGAACATATAGCCATTGTAATGTGCTCTTTCTTATCATCTTCAACTATTATTGTCAAAGTGTACATATTTGTTAAGGGTTTATCAACTTCACAAGATATAGACTGCAAAAGACCTCTAACAATTTGATGCCTTCTATCTATCGATAATTTGAATGATGGATAAACAAGATATCCAAGGATAATCATATAGAGACCTTCTCCTACTAGAAGCTTGTGTAAATAGATGAAAATTTCAAAACAAATAGCTCTTTTTTCTCTTTTACTTGTGATAGTTTTTGAGCTCCAAGAGTCTCATACATTGATAGGCTCTGATGATTCCTGAGATTGTTGAGACACAAAAGACCTAGTTAATAGTCACCTTGGTTTCAATTAACACATAATATCCATGTGAGCCTAGATGTCATATGGTGATGGTGAATACTCACCATATACTAGTAACTCAAGTAGTGACAAGAGGTCTTCAGTGCACATGTAATTAGAAATAATATTTTTAAGGATCTTATGGGATCTTAAGGGGTCGTAATGTCCCTTTTGATACACTATGACCCCTCATGACCCCTTTCAACACATTAGACCCAACCAGTCTATTCTTTCTCTTTCTCTTGCCACTTTGAAGAATTTTGTGAATTAGGATTCAATGGTAGTGCATAGGATAATGATGGATGCATTTCTATTCCCTCCAAATCTAGTCATGGTGGCATATTGATAGGCTTTGATTATTTCTAATATTGTTGAGACTAGGAAGACCTAGTTAACATTCACATTTACTAAACTTAACATGTGATATGCATGTGATCCTATTTCAGATGGCACCTACAACTACTAGCCTAGTAGGGAAAACTTGTGATGAAGAGGGAACCTGCAACTACTGGACTATCATGGAAAACTTGTGATGAAGATGACACTTGAAACTACTAGATTGTCAAGGAAAACATGTAATGAAGAGAACACTTACAACTACTAGACTGCCACGAAAAACTTGTCATGAAGATGACATTTGCAACTACTAGATCGTTATTGAAAAAATGTGATGAAGATGGAACTTGCAACTACTGGATTGTCATGGAAAACTTGTGATGAAGATGTCATCTCCAACTACTAGAATTTTATGGAAAATTTTATCACTCTTGTTTCCAATTAGAGAGAGAGAGAGAGAGAGAGAGAGAGAGAGAGAGAGAGAGAGAGAGAGAGAGAGAGAGAGAGAGAGAGAGAGAGAGAGAGAGAGATTGGGGCCATTTAAGAAGAATATTATCAGTAGGTTTTGTTGTTTTTCATGGTGATGCACCCTTGGCTTAATTTCAAACCCTACTTCCTCCTATTCTTGACATACACACAAAAACCCATCACTAAATTTTCCTACATGATAAAAATCAAAGAGAAAGTTGAGTAAAATGAATTGATGTACCTTAGATCCTTCATATGGAGTCTCCATCATTTCTTTAGAAGATGATTTATCTTCTCGTTCAACCACAAGAGACTCTCTCCTATGTCCTAACCTTGCATTGTACTATTGCATTGCAATCAAGTCTTGTATGGTTCACCATTTGGATGAACAAAAAACTAAATGATTCCAAGACCCATAGTATGAGTTCTAGAAGCTAAAATTTCCTTGATAGAATTGTCATTTGAATCTTTGTATAAAACCTGCTATACATTGTCCTTCCACCACACTCTTTCTTTTTATAAAACCCATTGTGCATCATCCCTCCAATCATTCATTTGATGAAATTAATCTATTTTTAAGTAGTTACTTCATTAATTGGGCCTAATTAGGTCTATTAGACCTCTGAACAATTGAGTATACTTTTACATAGCCATAATGCAATTGTGTTATGTCTAGTAAAGTCATACTAGACATAACATGATCATGTTATATCTAGTATAGTCATTCTAGGCATAACATTATTGTGTTATGTATAGTATGATAGTTTAGTCATACGAAGAATAATGAGATCATGTGTTGTTAACAAAAAGGTGTGATCATGTTTAGACTTGGTAATAGGCACATTTGACTATCCCAAGGCTTGGTTTGATTTTTCCTCCATTTTTTGTTACTTTAGGCATTTTTTCAACTTCCAAGATCAATTCTTGTCTTTGACTTCACTAGGCTTGCAAATGGTAAAGTGGGTATCTCTAAAATGTCCACCAATCTCACACATTTTATTACCTTTCTAATCATACTTATTTTTCAAAAAAATTGACAAGATTAGCATTGTGAAGTTATTTTTCTATTTCAATGTATTGACTATCTTTACTATCCTCTCATACATATGTCTACCATGTTTAAATAAAATTTGATCTACTTAAGTAAATAGAAAATAAATTATATTTTATTGTTCTACACTTGATTTTATATACTTAAAAAAAAAAACTATTGATTTTTTATTATTCTAATGCAAGTTATGCCCAACACACGAAGAGGTACCAATATTTCAAGATAGAGTCGATTCCAAAAATCATAGAAAGAAAACTACTCACGAGAGACTTATGAAAAAATACACAACTTCTAGATCTCACTCTTGCCTACTATCCTACCAAATGGCTTTTCAAAATACTAAATATAACTATATTTTTTGTTGAGCACATGGAAACACCTATGTTATGTTTTTTTTTTTAAATAGGAACATTTTTTCGTGCACTCAAGGTTTGACTCTCTTAATTTTATCCATTTTTAAAAAACCTTAGTAAACAATTTGTGCATTTGACACATTTTCTCATTTTGAGAGCATGACCCTCAAATGGGTCTTCGAAGATTAGGTTTACCTAATCTCAGAAAAAAAGGTGTCCACTTATACCCCCCTTTTTGCACACACCCCATAAGCATATGTATTTTTCTATAATTCCAAAAGATGGTAAATAAGAAATAGAAGATGTACCTACACAAGTTTTAGATTTGTTGGATGAGTTTATGGATATTGTATCCAATAATGTTCCTAATGAATTACCACTAGTAAGGAAGATCAATCATCAAATGGACTTGATTCTAGGAGTCAATTTTTCAAATAAGGTAGCACACATAATGACACTAGTAGAAAGTGAAGAGTTGAATAGGCATGTATAGGAGTTTTTGTAGGAGGCATTGATTTGAGAGTCTTAGTCCATGTATTGTACTAGCAATACTAGTGCAAAAGAAGAATAAAGAATGGAGAATGTGTATAGATTCTTAGGCCATCAATAAAATCACAATCAAATACATATTTCCCTTACCAATGTTGTATGATATTATGGATTTTTTTAGTAGAGCTATGTATTTCAAGAAGATAGATCTAATGAGTGGATGTCACTAGATTTAGATCGTAGAAGGAGATGAATAGAAGTGTTCCTTCTATAGAAAAGAAGAAATTTATGAGTTGTTAGTCATCCCTTTTGGGCTAGCCAATGCATAGAGCACTTTCATGTTGCTCAAGAATGAGGTATTTGTTATTAGTCCTATGAATGAAGTCAGTTCTAAGAAATTACTATTGATATATATCTCTAATCCAAGTTGTGAAATAATATCATATAATTGTAAATCCAATATCTCTAAAACTAACCAATGTAGTAAATTGGTCTAAAAGAGTTTGGCAATCATAACAGAAAAGAAAACTATGGGTGAGAATTACAAATCTATTGTTACTTTCTAACCATTGTATTAGCTTGAAATCCTTTAATCAAGGTTGACCTAATAGTCATTTTTAAATCCTTTAATCAGGGTAACTTTCTAATGAAAGATTTTTAAGTCCTCTAACAAGGCCACTCACTCTTGATAGGGTGGTCAAATCCTTTAACAATGTCACACCTAAAAGTGTGCATTCCAACATTTACTAGGGTTGGCTCCTAACAGAGTTCACTTTAGAAGAGTGAAAATATTGGTGACATGTTGCTGGTGGTTTTCCCCAAATTGGGTTTTCATGTTAAATTATGGTGTCATACTTTTGTGGATGCTATTTGAGATTCTTTATTGTTAATGTTTTACATTTTGCAAGTTTACTATTATTGGGATAGTGGACTGCAAGTTTTATGTTACTGATATATTGTTACAGATATTGAGATACTTAATGTTTAGATCTAAGTTGGTTGAAGTGTCTAAAAGTATAAATGGTACATGTATACTTGAGGATAACTGATTCAACCCCCTACCCCCCTCAATTATCATAGATCATTCTAAAAATTGGTCTTAGAGGTTTGGTGCTTGTAGAAGGAAAAATTTGAAGGGACTTAAAGCTAAATATTAATATGTACATGAAGTTGATACCCAAGGTTAACAAGGAAAACTTTCCTGTATGAAAAATTATGATGAAGGAACACATTGCTGGTATAGGATATTCAACAATATTCTACTTGGAGAATGACTATGTGATCGTACCTACACCTGTGATAACCCAATAGATAAAGTAGAAATGAGCATACAATCATGTAATGTTGGAGATTGCATCTGCCCTAAGCTACTCAGAGTTTGATGACATAAAGGAATGCAATTCTACAAAGAATATGTGGGAAAAGTTGGAAAAGATCTATGGAGGATATAAGAATTTACTTAGACCCAAATTAGAAAGCTTGAGAGGAAAGTTCGATGACATGAAAATGATAGAAGCTAAGAACATTACTCAATATGTTGAAAGAATCAAAGAAGTGGGAAATACTATTAAAGGAGATGGTGAAAATATTAGTAATGAGACTGTGATCAACAAGATATTGAAAACTTTACTTTCTATTTATGCTATTAGAGTTTCTACAATACAAGATCAGGGATGTACTCCTGGTAATGACCTAACCTTAGATAGTCTAGTTGGTAGACTCATTACTTTTGAGTTGTCAAAATTTTCATAATTTCAATGCCCCTGTTATTGAATCTTCTTTCAAGTCACAATTGGTTTTTCATAAGTCTAAGAAGAAGAATGGAAGGTGTGAAGCTAGTGAGAGTGGATGTTCTGATGATTATCTTGAGGATCTTGAAGCATTAATGGATAGGAGACTACATGGAGGTAAAGGAAGATACAAAAATAAACTCCATGTAATCTTTTTTTCATGCAATAAAGTTGGTCATATTGCTACAAGATGTATTGATCAGGATGTCAAAGATGAAAGGAAAGAAAACAAGTTCAAATGAACAAG
The DNA here is from genome assembly GCA_028749045.1 of Cupressus sempervirens. NCBI lineage: Eukaryota > Viridiplantae > Streptophyta > Pinopsida > Cupressales > Cupressaceae > Cupressus > Cupressus sempervirens. The sequence continues at coordinate 163,968,969 of CM053786.1, read as the reverse complement.
AGATGGAAAAGACAACAAAGGATACAAGGATTACAAAGGAAAAGATAAGAAGTCTTGTTCCATTAATGAAGAAGAAAGTAATATTAATTCTAATAGCGATGATGAAGAAGTTGTTTATGTTGCTATCAAAGATGATTCTCATGAAGATGAGAAAATTGTAATTATTTCACATGTGAGTAAAGGTGATAGATGGATAATTGATTGTGGTTGTTCACATCACATGACTCGTGATAAAAGTAAGTTTGAAAACCTAGAACATTATAAAGGAGGTAGTGTTAAGCTTGGTGGGTAAGTGCACCAAGTTGTAGTGCCATAAGGAGGGTATAAGTGGACACCTTTTTTTTGAAATCAGCAATTTCTGAACTTCAATAAGAATTTGAAGATAGTTATGCTCAAATATTTGAGATATGACAAAAAAAAAGTAGTAGTCATTTGAATCTAGTTTCTAAACTACTAATTTTTTTCAAAATGGTTTAGTTTTAGGTCCTCAAAAAAGAGGGCCACAAAAAGTGGTACTATTTATTCCAAACAAACATAACATAGCACACAGTGTGGCCCCCCTAAAATTTTAACCTTTTTTTTTTAATTCTTTAATTGCTTTGATCAAAAGTTACCTATCACTATGTGGTTTATCCTAGATTTTTTGGGTAATTTTATTTAATGTCTTTTTTTTATTTATGAATTTTTTAATTAGACACATCCAAAAAATGTGAAATATCTATGTGCTCCCCTAGAAATGATTGAAAACTAATCTAAAATCAAAACCTTTTTTTCTCAAAGTGTGTAGAATGGAGTCTAGTTTCTAAAAAACTAAGTTGTTGCAAAATTTGATGAACGAGCTAAAATCTATAACCCAATTAGTACATGTTGGTTTTCACAAAAAATGGACATACATTCAAAATAAATTATAGATGAAAGGCTTGAAATAGTTCAAATAAAAAATAAATTATATGGTTATATAGCTAACACAGAGATCTACAATTTCATGCAACCTAATTTTATGAATGCTCAACCACGAGGAAACTTGAAGGAGATCACACAAAAAAAAAAATCTATTTTTGTATGTTTGTAGAAAAACACGTCTCAGACTAGTTTAAAGACTCCAAACCTTTGGGTTGGATCCCCAAGGAAAAGCAAGCCTTAGGCTTGGTAGAATGCAAAGCTTTGAATAGTGCATGTGTCCTATAGCTCATATGCACTATAGCGTGCACACACTATTAAAAGCTTTTTAAATTTGAGTCTTAATAGAAAGCACACACTTTAGTGCACATGCACTATAGAGATTTAAATAGTGCATAGAGAGGGAAGGATGGAGGTAGAGAGAGAGAGAGAGAGAGAGAGAGAGAGAGAGAGAGAGAGAGAGAGAGAGAGAGAGAGAGAGAGAGATTAGGGGATGGGAGAGAGGATGGGAGAGAGGAACTGAGAGAGAGAGTAGGGGTGGTAGAGAGAATGGGATAGGAGAGAAAGTGTGAGAGAGTAAGGGTGGCAGAGAGAGAGTATCGAATGAGAGATAGAGATTAAGAGTAGGGGATAGGAGAGAGAGGAAGTGAGAGAGAGAATAGGGGTGGCAGAGAGAGTAAAAGATGGGAGAGAGAGAGATTGAGAGTAGGGGATGACAGAAAGAGTAGGCAATGGGAGAGGAAGCAAGAGAGGGAGAGAGAGAGAGGACGATGGGAGTGTGTGAGAGAGAGAGAGAGTAAGGCATGTGAGAGAGTGTGAGAGTGTGTGAGAGAGTAGGGGTGGTAGAGAGAGAAAGTAGGTTATGGGAGAGGGGAGAGAGAGGAAGTGAGAGAGAGAGTAAGGGTGGAAGAGAGAGTATAGGATGGGAGAGAGAGAGATTGAGAGTAGGGGATGGGGGAGAGAGAGAGTAGGCGATGGGAGATAGAGTGGGAGAGGGAGAGCAAGAGAGAGAGAGAGGAGGATGGGAGTGAGAGAGAGAGAGAGAGAGAGAGAGAGAGTAAGGGATGGGAGAAGGGAGAGAGAGAGAGAGAGGGGGGATGGGAGTGTGTGTGTGTGAAAGAGAGAGAGTAGGGGATGGGAGAGAGGAGAGAGAGTAACCTGAAAGAGAGAGTAGCCTGAGAGAGAGAGAGTAGGCAGTGGAAGAGGGAGAGAGGGAGGGGGATCAGAGTGTGTGTAAGAGATATAGTAGGTCATGAGAGAGAGTGTGAGAGAGAATAGGGGTGGCAAAGAGAGAGAGTAGGGGATGGAGAGAGAGAGAGTAGAGAGGGAGAGAGAGTGAGAGAGAGAGAGAGAGAGTAGGTGGTGGGAGAGGGAGAGAGGGGGGAGGATGGGAGTGTGTGTCTATGAAAGAGTGAGAGTAGGGGATGGGATAGTGGAGAGAGAGAGTAGGGGATGGGAGAGAGAGTGAGAGAGAGAGTAGGTGGTGGGAGAGGGAGAAAGAGAGAGATAAGGGGGATGGGAGTGTGTGTAAGAGAGAGAGTAGGGGATTGGAGAGAGAGTGTAGGGGGTGGTAGAGAGAGTACAAGATGGGAGAGATAGAGTGAGAGTAGGGGATGGGAGAGAGTGTGAGAGTGAGAGAGAGTAGGGGTTAGTAGAGAGAGTAGGGGATGGGAGATAGAGTGAGAGTAGGATATGGGAGAGAGAGAGAGAGTAGATGGTGGGAGAGGGAGAGGGAGAGGGAGAGAGAGGATGTTGAGAGTGTGTGAGTGAGAGAGAGAGTAGGGGATGGGAGAGGAGAGAGAGGGGGGATGGGAGTGTGTGTGCGTGTGTGAAAGAGAGTAGGGGATGGGAGAGGGGAGAGAGAGTAGGAGATGGGAGAGAGAGAGAGTAGGTGGTGGGAGAGGGAGTGGGAGAGAGGTGGAATGGGAATGTGTGTAAGAGAGAGAGTAGAAGATGGGAGAGAGTGTGAGAATGTGAGAGAGAGTAGGGGTGGTAGAGAGAGTAGAGAGGGAGAGAGTAAGAGTGAGAGAGAGAGAGAGAGAGAGAGAGAGAGAGAGTAGGTGGTGGGAGAGGGAGTGGGAGAGGGAGAGGGAGTGAGAGAGAGAGTAGGGGATGGGAGAGGAGAGTGAGAGAAAGAAAGAGAGGGGGATGGGTGTGTTTATGTGTGTGCGAAAGAGAGAGAGAAGGGGTGGGAAAGAGGAAAGAGAGATAGAGATATGAGGGGATGGGAGAGAGAGAGCATAGGTAGTGGGAGATGGAGTGGGAGAGGGGAAGAGAGAGAGAGGAATGGGAGTGTGTGTAAGAGAGAGAGTAGGGGATGGGAGAGTGTGAGAGTGTGAGAGAGTAGGGGTGGTAGAGAGAGTAGGGGATGGGAGAGAGAGTGACAATGGGGGATGGGAGAGAGAGAGAGTAGAGAGGGAGAGAGAGAGAGAGAGAGAGAGAGAGAGAGAGAGTAGGAGGTGGGAGAGAGAGTTGGAGAGAGAGAGAGGGGGGATGGGAGTGTGTGGGTCTATGAAATAGAGAGAGTAGGGGATGGGAGAGGGGAGGGAGAGAGAGTAGATAGATAGAGAGAGAGAGAGAGAGAGAGAGAGAGAGAGAGAGAGAGAGAGAGTAGGTAGTGGGAGATGGAGTGAGAGAGGGAGAGAGAGGGGGGATGGAAATGTGTGTAAGAGAGAGAGTAGGGGATGGGAGAGAGTGTGAGAGATTGTAGGGGATGGGAGAGAGAGAGAGAGAGAGAGAGAGAGAGAGAGAGAGTAGAGGATGGGAGAGAGGGAGAGAGGGAGTGAGAGAGAGATAGTAGCTGATGGGAGAGGGAGTGGGAGAGGGAGAGAGGCAGGGGATGGGAGTGTGTGAGAGATCTAGAGAGTAGGGGATGAGAGAGGAGAGAGAGTGGGGGGATGGGAGTGTGTGTGTGTGTGTGTGAAAGAGAGAGAGTAGGGGATGGGAGAAGGGAGAGAGAGTAGCAAATGGGGGAGAGAGAGTAGGTGGTGGGAGAGGGAGTGGGAAAGGGAGAGAGAGAGAGAGGGGTGGGATGGAAGTGTGTGTAAGAGAGAGAGAGTAATGTATAAAAGGGAGTGTGAGAGTGTGTGAGAGAGTAGGGGGTGGTAGAGAGAGAGAGAGAGAACATTATGGGAGAGAGTGTGAGAGTAGGGGATGGAAAAGAGAGAGTAGGTGTTGGGAGAGGGAGCAAGAGAGGGAGAGAGAGAGAGAAAGGAGGATGAGTGTGTGTGAGTGAGAGAGAGAGAGTAGGGGATAGGAGAGAGAGAGAGAGAGAGAGAGAGAGTAGGGGATGGGAGAGAGAGAGTAGGTAGTGGGAGAGGGAAAGTGAAGGAGAGAGAGAAGGGGATGGGGAGGAGAGAGAAAGATAAAGTAGGGGATGATATAGGAGAGAGAGTGAGAGAGACTAGGGGATGAGAGAGGAGAGAGAGTGAGAGAGAGTACGGGATGGGAGAGAGAGTGAGAGTGAGAGGGAGTAGGCGATGGGAGAGGGAGTAGGAGAGGGAGAGCGAGAGAGAGAGTAGGGAATGGGAGATGAGAGAGTGATAGAGAGTAGGGGATGGGAGAGGAGAGAGAGTAGGGAGAGAGAGACTAGGGGATTGGAGAGGGGAGAGAGAGAGTAGGGGATGAGGGAGAGAGAATAGGTAGTGGGAGAGGGGGGATGGGAGTGTGCATGTGAGAGAGAGTAGGGGATAGGAGAGGAGAGAGGGTGAGAGAGAGTAGTGGATGGGAGAGAGAGGGTAGGTGGTGGGAGAGGGAGAGTGAGAGAGAGAGTAGGGTATGGGAGAGGTGAGAGAGAGAGAGTAGGGGATGGGAGAGAGTAGGTAGTGGGAGAGAGAGAGATGGGGGGATGGGAGTGAGAGAGAGAGAGTAGGGGATGGTAGAGGAGAGAGGGTGAGAGAGAGTAGGGGATGGAAGAGACAGAGCGTAGGTAGTGGGAGAGGAAGAGTGTGTGAGAGAGAGTATGGGATGGGGGAGGAGAGAGAGCAAGAGAGAGACATAGCAGGGGATGAGAGAGGAGAGAGAGTGAGATAGAGTAGAGGATGCGAGAGGAGGGAGAGGAGGGAGAGGAGAGAGAGAGAGAGAGAGAGAGAGAGAGAGAGAGAGTAGGTGATGGGAGAGGGAGTAGGAGAGGGAGAGCGAGAGAGAGAGTAGGGGATGGGAGAGGAGAGAGAGAGTGAGATAGAGTAGGGGATGGGACAGAAGAGTGTAGGGAGAGAGAGAGAGAGAGTAGGGGATGGGGGATGGTGGGCTAGGTAGAGATTTATTTTCACATAGTGTGTATGCACTATAGTACATACATGATTTATAGTGCGTATGTGCTATAGTGGATACACACTATGTGAAATCACCAAAAAATAGTCATAAAGCAAGTTTGGGTCCCTGATAATCCATATTCTTCTTTTTGTCTATTGTGCATTCTATTGTTCCGATAGAAAACACGGATTTCAAGCTGTTGGAAGTTAGCAAACACTATTTGAAGACCTTTTGAAGCTAGCAAACACCAAATTAAATCATTCAATATGCCATTTGAAGGCTTTTTGAATATTCTTTCTATAGAAAAGGTTAGTGTAGTCCTTTTTATTTATTGTTTGTTGATATATAGAGACAAATTTGATTATAATTTAACATGTTTAATATATAGTAAATTCATTAAAATTTATATATTTGAATGAATTGTTATTTGGAAATGGTTAGAAATTTGGCAAGTTGTTTAATATATATTGTGTATTCATTGAAATAATTGTAATTTTTATAAGTATTTGAATGATTTATAATTTATAAATTTTAAGTAATTCAGATGTTTGAATAATTTTACATATAGAAATCATCATCATGCCAAGGAAGAAACCAAAAACTCAAACAAAGGAAGAGAGGGAGACAAATTTGACAATTGAAAGAGCTAAAATGAAACTACTATGTGAACAAAATAAAATTGCAAAGAAATAATGAAGAATTAACTTTCAAAGAGGAACACGAACCACTGATACAAAGAAACAAAGAGGAAGAATTAGAAAGACAAAGAGAATGAATGAGACTGTTATACTCAAGAAGACAATTGAATTGTGAAATTACACCATCTTCCAATATTGGAGTCATATCATCCTCTCATGTTGAAGAGACACTAATTTGTAGATTCGGTGATGTACACACTCCATCATGTCATGTTGAAGGCACAACATCAACATATCAAGTAGGTGATATTCCATCTTTTGCATCTTATTGAAAAGGCATATCATATTTGGTTCAAGGCACACAAAATACTCAACCTTATGTTGATGTTCAAAATGTTGAGGGAATGAAAGAGATTATAACACCTTCTAGAATTCATTTTAGAAGATCAAAATATTTGACTAATATTGATACTAACATTTTGAAATCAATGGTTAACAAGATTAGCAAGCTTACTTTTCAAAGAAAAGTTAATCATGTGTGGAGATTATTCTTTGAAGAATTAAATATTATAGGTCAATACCAATTATTTGTTTAAATGATGAGGAATTTGAAATTTAGGGATATCATGAAGATTCTTGGGCTAAGAACGATGGATGATTCAAATGAAAAAAAGTATTGTAAAGAATCTAATGAGTTCTTATGACAAAGTGAGTTTTAAATCATGCACCAAAGATAGTAATATCACAAGATGAGTACTTACATTGACAATAGTAAGTACCCAAATGAAGAAAGTTCAACTCATGAGAAAGACATGCAAAACATTAAAAATTGGTAGAGGTACTCTAAGGAGAGCCATGCTAAGGCATGAAAGATTGGAAGATCCAACAAAAAATGATTTTTGGACATTTAGTGGTAGACTACTACAAAAAGATAAAGAAATTAGTGAAGCTTTGTAATCATTGATCAAAAACTTTTGAAAAAATAACACGTGTTTCCCCTAATCAATGAGATGTTGTAAGAAGGAGGATTGGTAGCCAAAATTGTGACCCATATGCAAAACATTTCTTGGACTCAAATTAGACACAATTTTTTGTGTATACACCCTCAAATTCAAATAAGTCAAAAAAATTTTGAGATGGGTAAACCTTTTTATGTGAAGATAAATCACACACACACAACTTTTTTTTGTAGGATACATATTGAATTTTCTAACCATTTTGATGTTTTTGGGCATATATGTGTGTTTTTTCTTTCTATGTTTATTTTGCAAGATTGTGACATGAATGAGCCACCAAGATCATCAAGAGAATTCATATCCAACATTTTATGTGAAATAGGAGATGACCAATAATTTTACAAGACATCATGCTTGGATGGTACATGCTTATTTTGTGGTTCTTTGCAACTTTTATTAACTTGTGAACATATGGATAGTACACATGCAATTGGAAATGAAATAGTGGATTATATAAAATTTAAGACAGTGACATATGCTCTAAAAGATGAGAAATAGGGTAAAATATGTGATTTAGTCATTGAAAAGATTCTAGTGTATGAGTTCATGAAATTTTTTTGTGAAAAGATTATTTATGAGTGTGCAAGGCATACACATAGAGCTCAATAGCTAGATTTACAATTCAAGTTGTGCAAGGATACATTTCTACTAGATACCATTGTTTTGGTTGTAGACTTCGTAGAGAACTACACACTACAACTACAAAATGAGGTGCAAGTAAAGTATTATTATACTTCTCAAGAGGTTTTCATATTTGTTCACATAACATTCATGCATTCACCTACAAGGATAGAGGATGACAAGAAGCTTTTAAGGGAGTACCATTTTTACAGCAGAGATGATTGATCATATTATACGGAGTTTGTACATAGTTTTCTTCAACTATTTTATGGAGATTTGGCTAATAGGGCCATACCATATCATCAGCACATTATTTTGTTAGACAATTGCACATCTCAATTCAAGAATGCATGGATGTTCTATTGGTTGAGCAGGATGCATAGACTGTGTAGAATTCAATATATGTGGAATTTCATAGAGGCTAGTCATGGAAAGGGAGAGCACAATGGTGTAGACACATGCATAAAAAGAGCCTTAGATCATGAAGAACTAAAGTACAAAGATGGAGCAATATTGACAGATGCAAAATCCATCATCCAGTCATGTGATGCTAGAATGGATCCAAGTAAGGAAGGTGAATCTATAGTTCGTAAATTTTTTGGTTGATAGATAATACTAACATTGCACCATATGAGGATTCTTGCATATTAATAAGGTCAAGTGAGTTTCACTCTTTTAGAAGCTCTGATGTAGGTTCATGGAGTATCCACACATGAAAAATGGCATGCTATTTTCCATCATGTACAAAGGAAAATTGGGATGACTGTGAGTTGACTAAATGTGTGGACAAATGGGATATACAAGTTTTAGACTCAATTAACACCTATCGTCCCTCACAAGCACTAGAAATGGTAGAGATGGATTCATCTATTAACTTTGACCACTTGAAGACAATGAAGAAGGGATAGATTATTATTTGTGTCATTGTTCCAAGCCAAACAAAAATTGGATCACTTGGTTATAGATGGTGAAGGTTTAGAGTACCATATTGGTGCGGTGGTTGTAACTGGCACATAGCTTATACAATATTCTATGAAGAACCCTAACTTTTGGTTATTTGAGGATTGGCGTACAGAGAGGAAGATTCTTCATTATTCAAAACTTTTTGTTGCATCAAATGTCCAATTGATGAAATATGGTGAAAAACTACATAATAAGACTCTTTGGAAAGTTCCCAAGTCAAACAATGAGGCAATACTTGAGACATTAAAATTTAGAGTAGATCTAGTTGGTTCATTAGATTGAATAGGGAGGGAGGGAGAAAGAAAGAGTGGCCAATTGGATCCTTGGTGTCACTATAAGCTAGGATACCAAATTGAACCAAAGGTAAAATTTGAGGAATTTGAGTTATTTTTTATGCAATAAGGATTTTTTAGGTCTTTAGATAGATATAAATGCCTTGGGGTCTTTGGGAAAAAATTTAGGTGTCTGGGAGGTTATTAAAGAAAAAATATCAATGTTGTCATGCAAAAAAAATGCAAAATGAGAACTTTTCTTACTAATTAATTGAAAAGGAAGCTGAACTTTGGCATAACCATTTGAATGATGGTTATGACCATTGGAGGCAAGGAATACATGTTAAAAAACTTTGTACATGGAGAGGACAACGTATTTGTATGGACTAGTGAAGATTTACATAAATAAAACTCTAATTTTCTACCTTTTTCTTTGTTTTTTCGAGTTGTATGGATTGGTGAAGGAGATCAAATATCATGGTTGGATAGTCGGATGAACTAGGTCTCATTTTCATTTGCCTTGAATGTTATATCTTTTCATTTGCTTAAGTTATTGCAGTTTTTCTGAAGGTTGCTTATTTGGGCATGAATTAAAGGGTTTTGGCAAACATGCGCCTCTAACTTGCAAACCCACAGTTGGAATTTAATTCCTCTTCAGGGGATGCAAGTTAGGGGAGTGTACTTTGATATCGTAGAGTTTCAAACCTGGAGGAATTGGTTTGATATTTTTACTAGCCGGCCCTACGCTGAACATCTCTATGCGTGCAACCAGGAATTGAAGAAGAAGTGGCATTTAGGCTTACAAACCGATTGTCTAAACCTAGGTGAAGGGTGAAATGGAGTTGTAGGAAGGAGAGGAATTGGTTTTCAATTAAAAGTCATAAAAATGCATTAAAAAAATGCAATTGGGTCTCACAAACTTGATTGCAAGTTTTCTCATGCCTAGGTGGTTAGCAAACCTTAAGACCCAACCAATAAGTCATCCTTCTATGTTGTAATCAAGTCTCTAGGAATTGATTGCAAGCTCTTTAAGAATCTTATATGTCATTGGGTTAAGTCTTGCATCCCTAAAATGTATTATTGAAGACCTAATTGCATATCACCTTCTTAACACAATCATAGTTAAGTATTTGAGACTTGACTACATATCAACATGTATTGAACTTACAACTTGTAATGTAGCTCTAGGACCCAATTACATATTGTATCTCTTCTATACTTGCAATCAAGTCTTTAGGGTATGATTGCATATCTTTTTTATAGATACTTGTAGGCAAAGTGATGCAGAGCAAGATGGGCCCTTCCAAGTTCTATGAGAAAATACTCCAAACAATGTGTTTTCCCAAAGGTTTCCAAATGCAACCTTAAGGCTTAAGTTTTCCAACTTAGGTAAATAAATTATCCAAAGAATTCTTAGTAATATAATGGTTTTTAGTACCCTAATATACCATAAATAACCAATTTACCAAATTCCAAGAGCCTATCTCTAAGGTAAACCAATCATCCCAGTATACTAGGCCTACAAGCCCCAATTAGACCTCAAATGATGTCCTCTTGAATTTTTCTCCATATTTTCCCCTAACATCAAGAAAATAAATTGAATATTATCATACCCATTTGGCTTCTCTATAACATATCAAAATATGAGGTATGGTTTTTTTGGACCAACTCTCTGCTGTTACATTATGGGCCACTATTTAAGCATAAAAATCCCTCCATTTACAAAGGAACTATATGTAATAATTATCCCCCAACCATAAAACTTGGTAAAGTATCATAATATGATCCTAAAGTGAGGATTTTTTAATTGGATTGAACCCATCAACTCTCTATATATTTTTTTTAGGAAACCCTCACCAAACAAGGCCAAAAACTAGGGCCCCTTCAAATCTGACCAAGAAATCACTTCCAGGACCTATTAGTTGATCCTACACCATGTTTATGATGATTAATTTGACTATTTTAGAAAAAACCATGGCCTCCTTTAGGCAGATCGCCCGCTGTTGTACCTATGGCATCAAATTTAATGCATTTTCTTGCACCCAAGTACTCCAAACTTGTCTAGTTAGATGATCATCTACATCCTCTGACTATCCCCTACATTAGTATGCATAATTTCATATGATACATGTTAATAATCCATCCCCAAGTCACAATTAGAATAGAAAGGGGATGGTTACATCATATTTCTTAAAGGAAACTGGTGTAGGACACCAAGGCAAGTGGATAGTGGTCTTAGCTTTGGATTTGGAGCATTAATAAGAATGTTGTAATAAAACCAAATGTAAGGTCAATTGGGCTCTAGGTGCCATTACAAGCCAGAGTGCCAAATTGTACCAATGGGTCAACAATAAGCAATTTTGGTGGTTTTTAAGTGTAAATAGGATTTGTGTGAACATTAGAAGGTTTTAATGGTCCTTAGGGTCATTTGGTCAATTTGTAGGTGTATAGAAAGTTAGTCATAAAAAATTGTCAAAAATTGCAAATATTGTCAAGCAAAATTGCAAAAATGCTGACAACTTTGCAATATGGTTGCAAAAAATGGTTGTACATAGGCATAACCATCTGAAATATGGTTATGAAAGTTGAAGAAATAGAGGACATGTTTAAATATGTTGTACATGGAGAGGAGAACATGATGGTATAGACTGGTGAACATTTGCATGAATAAAATTTTGATTTTCTGCCATTTTCACTGTTTTTCTGTATTGTACAAAATTGTATGGATTGGGAGAAGGGATTAGTTGACATGGTTGGATAGCCTGATGAGCTAGACTTCATTTTCTTTTGGTTTTAAGGATTTATCATTATATTTGTTCAAGTTATTGGATTTTTTGTTCACGTTGCTTGTTTGGGGCTGAATTCGAGGGTTTTGGCAAACATGTGCCTCTAACTTGCAATCCCATAGTTGGACTTTGATGCCACTTGGAGGGATGCAAGTTAGGGGAGTGTACTTTGATATGGTAAAGTTTTAGGCCTGGAGGAGAAGGTTTCATATTTTTACTAGCCAACCCTAGGCTAAACATCCCTATGTGTCCAGCCCAAATTTGTAGGAGAAGAGGTGATTAAACTTCCAAACCAAATGAATCCATTTCTATGTAGTTGTGTTGGTTATATGAACCCATTTCCTAACACTTACTTTAGAAAGCCAACCTAATTAGGCCTATTAGGTTTGTGAACCAAGTGGGAGTTAGGACATGCTAGAGTAGGTTCAGCCCAAGATATTTTGGAGCATTTAAGAACTTGGTAAAGGGTATTTAAAAAGGTAATTTGTTTGATACCTCATTTGGAAAGTTTGGAAGCTAGCCATAGAAAACTGAAAATTGACCTACTAGGATTTCTAGGCCTAATTTTGGGAATTTTTTTATTTTGGGGGTATTAGAACCCTAAAAGTGCATGAATCTTTGTGGTATGAGCCTAGTGATGTTGATCCTAGCGTAAGTTTGGAGTTTGGAAACCAGATTTCACATTTTGCCTTATTTGACCTAGTTGAGAGCTAGTGTCCCTAAAACCTATAATTGACCCAAGTTTGCTAAGAGCCCTAGAGAAGGGGAAAGACATTAGAAAAGTGAAGTCCACTTGGAGAGACTATGGTCAGCATTGGGTAAAGGCTGGTAAGCCTGATTGGCATCTTGCAGTGGGTTGGGTACTACTAGGCACTTAGGAAGCTTTTGGTGAAAGATGGTTGTAAGCTCTGCATCAGAAATAATGTGAAAATGACTATCTACAACACTTCATCTAAATAAATGAAAACTTCAAATTGGACCTAGGTGTGGTAGCATGGATATTGGATGCCATTTATTGCAAACTACATGAAGAGTTTTGTTGTTGCATTTCACCAATCTCATTATGTCCATGGTCATTATTCTCTTTTCATTAATATTTGGGGGTATCCTCCTGGTGTAGAGCACCAAGTCACTTAGTTAATATTTTGGTTTTCATGTTTTTTCTACTTACTTAGGCTAGAATAAACAACCCTTGGATGAGAAGTCCATGACTGTCAAAGAAAGACACCATTTTGTATGCTTAAGGCACTTTATGCAATTTATAAGAAAAAGTTGCTCATTAGGAAAATTTGAGATTTTTAATATTTTCGGTCAAGAAATCCTAGGACTGAGTTTTTTTTAGTTGGTTTTAGTTTTTGGAACCTTTTCCAAGTCCTAGAAGTGGAATCAAGTGAAAAATGTAAAAATTGCACTTTTTGTACAAAGTTATATTGTTGAAAGTTGTAAAAGTTGCTCAAATTTGTAACTTAATGGGAAAAGGGTTATAACTATTAAAATATTGGTTCTAACCATTAAAATATACATAGAAGATATATATACCTCATTTGTGAGGTCTAGAGGGCATTAATATATGGATTGGAAGAAGTTATAAAGAAAGAAATTCAATTTTCAAGTCATTTTTATTGTTGGTTGCATGCTACATGAAATGTACAAACTTTTAGACCAAGTGTGATGGATTTTTGAGATATATATTTGAACGATCTTTCTTTTCCTTCTAGTCTCATAATTCTACATATTTTTTAACTCAAATTATTGCATTTTTAGTGAAACTAGGTTTTTAGGACAACATTTTGGTGCATACAGTAAAAATGGGCCTCTAGCTACAATTTCCTTGGTTGAAATTTCATGGCCACTTGAGAAATGGTAGTTAATAGGGTCCTTTTTAAGATTCTAGGGTTTCAAGATTGGAGGATGTGTTTTGTGATTTTTCCAATCAAGCCCTCAGTCAAGTACCATGAAGGATTTGACCTCTTGTAGCATGTTGATTTGTGAATGGTAGGAGTTTGAGAATTAGTGAAGGGCCGAGCATTTGGAAATAAGTTATTTTAGTGTTTATGAACCTTTCTAAGTATTGAGTTCATTTCCATGAACCTGTTTCCTACTAGTTGCTTTGTGAACCAGTCATCTACTTGACTAGGACATGTTTGGGAACTGAAAATCTCCATTTAAACTGAAGTCTCCATTTAAAGGTGACAATGAGATTTTTTTTGTTCTATTAAGATCATTAATATATTTCAATGAGAACTTTGAAGGATCATGCCCAACTTGAGTATCCTGGCTTCCCAAGTCTTGTAAATGCAAAGTTGCAATGTTGCTTAAGCAACTTTTGCAATTTTTGCAAAAAAGTTGCAAATGGAAGTTTGGGAAGTTGTAACTATCCATGCTCAGGTATATGAGCATTGAAAAGATTTTTTTGAAGGTTAGAAGGTTTCCAGTCAGATTTTCATTTTAAAGCAACTTCTACAACTTTTGCAATTTTGCACAAAAAGAGCAACTAATGCAAAGTTCACTAGATTTCACTTCTAGGACTTGGAAAAGGTTCCAAACTATTAAAAAATAACTAAAAACACCTAATCCTAGGCTAACTTGACCAAAAACTCAAAAAGACTCGATTTGGCCTAATTAGTAACTTTTGCTCATATCTTGCACAAAGTGGCCTAGGCATACATATCTTGCTCATATCTCTCTCACTGTTCATCGTGGGATTGAATTGTCTATTCCATTAGTTCCAAGTGGCCAGGTAAACCCTAGCTCCAATCTCATCCCATCCTGCTGAGCACTCAAACATTCTCAAGAACATCGAACCGAAATGTCCCTAAGGGTCACTAAATATCATACGGTAGCAATCTTTGATGGGACATATCTCAAAGCTTGTGCAAGGTATGGATGTGATTCTAGGTCCTATAGGAACATGTTGTGGAGACTTACAATAACCTCTCTCATTTTTTGGAGATCTTACTTCATTTTGATTTTACGATTCCATTTCAGATGATGCTAAAACTCATAGTGTTGGCTAGTATAAAGTTGCCAACTACCAAATCTCCCTCACCGTTTGTTGTGCAATCAAACTATCTATTCTATTAGATGGGTGGCTAGGTAAACCCTAGCCCCAAGCTTGTCCCATCCCATGGAGCACTCGAACATTTTCAAGCACACTGAACTAAAATGTCTCTGAGGGTCACTAAATGTTATAGGGTAGTGATTTTTGATAGGGCATATCTCGAAGCTCGTGTGTGGTATGGATGTGATTCTAGGTCCTATAGGACCATGTTGTGGAGACCTACAATAATCTCTCTCTTCTTGGAGATCTTACTCTATTTTGATTTTGCGACGCCATCTCAGGTGATGCTGAAACTCGTAGTGTTGGCCAATACAAAGTTGCTAACTACCAAATCTCCCCCACTATTCATTGTAGGATTGAACTATCTATTCTATTAGCTCTAGGTGGCTAGGTAAACCCTAGCCCCAAGCTTGTCCCGTCCCATTGAGCACTCGAACATTCTTGGGCATGCCAAGCTGAAATGTCCTTAAGGGTCACTAAATCCCATAGGGCAACAATCTTTGATAGGGCATATCTTAGAGTTTGTGTGAGATATGGATGTGATTCTAGGTCTTATAGGACTATGTTGTGGATATCTATGATAACCTCTCTCACTTTTTAGATATCTTACTTTATTTTGATTTTGTGATACCATCTTGGGTGATGCTGAAACTCGTAGTGTTGGCTAGTAAAAAGTTGCCAAATACTAAATCTCCCTCACCATTTATCATAGGATTGAATCATCTATTCCATTAGCTCCAAGTGTCTAGGTAAACCCTAGCCCCAAGCTCGTATCATCCCATTGAGCACTTGAACGTTCTCGACCACACCAGACTGAAATATCCCTAAGGGTCACTAAATGCCATAGGATGATCTTTGATGAGACATATCTCAGAGATCGTGTGAGATATGGATACAATTCTAAGTCCTATAGGACCATGTTGTGGAGACCTACAATAATACCTCTCTCTTTTTGGAGATCTTACTCTATTTTGATTTTGTGACACCATCTCAAGTGATGCTGAAACTCATAGTGTTAGCTAGTACAAAGTTGGCAACTAGCAAATCTCCCTCACTATTCATTATTTGATCGAACTATCTATTTTGTTAGCTCTGGGTGGTTGGGTAAACCCTATCGACAAGTTCTTCTAGTCTTGTTGAGTGCTCAAACATTCTCAGGCACATCAAACCGAAACGTCCCTAAGGGTCACTAAATGCCATAGGACAACAATCTTTAATGGGGCATATCTCAGAGCTCATGCAAGGTATGGATGTGATTCTAGGTCATATAGGACCATGTTGTAGAGCCCTAAAATAAACTCTCTCACTTTTTGGAGATCTTACTTCGTTTTGATTTTGTGATGCCATCTCAGGTGATGCTGAAACTCGTAGTGTTGGCCAGTACAAAGTTGTCAACTACCAAATCTTCCTCACTGTTTGTTGTGGGATCAAACTATCTATTTTGTTAGCTCTAGGTGGCTAGGTAAACCCTAGCCCCAAGCTCTTCTGGTCTTGTTGAGCGCTCAAACATTCTTGGGCATGTCGAACTGAAATGTCCCTAAGGGTCACTAAATGCCATAGGGTAGAAATCTTTGATAGGGCATATCTTGGACCTCATGTGAGGTATGGATGTGATTCTAGGTCCTATAGGACCATGTTACAGAGGTCTACAATAGCCTTTCTTGCTTTTTGGTGATCTTACTCTGTTTTGATTTTGTGATGCCATCTCGAGTGATGCTAAAACTTATAGCGTTAGCAAGTACAAAGTTTCCAACTACCAAATCTCTCTCACCTTTCGTCGTGATAATAAAATGTTTAATTATGAATTAAGCATTATGCACATATAGAAGTATAAGTGAAGATAGGGAGGTGGTTTTCTTTCAAGAATCTGTTATTATAACTGATAACATCCATCAAAAAGATCAAAACTTATATAAAGGGAGAGAGCTAGAGGTAGAGGATTCCACTATTCTTTCTCAAAGGTAGACTAGGGTGCTATAGTAGGAAAGAGAGATAGTAGATTATAGGACTGTAGGAGAGCTAATCTTTATTGTCTTTTCTAAACTTTGTGTTAGTAAGAATAGGAAATTTTGATTTTAGGTGTAATGAAGGGAGATTCTATTTTATTTCAGATAGTTATTCTGATGCAATATGTGTTGAGGTTTGTGTAATCTTATACATGTTAGTGAAGGGAGATTTGGGAGAAAATTGTAAACCAAAATTTTGAGTTAGGGTAGATTTCTTTCCACTGACTATTATCTTGATGTAACTTTCAGTTTTATCTAAAAAAAATTAGTATCACTATTTTTTTAATATATTTGATTTCAAGATACCTTTCAAGTTCTGATTCTTCACTTTCTTAGGATTTTCATTCATTTTGTAATGTAAAATCTAGGCAAATAGACTTTGTGTTATTTGTTGTTCATTTCTTTCAGTCACTTAGTTTTCACATCTATTTCATGTTGATGAGTAGATTTTTGTAAACCTTTTGTGATTTTTGGTTAAAAAGCATCCATGTTTAATTCAATGTAAATCATGTATGGGGAGTTGTACGAAATAAAATTCAGAGGAAGGTTATCAGTTCAATGATAACCTATCCAACTATTAGTGTTGATTCAATCTTCTTATTTGGGCATTTCGATTTATTTTGTATTTATTTCTTCAGAGGATAATTTTTTCACTAACATATGATAACCAATAATGTCATACATGAACAAACATATAATATACAAGGTTGCATGGGGATGGGGGTACTTGGGGTACTTAGGGTATAGGTATGGGTATGGGTACAATTATTTTTTATAATAGGGGACATGGGTACTTGGGTATGTCAAACTTTATTTTGAATTATACTTTTATATTTATAGAAAACTTGAATTTATCAGTCAACACAATGATTTTTCAAATCAAGAACAATGCTAAAGTTTGCAAATGTAATGTATTGTTTTCAATTTTAGATTTGTTGTATGTTTGTAATAATAATTTATGATAAATGTTTAGATGCATAACATAGAAGAAAAACTTTAAACATGAACAAGAAGATCATAAATCATATGACAATGAGGTATTGCAAATGATGAATTTTTGGCTTTAACACTGATAAAGTTTATTGTTGATCAATATTGTATCAAAGTTTCAAACTGATTAGGTATTGAATTAAGCTTGATAAAAAAATAACATAGAAGGAAAACTTTAAACATGAACAAGATCATAAATCATATGATGATGACATATTGGAAATGATAAACTTATGTTGGAACAATGATAAAGTTTATTGTTAATCAATATTCTATCAAAGTTTCAAACTAATTAGTTATTGAATTAAACTTGGTAAACAATGAGCTAATACACAAACAAAAAACCAAAAAAAAATCTAAAATCTCAATCAAGGTCCTTAGCTATGATGCTCTCCATTGAGTACCTGGTACTTGGGATATGTGTACTTGGTACTTGGGTATGTGGGTACGAGTACCAACAGTTTGGGTACAAGTACCTATGCAACCTCATAATATATTATGATAACCAATAATGCAATACATGAATGAACATATGATATATTATGATAACTAGTAATGTCATACATGAATGAACATATAATATATTATGATAACCAATAATGTCATACATGAACAAACATATAATATAAAATGATAACCAATAATTTCATAAGTCTAATAATGTCATGCATCAAATATATGTCATACATCAAATATAAAAACTCATATATACATCAAATCTATATCGAATATGTCCACTGACATAAAATCCAACATATATGTCCACTAATGCCTATACATGGGTGTCTATCAACTATATCTTCTCCTTCCCACAAGGTGAAGGAAACAAATCCCTAGAGGTCTTTGACTGTCATGTGGAGGGAGATGATGGGGATGATGGGATCTTCCTCACATGCTCACTCGTCCTCTTGTTTAGGCTCTTCTCTAACTTGAGCTGATACAAACAAAGTAGATATGAATCAATTATTATTATACATTGAAATAAAATATATGAATACACAAAATTAATTATTTTCTTACCGCCATCAAATAATCACTCTGTACATCCACCTCAAAGGTTCGTGGATGATCGGGTGTAGCAAGGCCCTACAATAATTCAATCAATATAATCACTTATAAATAACATTAGAAATTTCAATACTAACTATTATAAATAACAACTAAAACCAAGAAAGTTTTTTCATACCACAGTCAATGGCTCTGAACTAGCCATCGTTACAACAACTCCATGATCGATGGACTGTCGAAGATGAGGAATCTCAGATTTCAAGAGCTACATCTCATACAATGCAAGTTACATGTAACATGAAACAAATATAATCAAATGAATTAAATTAACATGAAATAAATGTACCTTTACAAAGCTCATATCATGCCTAGGCTCGGAGTCTCTAGTGAATGTCAGTGGTCCTCTAGAGAACTAATGCACATGCATAATTTTTTTTTGTCAATCCTTCATATGATTACTTAATAAATAGATGTATTAATTTAAATGATTAAATTGATACATACCTCTAGACTCATCGACAGGATGAAAAATGGAGCTAGGGGATCTCTACGAGGGCTACTAACACTCTTGCCCTAAATTTTGAACAATGTCAATACATGATAATTAATTAGTCATTCACTATACATACAAAATGTGATCAAATGGGTTTATTATAATTGCAATTTATTTGTGTGTCAATGCCAAATATCTGACTCAAAAACTGATTAGTGACTAGCCCATCATCCATACTATCTCCAGCATGACTACCAAATGTGCATAATGATCCACATGATGTATACATGTGACCGCAACACACAGAAGGCTCCTCCTCAACTAATGCACTCATGCAATGAATGAGGGTCTATGTCAAATGATTAATAGTTCTTAGAGTGCTAGTCTCTACATGTTCCTTCACAACTGAAGGAATAATCACATGCTCACCCTATGGCTTGACAAAAGGTGCCCTAACTACATTAGGGTCATGACATGCCTCCAACCTCTCAAATGATGACCCCCCACCTCTATCCTAAGATTCTAATATATTGAAATAATTGGGGACCTCCCCAAGGACAAATTCACAATACAATTTCCTTAAGAAATACATTGGTACCTCATGATTATTGTAGGGAGGGGCATCAAAGACCATCCACCATCTATCCCAAAAATTATTTCTAATACCATCATGTATGCACCACTGGATGGGGAACCATTTAGTTGTCTCTCTAATAGTATTTTGTTCACCAGGTTTTCTAAACAATGCACAAATGCTACCTTTTGGATTTTATTTATTTACATCTTTATATGATAATTTTTTTGCATAATATCTTTTTTGTTCATCCCTCTTAACACCCCAAATATCCAACTAATCACTAACAGAAGCTACATGGGTCATAATGGACTCGAGGGAGGACGCCAATTGTGCTCTCATTGGATTGGTTTTTCCAAAAGATTTCAACCTACCAATGAGTGCTTCTAATTCATTTTTCCCTCTTTCTATTTCATTTAGTATGTTGTCTTGTGTTCTAGGAGGAGGTCTTCCAATCAGTGCAGGTTGCAGGATTTCCTGTTCTTGTTGTGGAGGGTTTTGTTTCTCATCTTGTGGAGGGTTTTTGTTTGGATCTTGTGGAGGGTTTTGGTTTTGATCTTGTTGGGGATTTGCTAGTTCATTATTCATATTTCTTGATAAGAAACCAATTGCAATCTAAATAAATATACAAATTTAAAGAAAAATTGAAAAAAAACCTACAAAACAATGCAAAAACATATAAAACAATGCAAAAACAAGGGTAGAAAACATACAGTGTGATCTCAATCTTGAACTTTGGTGATGAGGAGGCATTTTGAGGTGGCAGGGGGTGAAAATCTTCAATTCCTTCAACTTGCGTATGTTTTGTGAGGATGAAATCTTGTAAAATAAATTTAAAATGAAATGGGATGCTAGTTTGTAGCCCATTTATAAAAAAAAATTATTTTACAAAGCACGTACACACTATGGCTTGAGCAACCCAAGCCATAGCATGTGCCCACTATAGCGTGTATGCACTTTTGAAAACTAGAAAAAAAAGGTTTCATATTTTTGGCACCACAACTTGGTGCACTTACCATGGTAGTGATGCACCATGTTTTGTGAAAGGTAAAGAACCCATAAAATTAACTAATAAGATCAAATGAAAAAATGCTTATTGGGTTGAAGGACTTAAGTACAATTTGTTGAGTGTGGAATAGTTGAATAGTTCAAGCTACAAAATTGAATTTGACAATAAAAAGGAAAATATATAAAATGGTATAGGAGAATTGATTAGAAGTGGAGACCAGACAAGATGTAATTTATTCTATTGAGACCTATTTGATGACACTTGTTTGTTTACACAATGTGAAGATATATGGTTATGGCATAAGAGGTTATGTCATGCAAAATTTGATAATTTGGTAAGTATTAGTAAGATAAATAGAGTAAGAGGGCTACCTAAATTAAGAAACATGATAATGTGATCTATAAACAAAGTCAGTTGAGGAAAATGATAAAGTTTAGTTTCAAGAGAAAAACCTATACTTCTAATATTATTTTAGAATTGGTTCATACTGATGTTTTTGGACCTATTGTTGTGTAAATCTATTGTGGTGAAAAATAATTTATTTTATATGTTGATGACTACTCTAGAATAATGATTGTGATGTTTTTTAAAGAAAAATATTATCTATTTCAAATGCTTCAGTGATATATGGCTAGAGTTGAGAAAGAAATAGGTAAAAGCTTGAAGTCTCTGAGATCTAATAGAGGATGTGAATTCATATTTGGGGAATTCAATAAATTTTACAATGAGAGAGGAATTAAAAGACAAATTTCTACACCTAGGGCCCCTCCACAAAATGGTATAGCTAAAAGGAGGAATAGATCAATCATGGATTGTGCTAGGACATTGATGATGGCAAAGAATGTTGCACCTAAGTATTGGAGAGAAGTTGTAAGTACATATATTTATACCTTGAACAGAGTAAAAGTCAAGAAAGATACAAAGCTTACACCTTTTGAGATATGGTATGGACTTGTATCTAATGTAAAGTATTCCAATGTTTTTGGATGTAAATATTATATATTGAAAGACAATAGAAATGGAAAACTTGATGATATAAGTGATGAAGGAATACTCTTGGGTTATTCCACTAAGAGAAAAATATATAAGTTTTTGATCTCTACCACTATCAAATTTGTGGAAAGTGAGAATGTGAAAGTTGATGAATATGTAGAAAAGAGTGATATTGAATGTGAAAAGGAACCTAGAGATTATAAAACCTTTATATACATTGATGAAAGTGAGCTCAATACTTTACCCAAACCTAAGAAGAAATTTGTCAAGAAACAATAGCTAGTACATGTTGAGTTATATCCATAGCCTACCAAGCATTAGGAAGTGCATGTTGAGCATCAAACAGAACTTGCCAAGAAGCAACACGCGATTTCCAAACAACTAGAAGAGAAAGTCAAAATACATTAAGTGTAAGCTAAAGTCAACTAGCAAGATGAACCTAAAGTAGAAGAAAGAAGAAGAGAATCTACATTAGTTAAGTATGTGAGAAAACATCATGCACATAATCAAATCATTTGAGATAGAGACTCTAGAGTTATGACAAGAAAAATACTGAGAAGTGACACATATTAACTATGTGAATTTGAGACTAAATAAATGAAGGATACTTTGGATAATGAAAATTGGATCCAAGAAATGAATGAAGAGATTGAATAGATAGAGAAGAAAAAAAATTGGTTACTTGTGCCTAGACCAAAAGACAAGAATATTATTGGAACAAAGTGGATGTTTAGAAGCAAGATGAATGAGAAAGGAGAAGCAACAAGAAACAAAGCAAGGCTAGTTTGTGATAGATATGCACAAGAAAAAGGATTTTTCTATGGGGAAATATTTTCCCCTATTGCAAGATTGGAAGGAGTAGGAACACTACTTGCATATGTTGCTTACAAAGGAGTCAAAGTATACCAGATGAATGTGAATACAAAGGAACTAATTGTTGATATATTCACAAAATCCTTACATAAGGATGCACATGAATATCTAAGAGGTAAAATAGGGGCAATTCCCCTAACTAAAGTTACTTAAGCTAAGATGGAGCTTTGTAACAAATGTGTTTATCATAATATCTTACAAGTTGATGTAGAAGAACACACTTTAGGACTTGCTTAAAGTTGTGAAGTAAGAAGCACAAGTTGTTGAATTTTTCATAAACAAGATGATAGAAGAACATAGTTTAGAGAAGTGACCAAGAGATATTTACATGTTGAAGATGTATATGACAAAGTCACCTAGTAATGGTATTGGAGTGTCTTTGGCATTGTTGTCGAAGAGGAAGAAATTTATCCAGTTACCATATGAGGAAGAAAACTAAAATAGATAAAGAGATATATTGATGAAAGGTGTTACCATTAGTCAGAAGAGAAAAAGAAGTTCAGGAGTTGTATATCAAAGATGGAGCTAGTTTATTTCATGTTTTGATATGCTAGAGGGAGTTTATGTGTTGTTATACCTAGAAGTGTTTCATATAAAAGTTGCATGCATGAGAATCAGAATGGAACTAAAAGTGAGATTGTTGGACATTGAGATGATAATCAAAATGAAACTAAGAATATTAATAAATATTTGCTACTAAAATAGATGAATCTTCTTGAAGCAAGTAAATGTTTGAATTGCATTGTAACTAGAGATGTTGCCATCAATGCCAAAGATGGAGATTGTTGAAACTACAAATTAGAGAAATTGTTATGTTATCATTGATGTAAAACATTATTGATGATAAATTTTATACTTGAGTAGAGCTCCATATCAATATTATTAATGAAGAGGATTTGAGAAGAAGAGATAATAAGAGAATCTAGGGAAAAAGTTGAGTTATGTGGAATTACAATGGGCACTTGATCAGTTAGATCTTGACAAGATAATGTGTTATTTAATAATGTTAACACTAATTGGAAAAGATAGTTGTGTTAAATCTTAGAAGATATTATCAATAAAGAACAAATACTTAGGCTTAACTGAGCTTCAAAGTAGAAGATTAAGAAGCTAATACTTAAAGGTGAGCAAATTTAGTGTTGACTGAGCACCAATAAAAGACAAAGTAATAGAAAAGTTGGATTGGGTGCTACTAAATGAACTTAACAAAGATGGTGTAAGCCAAATAAGTCATAATAGTGATGACCAAATTATCTAGATGATTGAGGCTGAGGAACATAGTGTTGGCCAAGAGAGGACATTTTTTCAGTTTCTGAAGAAGTCTCATTTCCTGGCTAACTTAGTTGAATTATTGGAATATGGAAAGCGTGTTGAAGATAAGAATTGATGAACTAGAACATTTAATACAAGGAAATGATTTTTGAGCATTTCTATGCATGGATTCAAAGAGAATTTTGGAGAAGTTTCTAGAAGAGGAAGGAGGAAATGAAAAGATGGAAGGATTCAATGAATGTAACCTAACCCTAAGATCAACAGTGGTGTTTAAGTAGACAAAGATCAAGCTACCTATTTAAGGAGGCATAAAGGTAACACAAAAAGGTAGAGGCACTTGTTGATGCTATTGACTAGCAAACTTGAGGAGGCTGAGAAGAGTTGTGAAGATATTCTCAAATTGATTGGTGAACTTTAGAAGAGAGAAAATATTGGTGACATGTTTGGTAGTTTTTCTTAAATTGGGATTCCATGTTAAATCTTAGTGTCATAATTGTGTGGATTCTATTTGAGATGTTTTACTATTAATATTTTACATTCTAGAAGTTTGTTATTATTGTCATCGTGGACTACAAGTTTAATGTTACTTATATATTTCTATAGAGACCAAGCTACTTAATGTTTAGATATAAGTTGGTTGAAGTGTCTAAAAGTATAATTGGTACATCTGGACCTAAGGATAACTAATTCACCCTGCCTCCCCACCTTGGTTATTCTAAATCATTCTAATACTAGCGTACACAATCACTGTAATCACCAATTCTTTCAAAAAAAAATTCAGATACATGGTTCATCAATGAGGCAAAAAATATTCTTGAATACTACTGATAATGCACTCCTTGAAAAAAAAAAAGGTACAACACTATAGCGAACTCCTTCCATCTGATCAAATACTTAACTGTAGCATATGGAAATATCAAACTACAAATTAATCTTCTTAGTGACATATGGCTTGTTTCCCTCCAATGAGAATTGATGAAAACTTCAATTGCTTCATACTCAACACAACAAAAATTCATTTCTATTTCAATAGGAAACAAAGAAGAGCATAGATACATAAAGAAGAGGGATTTTAAATCAAGTATTGTACACCCAACAAACAAATCATAGCCCATGAATCATAGTATACTTTAATACCATATTGAAAAAGTAGAGAACAAATCTAAAAGGAACATGGTGCAAAAAAATCAATAAAATATATGAGTTTTTTTTCTTCTATCTATTGAAACAGTTCATTGATCTATTTTCACCATGTTCCTTTTAGATTTGTTCTCTACTTTTTCAAAAGGAACATGACATATAAAGAATATTGCACCAAATGGAAATGATGACTAGTAGAAGATTCAACATGGGTGACAAGGGAGGAGCTTAATCAACTTGGCTTTCCTTTGAATGCTTGGGACATGATAGGGTTGCTTCTCAAATTACTCTAGGTGTTTGATTCAGAAGGAACATGGGTGTAAGGGAAATCATGCATCACCCAAAAATATTTATGTTTTTGTCTTCTAAATAAGGGGTTTTTTAGTACAAAGATGCTATTTGTAAAAACATGCTTTTTTTAGTAAGTTTTTCATATGAGCAGTAAATGTTGTAATTTCTTAAGTAGACGTTCATTTTAAATATGTCAACTTGCTAGTGGAGTTTCAGTGCCATATTAAATGTATTGGTGAAATATTTGATGAATTTCAATGTAGATTTTTGATATAGGTCAATTTTTTTGTCACAAAATAATATATATATATATAAGAAATAAATGATCTCATAGTTAGTCATCTAAGTGAAATGATGTTTACACATTTGGGGATAAACCCAACTTATCAACTAGTGCCTTTCTAGATTTATATGCATAGGAAAATGATCATAGGAAGTACTAGAGATATTACATATATTTAGATCCACCTTAAGTATCCCAACACATTACCAATAGATGTGTAAGATGACTTAAATTAAAAATATACAAGAAGATAGGTGAGTATCACCCAAATCAGACATATCAATAGACTCATTTAATAGACTAAAGGAGGTAACAACAGAAAAAAAAAATAGAGTTGTTAGCCTGGACCCAAATTTGAATCAATAATAACCAGAATGACATTAGAGTCTTTGAATTAAAGGGAAAAAATATAGAAAATAATCCATGAACATATGATCTTTATCTTACCTTATGCGATAGAAATCCATTGCTTTGAAATATATAAAACTTAGCCATTATTTTTTGTGACAAAATAAATCTATTATTCAAGCATTTTCTCTTAAAGAAAGACATTATAAACTAAATGCTAACCTAAAATCACAATAGGTGTTCTTGAGGTGAAGGAATAGAATTTTTGAACTTCACTCAAAATCACATGAGGGATACCATCAAGATGGTTACATAGTAGCTCTACAAAGGAGGCTTAAGGCCAACAAGGACAAGATGGCCTCAAAAGCCACTCAATTTGTGAGAGCACCATTCTTTTCCTTCAAAGATATGGGTGTACCTAAGAAATTAATTTATTTCCAACAACAAGGATAACTATAATTAGATTGCAAGTATGGGAGTTGTTTCAACTAGGGGAGCTGACCGTGAAGTCAATTTAACCATAATAGAGATCTAAAAGCCATGAAGACATTTTTTATATACATTCTCTTAAAATTTTAAAAAAATAATTCGTAATGTTTAATTATAAATCTAAATATAATCTAAATATAAAACGTGACAAAAGTAAAATAAATAGTAAAGTGTTGTTTTCATTAAGAACATAGAATTAAAAATGAATTTAAGTTATATTTTAAGTAATCTTATGTTTTTTACAACAATAAATAATATATTTTTTGTTGAGGAATTGGTTCATTTTAATTGGATATATATATATATATATATATATATATATATATATATATATATATATATATATATATATATATATATATATATATATATATATATATATATATATATATATATATATATATATATATATATATATATATATATATATATATATATAAGAGACAATAATGTTTTATGGTTTTCAAAAGATACTAGGACTGATTACCTTACATATAAGTTATTTTCAAATAAGAATAAGATATTGTTCTAATAATAAAAGTTTTTTTTTCCTTGGACATGTATAAATACAACAATTATGTTTTAGTGGAATATTTAAAAAGCATATTTTATGATATGTGACTTATTACATATTTTGATATGATGAGTGTCTAGAATGATTCATGCCTTAAAATGCTAATTAGAAATAAATAATAGTCTAGTAAATGTGTTTCTTAAAGGGGGGAAAGGTGGGGGGATAAGACATAAAATACATAGAATATTTCATGCCACTAATACTCACTAAACCTTTAAATGCACAAGTATTGAACTTCCTTGCTAACAAGTTCTTTTTTTGATACTAAAGCAACCAAGACTAGGGGGTTGGTCCTTAAGCAAAAAATAATGAGAAACCCATTATTAGCAGACAACCAAAAAATTCACAACCCCAACAAATAATATCAAAATCCCATCCCCACAAAACTTACATAGCGATATAAAGTACTTATCAAGCATAAAACTAGTATTGTCCATAGAATTATCCAACATTTATATGAAACCAAAAAATATCCTAAAGCTACTAGTAATTTTTTTATAAACATAAAAGGAAACACAAGGCTAGTCTAGAAGATTAGTACTTGGGTTGAATCCCAAAGGATCCACAACACCAAAAATAAAACACATTAAACAAAGTAATATTATGTCACTTCCCCAACATCGAATGAATGATCCTCATCTAGTCATCCACCATAAATTCATAAAGTTTCTCTAATTATCAACCTTATAAAGACTCATCTTCTTTACTCCTATTGTAGGAGTTGCACCATAGTTGTTGTTGCATGCGTAAGGTTCACAAAAAAAAAATTGAAACTATCATCCAAAGAGGAAAATTTGATTTGGAGGGACTCAATATAATTTATGACTTTATCAATCAGCTTCTAGCTTCTAGGAACCAACACAATTTCTCTTAGGCTTGCCAGTATCTTGGACCTAGATCAAAGTAGGGTTAGCAAAAAGCCTTTCTTTTCCTTTTTCCATAGCACCTTTCATGGTAGTGGCAATAATGGAGGAAAGGGAGCTGAAATCAACATTGTTAAAGAAGAAACTCATAGACACATGGGTGGAATTCAAGCTAGAATATTTCTCCATCTTTGCATCTTCTTCATCCAAGTCCAAAGTCTCCTCTTCTTCC
The DNA here is from genome assembly GCA_028749045.1 of Cupressus sempervirens. Classification (NCBI taxonomy): domain Eukaryota; kingdom Viridiplantae; phylum Streptophyta; class Pinopsida; order Cupressales; family Cupressaceae; genus Cupressus; species Cupressus sempervirens. Next base: position 163,941,020 of record CM053786.1, on the reverse strand, counting down.
TCATCCTCCTTGACATGCTCATTCCTAATAGCTTACTCTTTTTTCCTGGTCTTATTTTTCTTGGCACTCATACTAGGCCCTAAATATTATTCCTCTATATCCAGTCTTCTATTACGCACTTGTTTACACCTAACCTTACTCTTTTCCAATCTATCTGACCTCCTATGGCCACCCTTATGCTCCTCTTTAGACTTTGCTAGCTCAAAATCCACATCAACTTAAATTTTAGGTTTGCTAACATTAACTTGGGCCCTAACAATGCCTTTTTTGTTTTGTTTATGAGGGATCCTAGAGTGGTGAGAAGATATGGATGACTGAGGGGTTGGGATTGCAAATTTTTTCTTCCAACAACTCTAGATGGGTTAGGAAGGTATTGTTCATCTTGCATGAGAACACAATGGAAAGGGTACAAAGATAAATGGAAATTATAAAGACAAAGAATGAGCCATTGGTGTAAAATAACAAGGTTTTTTACCTTACTTTTCCTCTCTCTAACATCGATCACAATGGCATCTAGATCATGTAACAAAAATAACATGATGATTTAAATAATGTCGTGGTGTCCAAAGTGATTTAGAAAGGAAAATTAGTAATAATTATAGACACCAAACCTACGTTTAAGAGTGATATACTTCATTATCAAGAGACATACATCTCCCCATGACTCCAAAAGAAGCTTCCAATTGAGACCACCTCTACATCTAACATGCAATTCATATTTCTTTAAAACTCTATTGAGACTAGTTTCTTCCAAGATCTTGGTCACTTTTTCCCACTTCTTTCCTTTAGTAGATAAAGTAGTGGCCATGGTGATCCCCTCCTCATTGACTTGAAAAGTTATGCCATTTATTGTACCCTTCCAAGCATTCCATGAATTGACAAATTGGGTAGGAAAATTTGCATCTGCCCTCACATTGACTCTATGAAAGTGAGCATGCTCCCCTCCCTATTTCCATCCATGCACAAGGGTTTTTCCACATGTAATACTCAATTTTTGGAGGCTTAATCTTCTTTATATCACCAACCATCTCCAACTCTTGCTCAAAACCCTCCAAGAACTCCAGATTGAAAGAGTTTAAAACTCCCTATTCACAAGAACCCTTTTGGTAGAGATAGCTAATCGTCCATAAACTAACAATTTGGAGTTTAGTATTAAAAAAATATTTTAGATATCTAAAGTTATTACTAGGAGGGCTAATAAATAATTTTCCCAAATGTCAACTCGATGGTACATGCAAGAAACCTTCATCATTTAATAAAAAATCATTCACCCAATTTTCTAAGAAATGTGAGTATCAAATCGAGCCAAAAAGAGTAGTGAAAGGAAATAAATGTTTAAGTTTGATCTCTCTAAAACAAGATCATTGGAGATAATCTCTATAATTATTAAGGAATTAGTAATTATGGAACAATAAATAATAATAAAACCCACTTTACTAATTGTCATAGGACTCCGTCTTTTCCTTATGACACTTTGATTTAAATTTGAATAGAAAAGGTGGCCCATTTGGAAATTATCACAGTCTTAAACTCCAATTGGACATATAGTGAATCCAAGGAACCATCATTTCCTAGGTATAAAAATGTGTTCCCTTTCAATAAGGGATTGGCTATGTGTTGTTAGAGAGGCCATCTACCACTAACACCTAATTCCTTGAAATTGCAAGCCAAAACTAGCCAATGAATCCTCCACAACATTTTATTTTCTATAAGTGTCCAAGCCAACAAGGAACATCCACACGTAGCCAAGGATGTTGGTAATTGACTAGCTTGGCTAACAAGTTTTATTTTGAAAAGAAACACATCAAATTTTATGTTGCTCTAAATGTTGAACCACCTCTACAAATTTAAATGACTATAACTATTTTTTGTCAATTAAATTTGTAAATGTGGTTCAACATTTAGATCAACATGAAATTTAGTTAAAAAAATTCAAAAAAAAACTTGTTAAAGGGGGGATTTGAATAGTTGGGCAATTAAATTTTGTGTGTAATAATTGGATGGAATATTACAGATATTTTTTTTCAAGTTATAATCATAGTGAATCCTAAAACCCATTATGTCACAATTTAACTTTATCTAATGCTAATTGTCATATGTAATGACTCAAGAATAATGTCAACTTTAAAAATCACAACTTAAACAAGTGTTGTAACTAATTATAATTTTAGCTATACATGTAAATGTAATTCTAATTTAATTATATTTTTTAGACATAAAAAATGTAGTATACTTAATAATTATTTAATAAATATAAAATTATTTAATTTAAAAATTAAATAAGCTAATTAATAAGAAGGTTTTAATAATTAAAAATAATATTTAAGAAGCTAGGGTTATATTATTGTATTATTTTTCTAATTAGATGAGTTAAATCCAAGATATAATTAATGGGTAATCAACAGAAGTCTATATGAAAAGCTCACAATTTAACATTGTGTTGTAGACTCTTGTCTTGTTGATATTCATTACAATCTCTAACATCAATTAATTAATAAGTAAGAGATTGGTGAAGATTTTGCAAATGAGGTTTCAAGCTTTCGGCTTAACCATAGAGGAAACTTAGTAGTTATGTGTGCTCAGGCTGGAGTAGTACTGGGATGGGTGACCTCCTAATGCTTCACCCCTATGAGCATCACCTAGATCCAATGAGTGCTAAGTGTTTCATTTATTCTCATGAGATATGGATTCATGCTGAATCACTAATCATGAAACATGGGTCAATGAATTTGACTCAAAATCACACAATTAAATCTTGATAGCAATATCACAATTTGACTTGTTGTGGAAATTATCTCCTACTTATCAATTGATGAGCTTAAGGGGCTTTCTAATGAATGGTTCATAAGGCACAACACTTGGTGAAGGTTTTGCAAATGGGTTTGCAAGCTTTGGGCTTAACCATAGAGGAAACTCCGTGGTTACACGTGCTCAGATTGGAGTAGTACTAGGATGGGTGACCTCCCGAGAAGTCCCAGTGCTTCATCCTTGTGAGCATCACCTAGATCCAATGGGTGCTAAGTGGATTTATGTTGAATCACTACTTATGAAACATGGGTCAATGAGTTTGACTCAAAATCACACAATTAAATCTTGATAGCAATATCACAATTTGACTTGCTGTGAAAATGGGTTGCAAGCTTTGGGCTTAACCATGGAGGAAACTCCGTGGTTACACGTGCTCAAATTGGAGTAGTACTAGGATGGGTGACCTCCCAGGAAGTCCCAGTGCTTCATCCTTGTGAGCATCACCTAGATCCAATGGGTGCTAAGTGTATTTATGTTGAATCACTACTTATGAAACATGGGTCAATGAGTTTGACTCAAAATCACACAATTAAATCTTGATAGCAATATCACAATTTGACTTGCTGTGAAAATTATCTCCTACTTATCAATTGATGAGCTTAAGGGGCTTTCTAATGAATGGTTCATAAGGCACAACACTTGGTGAAGGTTATGCAAATGGGGTTGCAAGCTTTGGCCTTAACCATAGAGGAAACTCCGTAATTAGCTGTGCTCAGGCTGGAGTAGTACTAGGATGGGTGACCTCCTGGGAAGTCCCGGTGCTTCATCATTGTAAGCATCACCTAGATCCAGTGAGTGCTAAGTGTTTCATTTATTCTCATGAGAGATGGATTCATGTTGAATCACTACTCATAAAATATGGGTCAATGAGTTTGACTCAAAATCACACAGATAAATTCTGATAGCAATATCATAAATCAATTAATTAGTGCAAAACTAATTCATTAATTCTGCAAAGTCCTATATAAGACTTGAAATTTAATATATTGTTCATTACAATAATAATTTTGAATGTTTAGAATCATCCATCAACAACCTAAATTTTTATGAAATTTATGTTTACATGATAAACTGTAACAATCACTAGTCCCATCCACAAGCTGTGTCTTGGAAACCAAATTCACATGATGCCAGAAAAGGTCTGCAATGTCATTTTTAAAAAATGAGATTCCCACTACCGTGTGCATGTACCAATAAACTCAACTCGATTCCCTCGTTGCAGTAATGATAGAAAATAATCCCCCTTACCTGCTCCCTGTGCCTCTCCACATGCCTTTGAATCTAACAATATTCCCCGCAATGGGAGGTCCTCTCTCTCTGGCAGCACTCCCCGGTAAATTTCATGTTGCAAAACAGGCAGGATTGTACTTGTACTGCGTATAATGAATTTTGCATAATTGATGCTTCTGTTATTTTACCTTGCTTCCATTCGAGTGAGGGAGGTTTCATTTATAGATGGAATCCTTTGAGAAGATGACATGGTCATCCCTGATATGGAATCCTTTGAGAAGATGACGTGGTCATCCCATGCTTGACATTGATTTAGATGTTGAAGCATAGCTTTCGCTACTCCTTACAAAGGCAGGGCTTGAAGGATTTGGCAAAGTCACTGAACTGCTGGAGAGCATCATAACAACATTAGACATCGCTGGATGAAGTGCTGCATCCGATTGCACACACAAAAGCCCAACATGACTGCATCTTAACGCCTGCTCCTCATTGATTTTTGATGCCTTTGAGTCTACCAGATTCAGGACATTTCCCTTCTTGAATAGATTCCATGCCTGTATCAGATCTCATTAAAATAAGAGAATTTTGGAGGCTTCCTAATATCAAAAAGTAACAGATGAGAATGGAAACAGACACTATCAGTGGTTATGGAATTCTTTTTTGAAGGGTAAAGATTTAGCATTTAACTATTTAAAAAAGTTAAGGTTTCACTTTGAGTAATAATGTACACTAGGAAAAGAAACCAATAGCTGTTTAGGCTAACTTTGCGCATTTAGATCTCCTAAACCTAAGTCAAATTTTGCTTATTTTTCCGCTGTGCCTCCATTGGTGACTGGAGAACTTAAAGATAAGGTTTCAGCATTTGGAAATCTAAGGATCTTTGTGTAGAGGCCATGGAGAGAGAAGTGTTAAAAATGTGTCATTTTAAAACACTCACTGGATACCCATTATGTTCACTCGCCAATAGTCACTCATAAGAAAAAATGGTACTTTTCACACAAATAGACCAATTAGCAACCAAGAAAGCTATTAGTACATGTGTTACCATATTTTGGAGCTTTTTATAAGCGATAATGAATAAAAAGAGCTATAAAAAGTAAAAGAATATTGGCTATTGATACATAAATGATCAACTATTTGTATATGTGAGATTGTTTAAGTGAGTGATTATTGAGGGTCAGTATGACAATAAGTGAATGATTATTGAACTCAAAAATTAAAGGAAATCAAAAAATGATTTTGTTTGGTAATTAGCCCATTTTTGCACTAGTATCGACACATTTAGTAATGATTGTTAGGACTTTTCCTGACATTTTTGAGTGAACAACTATTGATGCAAAGAATAGTAGATATTGGAAAGCACTTTGAAATGAACACTTTTAGACCTTTCAGTGTTTAACGAGATCGGTGAGTACTCATAAGCTGAAACCTTAGCTTTAGGTAATTATCATGCATACAAAGACAAACAAAATTAAGATATACAAATGCTTGACACTTTCAAATGAACAGGGATAAATCCTATTTCTTACCCATTCTAACAAGTTTTGCATATGAGGAGGAAGACCAACAACAGTGTTTTTCCTTCCAATAATTATCTCAAGCAACACCACTCCAAAACTGTAGACGTCCACTTTAACCGACAACTGCCCCTGCATTGCATACTCTGGAGCTATATAACCGCTGCATCCAAATTGAAATTATATTAAGAAATAAAATATTTATAAATGAAAAATAATTAGATGATAAATACAACTATTAGGGAAATTTATTCACATTTAAAAAAATTAAAAGTCATTAATTTGAATCTGAAAGTATACAAAGTTCATTGTCATTATTATGCTTACTATGTGCCTGCAACTCTTGTATGAACATATGACTCATCTTCAGAGAAAATTTTGGCCAAACCGAAGTCCGCTATCTTTGCATTAAGTTTGTGGTCTAGTAAAATATTATTTACTTTAATATCCCTATGAATAATCCATAGCTATCATGAAGGTAGAGAAGTCCACGTGCAATTCCAAAGATGATGTTGTGATGTTTTTGCCAATCTATCTCTCTACCCTTTTCCAAATCTGTCACCCAAATTTATCACAACATTGTAACCCCTTCATCTTCATCTTTGTAAGTAAAAAATATGAATAATGACGACTTACCAAAAATAAACATGTCCAAGCTCTTGTTAGGAAAATACTCATAAACAAGCAGCCTTTCCTTTCCCTCGGCACAACATCCTAGTAACTTTGCAAGGTTTCTATGTTGAATATTTGCCACCAGTTTCACTTCATTCATAAATTCTTTCTTTCCTTGTGTAGATTTAGCTGACAAATTTTTCACTGCTATCTCAGTTCCATCTCTAGTTATTCCCTACAACATAGAAAATAGATTTAGAGATCCTTATTCAGAAAGACATTAGTTTAAACGAAGATTAAACTACCGACCCATCTTGTATACCGCACCAAAACCTCCCTCTCCAAGTTTATTCTTGTGATGAAAATTTTCTGTTGCCTCTACTAACATTTCTAAGCGGAACACAAATTATTGTTGCTCTTCCATAAGAAAACCAGAATCGGAGGAAAATCCACGCCCCTTTGCAGTTATAGAAGATAATGAAAATTGAGTTAAGCCTAGAGAAACTGCTAGACTAAAACCATAAGAAGGAATGACCTTAGAAACTAGAAATGGAATCCAAAACAAGCACCTTGATTGTCAGCAGTGGTAGTTGTTGCCCTTCCATGAATGATAGATTACCCTTTTTCTCAATGCAATCAAACAAACACCTAATGCCAGAACAATGCTTCCAATAATACCTAGAACTATGGGTAATGTTTTTGAAGATTTTTCTGTACAGTACAATAAACATTTGTTAGAAATCTGGCTCTATAATGCTGCAAGAGGACTAAAAAATGAAAGATGATGTCTTGAATGCAAGTTTAGCAAGTTTTGAATAGTTCAAGTCGGATAGAATTCAAATGTTACAGAAAGGTTGTTGGAAGTGAGAGAGTTCTAAGAGGGGGGTGAATTAGAACTCTGTATATTTAATTTTTAAGAATTACTGATTTCAACTTTTTAACCATAGATATAAGAATGAAACATTGCTGGAAATTGAAACATTCATTATGAACATAAAGAAAATGTCAACTCACAAAATATTGTTGTTTTAAAACAAACTGAAATCAATTCAGTTCCGAATTTGATTTTTCTTTTTAAAAAAAACTGTTAGCTGTAACCATTTCCAAACTGTACAAGTATTTATTCAGGTTTGAAGCCCTCAAGATATTTTGAAAATAAAAACTTTAAGGAATACCATTGTAGAGAACTGAAACCTGGTGTCAACATAAATGGTCTTGCCCTTATCCTTTTCAATTAAAAAATGCCTCACTATGCTCTTCTTTTTTATTTCGAAATCATCTTGTCATAAATTGAATTTTTTTTTTTGTTTATAACAGAATAACCCACTTATAAAGATTTCATATTCATTCCAAAATCTTTGAAACCCAACTAAGACTGAAATATATTTATGCCTCTTTTGAATCAACCTTTTCTAGAAACTGAAAGTAGGAATAAAATATATTTCATTCCTTTAATCTCTTTCATCAGAATGAATAAACGACAACTGTATCATACCTTTGCTATGACATACCTAAACTTGTTTGAATTTTATTAGCTTCATTATAGCAAAACCCTTATGCACTTGAAGATACCTGTTATACCTCAAGAACGCCTCTTCTCCTTTGAAGATGAACCCATTTTCATCTCATTTTTGTGCATGCATAGGTAAAGAAATACGACTATATCAATACATATTTCATAGTATAAATTAGTCGCTGGAATCTCTGAAGTTATAAAACAAAATCTTCAACAAACCTTTCAATAACTGTCACACAAAAATCTGTGTTCGTAGTCAAGAAGAATGTATCCAGCAGTATTCATGTCATGCTTCCAGGAAGACAACAAGTATTTACAAGTTGTAGAGATAAACACAAGCTTTTTGTAAATGAAACCATAGAGTTTTATGTGTTTCAAAAATGCCCACAACTATAACGAAAAATTATAAAACTTAGAAGTCTGCCATACAAAGCTGACAACTATCACAAAAACTCTGTGACATGCATTGTAAATATATGCATACATCCATACCTTTATTACTGTGCAAGTGTTACAATAATACTTTATTCTATGCGGACACTGCCGATGAAGTATTGCCTTTATTCAATGTATACCACAAATTCATATATATACCATGTGATATATTGTGGCTTACCACTTATCCTTGTTGTCAAACAACATATTTATTTTTCATCTTTTAAAATAAGTTAAATGCATTTTGCTAACTTCATGGTCAACAATCTCCCCCATTTTTTGAGGCAAAAATGTTCACCATCTCATATATACAAAGTGAAGAGTAAAAATCAACTTATATATACAAGATAATGAATAGAAATATCATCTTATATATACAAGATGACTTTGAAGAAATTTCAACTTATATATACAAGATAATGAACCAAAAATTGCTGAATTACCATGATTTACCATGAAATACTGATCCACAACAAAAAATGAGAAACCAATGACACATCAATCTATGAGAAGCCAATGAGATACCAATTTGAGAAACCATCTAATTTACCATGAAATACTGATCCACAACAAAAACTGAGAAACCAATGAGACATCAATCTATGAGAAGCCAATGAGATACCAATTTGAGAAACCATCAACAAAGTTGTCCAACAAAATCTGAGAAACCAATGAGAAATCAATCTATGAGATCCATCAACAAAGCTGAGAAATGATACCAATCTGATGCTGATTACTCCCCCAAATTTTTTGCATCAAAAAATTTGACCATCTACTCTTCATGAATGCTTTCTATGAAAGGAGCAGAAACCTAACACAGAATTGATAATTAGTAGGATTTTTTATCCTAGCATTGATTGAGAGAAAACTCTCAATCGAGTTCTTAATTGTTCAAATAATTCTCTTGGCAGTGCTTTTGTAAAAATGTTTGCCACCTGTCCTTGAGTAGGCACATAAACCAATTTGAATTCATTATTTAGAACTTTATCTCTCAAGAAATGAAGTTTAATGGCTACATGTTTTGTACGTAGTGCATAACTGGATTTTTTCTCAATTGGATAGCACTCATGTTATCATACATTATTGAAATAGGTTTTGAAACCAGAATGCCCAAATCAGATAACTGATAATCCATCCAAATTAACTGAGTGTAACATGTTGTAGCAGCAACATATTCAGATTCACAAGTGGATAATGTTACACAATCCTGTTTCTTACTATGCCAAGAAACCAAACACTCACCAAGGAAGAAAGTTGCACCATTGGTGCTCTTTTTATCATCAGATCCACCCCAATCTGCATCAGTATAACCAGTAAGCATAAAATCATTGTTGTGAGGATACCATAAACCATAATCAAGAGTGCCTTGAATGTATTTCAATATTCTATGTACTGCATTAAGATGTGATTGCTTTGGATCAGATTGAAATCTTGACACCATACATACAACTTGCATTATATCAAGTCTGGATGCAGTTAGATATAGTATACTTCCAATCATAGATCTATAAAGAGTCTGATTAACAAAAGGTGAGTCATCATTCTTTATAAGTTTGCAACTAGTTTCCATAGGAGTGCTGACAAGTTTGCATTCAGCCATATTAAATTTTCTCAACATTTCTTTGGCATATTTAGTTTGAGAAATAAATAATCCATGTTCAAGCTGTGAGACTTGCAAACCAAGAAAAAATGTGAGCACACCTAACATTGACATCTCAAACTCAGATTCCATGATTTTTGAAAAATGATCTGCTAAATCATCATTAGTAGACCCAAAAATGATATCATCCACATAAATTTCAACTACCAAAATGTCATCATTTATTAATTTGATATACAAGGTGTTGTCTGCCTTTCCACAAGAAAATTCATTCGAAGTTAAATATTTATCCAACCTGGAATACCAAGCCCTAGGAGCTTGTTTTAAGCCATACAAAGCCTTTTTCAATTGGTAAACATAATCGAGTTTGTCAGAAGATTCAAAACCTTCTAGTTGTTCCATATAAACTTCCTCTTCCAGATATCCATTTAGAAAAGCAGTTTTAACATCCATTTGGTAAACAGTGAATTTTTTATGGCTGGCATATGCAAGAAAGATTCTGATTGATTCCATTCTTGCAACTGGTGCAAAGGTTTCACCGAAATCAATTCCTTCTTGTTGAGCATAACCTTTACAGACAAATCTAGTTTTATGTCTGATTACTTTACCTTCTTCATTCAATTTATTGTGGAATATCCATTTGCCTCCTATGACATTTTTATCATTAGGTCTAGGAACAAGTTCCCAAGTCTTGTTTTTCTCTATTTGATTTATTTCTTCCTGCATAGCATTTTGCCAACAGGAATCCGATAAAGCTTCAGCAACACTCTTTGGTTCAAAATTTGATATTAAGCAAAAATGTTTAGCAATGTTTTCTTGTTCACCTATTTTGGCTTTTCTTCTAGTTAAAATTCCTTTCTCTATATCTCCAGTAACCTGAGATTCTAGATGTCTCTTAGCTATTATTCTAGAAGAAGTTTTTATTTTTGAACCAGCACTAGTTATTTTGGGACTTGAGTAGTTTTCTAGTTCAGTTTCATCAGCAAGTTCATTTTCATCAGCAAGTTCAGTTTTATCATTTTCAGGATGTTCATCATATACAGTTTCTGATTTTTGAAAAGATGAATCTTCATGATCATCTTTATCATTACAGCACACAAAATTTTCATCAAATATGACATTTATAACTTCTACAACTTTGTTTAGCCTTTTATTATAGCATTTATAGGCTTTGCTATGTGTGGAGTACCCCAAAAAGATCCCTTCATTAGATCTTCAATTAAAGTTTTCTAGAGAATCATCATTCTTTTTGATAAAACATTTGCAGCCAAAAATCTTAAAATTCTTGACATTTGTTGTTTTTCCATTCCACAATTCATATGGATATAAGCTGTTCTAACTCTAATTTGTGCTCTGTTAAGAATGTAAACAGCTATATGAACAACTTATTTCCAGAATTTATCAGACACTTTTGCTTCATTCAGCATGGTTCTAGCCATTTCTTTTATAGTTATGTTCTTTCTTTCTACAACACTGTTTTGCTATGGTGTCCTAGCAGTAGAGTACTGTCCTTTTATAACATGTTTTTCACAATACTCAATGAATTTTTGAGAGGTGAATTCTCCTCCCCTATCTGACCTTAAAAATTTCAGTTTCAAATCAGTCTCTCTTTCTACCATTTTCCTGAAAATTCTAAAGCGTTCAAAAGCTTCTGATTTATGTTTCAGAAATGTTACCCAAACCATTGTTGAATAATCATCTATGAACAACATGAAATATTTTTCACCATTTAATAAGGCAGTTTTAGTTGGACCACACAGATCAGTATGTACTAACTCAAGTGGTCTATTTGACAAGTATTCTTTTGTTTTAAAGGATACTCTCGTTTGTTTGCCCTTAACACATTCTTCACATATATTTGCTGGTTTGGTTATTTGTGGTAGTCCTCTGACCTTTTTGTTCTTCCTGATTCTAGCAAGATTATCAAAGTTTAAATGTCCCAAACTTCTATGCCATAGCCAATTTTCTTCTACTTGACTCATTAGACAAGTATTAACCAATGAAGTTTCTTGAACAGTTGAATCTATTAGGTTATAAAGATTACCTCTTGTTCTTAACCCACTGGCAATGAATCTATCCTTTCCATTTTTAATATAACATCCTTTTGCATTAAAGGAAATGGAGTATCCACTGTCACAAATCTAACTTACACTTAACAGGTTATGTTTTAAACCTTCAACAAAATACACATCATGAATTGGTGTGTCTTTATTCAGAATTATTGAGCCTTTTCCTATTATATAGGCTCCTGAATTATCACCAAATCGTACAAACCCTCCATCAAAATTTTCTAGGGTTTTAAATTTGCTTTTACACCCAGTCATATGGTGTGAACAGCCACTATCCAATACCCATGTTGCAGGTTTCTGAGCAAATAGAGTTGTTTCAACAATTAAGGACTTTTCAGTTGCTTTCATTGGTTTCCATATTTGTTTTGGTCTCAAATTCAATTTACATTGATTTGCGTAATGGCCATAGTGAAAGCATTTAAAGCACCAAACAACCTTTCTTTTTCTTTGACTAGTGCTATTTTCACAAAATGTAGCCTTGTGCCCAAAAATATTGCAATTAAAACAATAACCATTGAAAAAGAACTTTGTTTTCTGACTAGTAAATTCTTCAGATGAACTCTGCAAGACATTCATTTTTTTATCCTTTTCCTCAAGCAAGAGTTTTTAATTTTCTATAATCAAATTTGCTTCCTTTAACTCTTCTTGAAGTTTTTGATTTTCAGTTTCATGATTGGCAATTAACCATTTTAATCTTTTAAGTTCTTGCAAAGATTTCAAAAGTTCTTCTTCAAGATCTACTTCTACATCTGAATCAGATGAGGATTCAGATTCACTGGGTTCAGGTTTAGGAGTATGAACTATTTCAGCCATGAATAGTCTTTCCCCTTCTTCATCAGCATCACTGGATTCTTCATTTGAATCCTCTTTTGACAAAAGACTTTTCTTTTTATAGTCTTTGAATCTTTTGTTTTGATTCCAAGGCTTCTTTTTTGAAAATTTCTTAGTTTTCTCATCACAATCTTCTAATTCAACATTTGGACATTTTGCAGCGAAGTGTCCTAACTGTCCACAGCTAAGCATTTAGGTTTGCCTTTATATTTCTTTCTCATTTTTCTAACCAATAATGCTTCTAAAGCATTTGTTAGATTTGAATCACTTTCATCGTGTTTTTCAATTTTAAAGGCTGATTCTTTTGATGAGGAACTAGCTTGATTGCTAATTCTCATTTTGTATGCAGTTAATGTTCCTTGAAGTTGATGTAGGGTCAATTTTGAGAAGCTTTTCTTTTCTTCTAATGTAGATATTTTAGTTTCAAATTTAGGTAATACTGACCTAATAACTTTTGAAACTACATCATGTTCTTCTATCTCTTCACCTAGACCCTTTCTAGCATTCACTACTTCATCAACTTAAGACGTATGCAATAATGGTTTCATCTTCATTCATTTTCAGATTGTCGAACTATATTTTAAGAGTTATTAGTTTAGACTCTTTTACTTTTTCATCTCCTTGATATATTGTTTCAAGTTTGACCCATATATCATTAGCTGACTTGCAATAAACAACTTTAGCAAAAACCTCTCTAGAGAGACCACAAAGAAGGGCATATCTTGCCTTTTTATCCAACTCAAATTTTAGTTTTTCATCTGCATCAGTAGGGATTGTTGTTGGGATAGTATATTTTGTTTTTACAACATCCCACATTCTTACATCTAAAGAATGTATAAAGGCTTCCATCATCACTTTCTAGAAAACATAATCGTTTCCATCAAACAGCAGAGCCCTATTAAGAGAAGTTCCTTCAGATTGTGCCATGACTTCCAATTAATATCCCTGGAACAATTCCTAAAAGGAATCCTACGCTCTGATACCACTTGTTGGAAGTGAGAGACTTCTGAGAAGGGGGTGAATCAGAACTCTGTATATTTAATTTTTAAGAATTACTGATTTCAACTTTTTAACCATAGATATCAGAATGAAACATTGCTGGAAATTGAAACATTCATTATGAACATAAAGAAAATGTCAACTCACAAAATATTGAGACACAGATTTTGCCGAGTGGGAAACCCGCAAAATTCCTCAACTAGGATTTGTCATAGGGAGAAAAACCACTCTGTGAAGCTGTAATCTTTATTGCTTCAAATTCCTTTACAATTAGCAGAAAAAATTGCTCAGGGTGTTCAACCCTTTTTCTATCTTGTTGTTCTTTTACAATCTTATATACACATACACATACAAATGTGTACTTTACATCTATACATGTGTATAAGCTTATAATATAGCTTTTGAACACGACTTCCTTTCAGAACATTTACAAGTCTTTATCTGTTTCTTTCAATGCCTTTTTACACACTGTCCCTTTAGATTTACAAATGATCTCTATAAATAGAGATGTATTTTCAAAAATAAATCAATTACACATAATCAACTGAACCAGTTAGGGTTGTTAGAAAACCCTTTTTGAACTGTTGTTTTAAAACCAACTGAAATCAGTTCAATTCTGAATTTGATTTTGCCTTTTAAAAAAAACTGTTAGCTGTAACCATTTCCAAACTGTACAAGTATTTATTCAGGTTTGAAGCCCTCAAGATATTTTGAAATAAAAACTTTAAGGAATACCATTGTAGAGAACTGAAACCTAGTTTCAACATAAATGGTCTTGCCTTTATCCTTTTCAATTAAAAAATGCCTCACTATGCTCTTCTTTTTTATTTCGAAATCATCTTGTCATAAATTGAATTTTTTTTTTTGTTTATAACAGAATAACCCACTTATAAAGATTTCATATTCATTCCAAAATTTTTGAAACCCAACTAAGACTGAAATATATTTATGCCTCTTTTGAATCAACCTTTTCCAGAAACATAAACTAGGAATAAAATATATTTCATTCCTTTAATCTCTTTCATCAGAATGAATAAACGGAAATTATATCATACCTTTGCTATGACATACCTGAACTTGTTTGAATTTTATTAGCTTCATTATAGAAAAACCCTTATGCACTTGAAGATACCTATTATACCTCAAGAACGCCTCTTCTCCTTTGAAGATGAACCCATTTTCATCTCATTTTTGTGCATGCACAGGTAAAAAAATACTACTATATCAATACATATTTCATAGTATAAATTAGTCGTTGAAATCTATGAAGTTATAAAACAAAATCTTCAACAAACCTTTCAATAACTGTCACACAAAAATCTGTGTTCGTAGTCAAGAAGAATGTATTCAGCAGTATTCATGTCATGCTTCCAAGAAGACAACAAGTATTTACAAGTTGCAGAGATAAACAAAAGCTTTTTGTAAAGGAAACCACTGAGTTTTATGTTTTTCAAAAATGCCCACAACTATAACCAAAAATTATAAAACTTAGAAGTCCGCCATACAAAGCTGGCAACTGTCACAAAAACTCTGTGATGTGCATCGTAAATATCTGCGTACATCCATACTTTAATTACCGTGCAAGTGTTACAATGATACTTTATTCTATGCGGACACTGCCGATGAAGTATTGCTTTTATTCAATGTATACCACAAATTCATATATATACCATGTGATAAATATATCATGTGATATATTGTGGCTTACCACTTATCCTTGCTGTCAAACAACATATTTATTTTTCATCTTTTAAAATACGTTAAATGCATTTTGCTAACTTCATGGTCAACAAAGGTAACATCAAGTCTTACACATAAACAAAAGTATTTCACAACAAAGAAACTGCCAGCAAAAGACCTAGAAACGGGATCAGCCTACGAGACCTTAAACAGGGGTAATATGAACCCCTCGTTTAGTTCTTTGAACTTGTCAGAAAAGTAATCCTCTTAAGAGGACGCTCACCCACATTGGAAGAAGAGAGATTTAAATGGTGGCGTCTAAAAATAGCTGTAACCTCAAAAATGGGAAAAACAGTAGAAGAGCATACCTCTTCCAATAAGAGGTTACAGATTCAAGCGAAGCTGGTAACTTTTCAATAACTGTGAGATCTATGAAACCATTCAATTTTGAAACAAATGTTAAGATGTAAATGATAAAAAAATTTAAGATACTTTTCATTTTTATAAGATTAAAAAGAAAACATTTCTTGTCTTTAGATTCAATTGTTTGCAAATTTTTTACATAAATGTTTTAAATTACATTATCTGTGATTCACGATCTGTTTTTGTTCTATTATTCTCTTACATTATCTGTGATTCACCATCTGCTCAGATTCTATTATTCTCTTACATTCAGATTATGAAACAAAGAGTTATGGAAACATTGATGTCAAAAATTTAAACACAATCCAATACATGCTTTAATTAAATGAAAACAACATAATGTAATTCTGTGAACATACTTTTCGATGTTGTTGAAGTTCCATTAACCGTATTAGGTGAAGGGGCTACTGGAGGAGGAGCAGCAGCAGGTGTGGAAACAGCTGGAGGTGTGAAGGTATTTGTAGTAGATCCCTCAGGGGAGGGAGAGGGCAACTGAGATGACTCAAAAAAAGGTATGTCTCAAATCTCACCTTGCAGCTTCCATAGTTAGCCTGGGTTCCTTGATATGAAGAACAGCAAGCCTGCAATTCTATTCTCGCTTGAAACAGGCATGATCTACAATCCTGTATTGATATATCTCTCTAACACTGCACTAAACCATATAATACACCAGTAGCATTATAATTGGCTGACCCAGCAGCGAAACCCTTATTTGCAGGGATATAAGCTCTGTTTGACAGAAGGCTGCTGGTTGTGGTTTTGAAAGCCTCATCGGTTATAGTATTGCTGTTCCTCAAGATTTTTGCTACAGTATTATCAAGAGTTGAAATGAAATTAGAATTCTGATAGCGCAGATAGCAGTCATCCAACCATATTCGCCCACCTATATCGTTGGCACAAACTTCTTGAATACTTGTATTGGCTTCAAGTGCACAGTTTGAGCATTTCACTGGCGATAAATCTCCAGTACACTGCCAAAGACCATAGACCACGGGAAGAAGTGTTAAACCCTGAACTTTGAGGTGCGTTAAGAAACAGATCATTGATAACCAGATTCAAGTTTGTGGAATAAGTGCTGCCATCAGTGAAAGCTGTAGAATTGTCCCAGGTATGCCTTACGTAGGTACATATGACCCAAGGAAAGCTCATTCCAAACAGTAGAAGGATAAAGGTTCGAAGAAATGTGGTTCCTCTGTGAGGAATACAAGGAAAAGACTTGTACTTCATCACGAGGATTGCAAGAAAAGTACAAACAGAAGAAAGATGAGGATTGGAAGAAAACTGTGATTCCAGCTTTACAATGAAAGAGTTGTAGTTCATCATGTTTTTAATTGAAGTAGATGGATAAATCGAATCTATTTTTTCTAAAGAAATAATAGTCTTCATTATATTATATTATAGATGGGGTAATGGGACAGGAAAAATATTATATTAGTTATTTTATCAGCCAGTTCAATTTAAGTTATGATCAATTTTAAAAAGTTTACATTGGAAAGCTAAAATTCTCATTGTTCATTTTAGGACTAACTCCCATCAATTTAGTTGTAAAAGTCAGCATTGGACTAACTCCCAACAACTTTGGTTCTCTTTCCAATTCTATGAATGTAAACACTGAACACTATTTTATTATTGAATGTGTTGTTTATTCAATAAAGAAAACATTAAAATATTGAATACACTAATTATCAATTTTAATAGAAAAAAAATGATTTACTTAATTTCAAACTGTCGCATAGATTATTTTTAACTTGATATCAAATTTTAAAAAATTAGAAGATGTACCTACGTTACTTGATACATATCCATTAACAGAATATCGAAAAAAAAAAGTTCAATGCACTACAAAAACGCAGTCAACTACAACGTGCCAGAAACCATTTAAACCAAATCTGAAGGCCCATTTAAACCAAAAATGATCTCGTACAGTGCTTGCTTTGGAAGCTTGAAAATAATGAACACCATCTGTTGATTTTTTTAAATCAATAAAATGAAGTTGTTCGAGTCTGGCTAGAAAAGATGGAATACGTACTTTCACGCATTTCGAAAATTTTCAAAAGATGACAAGTTACAATTCAAAAGGCTGAATATAGTAAGGTTCCATTTGGTTGCTGGAAGATGAGGATCAAAATCGGGTTATCAGGGGTAAAATCAGGTTTTGCCAAAAAACTTTGGTGTTTGGTTGGTTAAAATTATAATCTGGTTTTCAATTTCATCTTCCAATTTTGGTCAAAAATTGGAAGAAGTTTCTTCCAACAAAAAGGTGGAATTCGAAATTAAAACCAGGGTTTGAATTTTATGACAGTTTTTTTAATAATATTGTGGAGTCCACAGTATATTCATCTTCCGTGTCAACCAAACGGACCATTGGCTTTTCAAACCACAAAACCAGGTTTTCGAAAACCTGGTTATAAGATAACCTGGTTATGGCACAAATTTATCTTCCCCAACCAAACGGGGCCTAAATGTAGAGGAATAATTACAAAGGAAAAATTCCACGTCAAACAAGAATGATAAATGATAAAGTAAATGATAAAGTTGATTCACTTATGATGCATGTTGTTCAGATAAAGTGGTTTGAAATCATAATGGCTGATAGATGTTTTGAAAAGAATCCTGTTAATAATATTCCCCAGATGAGACTGAATAAGTAATGTGAGTTGAACTTCGGTATTTTAAAAATAATTATAAGTTGCTAATTATTTTTTATAATGTGTTAAACTTTAGTAGCAGAGATCATTTAAATAAATATGAATAATAGTATGAAGTTATGACAATGAGTCCAATTCATTCTTATATAGATAATGATTATATATACTTGTTTTTAATATTAAATATTTTGTTTGATTTAAGAAATAGAAAAATGTTTAGCTTAAGAAAATAAATTTATGATAACTATTAAGAAATACATTTGGAAATTTAAAAAGGAAAGATGAAAATGAAAGGGTTAATTATTATGGACAAAGAGATAGTTCATACAATAACTATTAGTGAAGGGATTAATGATAACATCAATTTATTTGACACAAGAAACTATACTAAGTAGTAAGGCTTATAATTTAATAATTCTTATAATAATCTAAAATACATAAGGAACTATGATTGAAGTTGCAAAAAGCAATGAGATAAAGATTTATCATATTATCTACTATTAAATATTGGTTCATCTTGTAATTGAACTATTGATATATAAGAGGTTTACTTATGTCAAGTATGAATATGATTATATTATAGGGGCTAGGTGAAGTAAATGTCAAGTACGAATATCGATGGTTGTATTGGGAAGCTTTAGGAAGAATGAAAATTTACCAATTTGAATTATAGAAATATTGTTGGAAATAGGAGAAATTGTTGACACTTGGAGTATTGTAGTGAATGGTGTATTAGTGATCACTCTTGTCATTGATGTCAACATGTGTTCTTTAGATAAAAATAAACTCGGATATCATTTTATGTATATCATAGTTCATTGATTAGTTCAATGCAGATAGTGGTTGACATATTTGAATATGCAAACTTGCATTTGTGTAGGAGTGTAGACATCATTTCTTATGATTGATGTACTTTATTTGATATAGGAGACAAGTTACAATTTGTTTGTTTGAGACTAGTAGAAAATAAGTGTGTAGGAATGTATGCCAGAGACAATTGTAGTATTTTTGTTGTAGCTTGATGGTAAGTAGGAATTAATTCTAGAGAGCATGGAAGATGATCGAAGACTTGTTCATGTGCATATGTTCTAATTTGTGTGTTATTTGGCTTACTCTAGGAAGGTTGCTAATGTGTAACATGCAATACATATTAATGTTAGTTGACTAGATCATTATAGCATGTGAATTGTTATTAGAAAGTGTTAATTTCTTATTTTATCATATGGAACATTTCATGTGATTATTGTATAATTGCTTGATAAGGTGTGTATGCCTTAGCATGGTCCTATATAGTTAATTGTACATTAGGAAAACCTTAATAGATTGACCCAATAAATTAATTGTAATGTGTATAATGGAGGGTTATTTTCTTGATTTATGAAGTATGAGATGTGTGGAATGATAAGTATATACATGAGCCTCAATGTTGGATTGTCAAAAGAATGATGAGATGTTAGATGCTTTGAGAAGAGGTATCAATAGAATCTATCATTTCTAGTGGACTTCAAAGGAACTATTTTGACAAAGTACAACTTGTAGATCAATCAATTCACATTATTAGATTTGTTATCCTTTTGTAAAGAAGGTTTAACCTTGATCCTTCCGTTCTCATCAATTCCTAATAGAGTTAGAACCTTCTAATAATGGTTAAAGGTCTCCTAAAAGGGATTCATCCTTCATAGTAATTGTTGCACTAAATGCATTGTGTGTGCCACCTAGCAAGGGAACATCCTTTCACAAGGAAATTATATATTAGTACACTATTTAATGAGTGTCATCCCTACTAGATTATTTCCCTCTAATGAAGGGTTTTCCTAAAAACAAAAATTGGTGTAATTATTTTGTATAGTTCCTTACTGTTGTGCATTATTATTCTAATTCTTGATAATTAGTTTTGTAAGTTTAGAATTAATTGTATTTTATTACCATTGATTCACACTCCTCCCCCACCTATTTGTGATGTGTGAAATTTTCTTCTTAACAAAAATTTAGAATATTTTTCTAATAAAAAATTGTATCCATGAAGTATAACCATTTTGGCAAAGAAACAACAGTTCTTGAATGGTTATCACTACTAATAAATTATTTCAACACTCCAAGTTTTATATTCATAACAAATAAGACATTTTACTATTCATTTTATTTTATTTTTATTTTTTTAATACCCATGTGGATTTATTTAGAAACATTACATAGTAAAAACAAGAATTAATGTAATGCACATAAAAAGCTTGTTGGTGGCTCAATGTTCTCTCAAAAGTATAAAAAGTTACATCTTGCTTGATTTCTCTAGATGCAACACTTCATGCACTTGCAACCTAGCTATAGATATTATAGATATTGGTATGGAATCTTTCTCCTAGGTCCACTAATATATTTGAAGGACCATAATAATTCTCTCACCCATTAAGTGCCTCTTCTAGTTATTTTATCCTTGTGAGGTACCCCTTTCCATTTAAGGTATCCTTTGTAGATGTACTTTGAAACAACCTTGGTAGAAACCCTCTTGGGATTTTGGTTGTAGCCCAAAAATTCCACCATTATGCCTCAAGAACCCCTCTAATCATTCTATATAATAAGTGGTTAGTATTATCCTTTATTTTAAAGAAATAGCTTGATTTATATATGTAGTTGTTTATGATAGATGCAATGGAAAATTTACATAAATATATGTTAGAGAAGTGGTTTCCTATTTTAGAAGATTACATTGAGATTGACCTTTATGCGCATGGATTTCTTGATATAGTTTTTCATTCTATGATTATCTCATATCAATCAAGGTTTTTTTTGTCATTATCAAAAAGGGGTTTCACACCAACTCTCTCTTCATCCTTGGATGATTTAAATTAACTTGTTAAAGGAATCTATTGATATTTTATAATTCCCAAACTCTTATGATATGAAAAAGATGCCAAAATTTAAGGATTTTTTTTTTTTTGAATTTTAATCTAAATTTATCAATCATTTATTATTTTTGATGCTTGACTAGGTTTAAAATGGAACAATTTTGAAAACTACTGTGAGAACATTTTATACGTATATTATGAAGGAAATTGCACTATTGACCACATATATAAATAGAGAAGGTTCTATTGTACAAGATATTTTTATAATTGGTCCCTAGTACATGACCTTGGAAGTAAGACAAAGTGGTTAGGTTTCCTTTTAATAACCTTAGCATTAGGTGATATAAAGTGCAAGGGTATTGCACAAGAATCTTTAGGGTTTTGCTCCTAGGTTTTCTCTTAGGCACCAAACTTGGTCCTATTTCCCTCCAACCACTCTAAAGTTGAGTTTTGTTTAAGAATTTATCCAAGACACCCCTCTAGGGTCCTCTTCTCACTAGATTAATATGACCTTACTCTAGGGTATCCAAACCCTTACACCAAACCCTTCTTTCTAAGCTCTTCTTAAGTATCCCCCTTCACTTGCAACCTAGGATCTCCTCAACAATGCTTGTAGGATATGTGTGAGTTTCCTTCACACTCTAGAATGAACCAATTTTATTCACTTTGATCATCTTAATGGAATATGAAAGACCCACAACAATAGTTAATGTAATTGGGCCC
This sequence comes from Cupressus sempervirens, assembly GCA_028749045.1. Taxonomy (NCBI): domain Eukaryota; kingdom Viridiplantae; phylum Streptophyta; class Pinopsida; order Cupressales; family Cupressaceae; genus Cupressus; species Cupressus sempervirens. The sequence continues at coordinate 163,919,083 of CM053786.1, read as the reverse complement.
AGGGGACAGCTAAAATAATTCCCCTCCTCATCGAGAAAAAAATTATCTTTCTCCCAAATTGCCTTAACAACCCCAAATTAAATTTTAGATTATGATACCATTTTGAATCAAGAATAAAACTTTATAGTTCAAGATGTGGGTTCTTTTGTTGATTCAGTCAATCAAAATTGGACCATAAAGGCTTATTTAAACCCTTAAACAATGAGGGTTTTCTCTAACATTTCCAAAATGGACTGGTCAAGGAAAAAATGAAAAATGATGTAGTCTTCTCCATATTTAATTATCACAAAACAATAATTATTTGACGTGCATACAGAAAAAATTGTTTTTAGCATGAAAGTTTACCTTTATGGTAGCTTGTCACATGCAAATGCCAAGCCTAGGGCATCACGAAAAAAATATGGGTTTGATGATACTATTCTAAATCCATAGGAATTATGTAGTATATTGAGTGGCCTAGCATTCCTCCACAAAGCATCAAATTTGCATGATGGAGTGTCAGGGAAATTCCATAGATTTTAGACTCTCACTATGAATGCTTCCTCAAACTAGTCTAAACTAAATTACTTATATCTTCCTCCAAATATAACATAAATAATTCAAACCAAATGACATGGAAACACATGTTTATGTACTCATGATCAAAGATTTAAGGATTCAATGTGTACCAGTCCATACAAGTACATTAAACAATAGTAAAACAATGGAAAATCCTATTGGACAACACCAAAAGGCCTTGAATTGTATTCCAAACTCCAAGTCACACCATGAATCAATCCAACAGACTAAAAATGACTTATTCAAATTATTCCAACCAATATTTAAACTAATGCACTAGTGAAAGACAAAATAATGTCCATTTTGCAAAATTTGTCAAAGTTGCACTTTGACAACTCTGCAACATCATGCATCTCAAAGAAATTTGTGAATCTTTCACTTCTAATCCACTTTAAACTCTTGCTTATCAAAAAAAATGAAATCCTATGACTTTAGGTGCAACTCCTCGCTGGGGAACCCAAATGAAGTTAACCTAAAGTTTGACTAAGTTTGCCAAACATCTTTTAAAAGATATTAACATAACAACATATATATAATAGAAAAAATAATAACATACACATAAACACATACCATAAAATAGATTACAATTTTGAAGGATCCCATGATGTTGAATCACATTTAAGTTTAATTAATAATAAAACCTGTATATATATATATATATATATATATATATAACACATCCATATTTAAGATTTGCTAAAAGTTCAAATCTATTTAAATAAATATACAATTTTCCCAAATGCCACTTAACAATAATCAGAATCCACAATCATCCACTGTACATGTCACACTATATGAAAGGCTGAAATAATATATACATTGTAAAATAGATTACATCGTCTCTTTAATATCCATAAAATAAAATACAATGCAATAAGTATAACTATCCATCATAGTACACAAAGATATAATGAAAGGAAATGCGAAACAAGAAACACCATCCATGACATCAAACTGATGGATCTCAATGGTAAAAGTAAAAAAGAACTACCACTCGACCTCATGGTAACCCAAAAAGGTCCACTCCCACCATGCTAAAGAGATAGTCTCAAGTACCAAATAGGGTAACAAACTCAAAAGTCAAATTTAAAATCTAAGTCAAGGAAAACCTAAAAGAAATCTAACTCAAAGGTACCAAGATATAATGAGATCTAAACCTAGAGGCTACAACGACATGTAGGGAATCTATTATGCTAGTGAGAAAGTGTCATTGTAAAAGCCAACTCTAAGGTTACCTGGCTAGTCTTTTAATCCTCTTGCCTCATAGTGACTCAATGCAGCACTAGTATCCTTTCATACTGACAAGGCATACTAACAATGCATAGTCGCAACCAAGTGTTCTCTCCACTCCCATCCTATTCTATACTAGAACTTGAGGCATGGACAAGGAAAATAATGACTCTTATTAATTCATTTTACTCTCATTTAATGTAGTGTTATCACTTATTAAAAAAACCTAGAATGGGTTACCCGTCAGCCTCTTTAAGGCCTTGGCCTCCATTGCAAGCTACTTCCCAACATAAGACTTGTAAAGAAAAATAGATCTCAAAAGACCATTACGATACATCAATTCTTTAAACAAGCAACTGACAAGTACCAAAATCACTAGTCAAACTACAAGCATCACTAATACAATCATCCTAACAGGATTGATCCAAGAGAGTACACATAAAATAATCATGAAATCATCTGTAATCACCAAAACAATAACACCCAACCTTTGGTAGACATCTTGAATTGGTCAACACTCTAAGTCAACCCCAAACCCAATCGCACAAGAAAGCATACAACTAACAGTGTAGTTTCATAGTTTTGTTTGATTTTAAAAACACATAGTTTTGAGTTTACAGTAAGATTTAAGTTTCCATTTCATTGCCAATTTTAATTTTCTAAAGTTTACAATTTCCAAATTTACTTTTCACATACAATATCATAATCCATTAATTCCAATTTTAATTACATATTATTAATATTTAATTCAATAATCATTAGATTATTAAAGATCATAATAATCATTAATTTATTAATAAAATAAAATATATATTAAATTATTAATAAGAAATTATTGATCTAATAATTATTATTATTAAAAGAATATAATAATAATTTTATTCTATTATAACATTTAATAATTTAACATTTATTAAAATTAACATTTAATACAAATATTATTAAATTATTTTAATTTTATATATTTAAATTAAATTTTAAAAAAACTAAAAAAAAAGACTTACCATTTAAACTTTTAAAGCCCATAGGCTAGGTCTCTGTCGTAGCAACTTCTCTTGTCATGACAGTAGAGTACTGCCTATGACAGTACCTCTACTGTCACAGTAGAATGGTTATTGTGTGTAGCCATAAATGGTCATTAATAGCTTTGTTGTGGTGCATGGAGGGAGGGGTTAGGAAAAAGAGGTGGGTGGGGGTTGGTGGCCCCACCCAACAGAAAACATATATATGTATGTATGTATGCATGTATGTATGTATGTATGTATGTATGTAATTTTATTTATTAATAAAAAAATATTAAGTTGCCCCCTCATTAACTATATATATATATAATGCAAACAATACTTTGATAGGGAAATCCAAAAATAACATTTGAATTTACATTCTAGAATTCAATTTTTAAACCACAACCCATCTGAATAAAACTTAAAAGAATGAGGGTTTCAAAAGAATTAATTCCTCAAATGCAGATATCTTTGAAATGAAATTAACCCAAGATTCACTACAGGAATTTATCAATGATATCAAAATAATCTACAAATTTCTTAAATTAGATTTATCCAGACACAAAGTAGACAAAAGATTGGAAAATAGAATTCTTTAGTATAATTTAATCACAAGATTCTACCTAAATCTGATACTAATATGCAAACACACAAATGCACAAAGCACGTGAGAAAACCTCTTCCTTCTGAAAAGCTTCTTTGAAAATCCCTTCTCTAGAATTCCGGTTCATGTGAAATCAGCTCTAGATCTCTGATAAAGAGTGCTCCCCTAAATTTGGGGCTCTGATTGTGCAATTATGTGAGGGAACTCAATGATCGATACCTTCTAATATTTTATTATTTTTAAAATATTCATGCAAACTTTTTGCAATTTGAAATATCTTTAATAAATTAATTTCTCTTTCTTTCTTTAATTAATTTTTGAAACATTTTTGATAAAAATATCTATTAACTTAAGTAATAATAAAATTTAGCATTTATTTAAAAATGAATTTTAAAATATATTATGATGAAATTAAATAAATATTATTGTGCTCCAAAATTAACACTGCTACTTTATCTTTAAATTTAATTATTTTATTTAGTTAATTTACTAATTAATTAAATATTAAATTATCTTAATAATTTTTCATTAAATTAATTCATTAAATATTCTTTTAATTTGATCATGAAATACAACATACTAGATCAAACTCAAGGGTTTAATCACAAACTTATGTCATATGACAAATTTTGAAGGTAGAAAACTTAGATTCTTGCCCTAATTTTTTAGACAAATGGTTTAAGGATAGGATTCAGACTCTAGAGTTATCCCCCCTCTCTTACTATTGACATATTGCAATAAAGTATGCCCATCCTAACAATTTAGGGAAGTCAATACTTGATACCTTCAATCTGCATAAAATCCACACTTGTATGAACACACATATTCTAAATTAAATAGGCAATAATAGGAAGTGGTACATCATGTATATCCCAACTAGTAGATGACTATGAATCCCTCCATTAACCATATAAGAAACATCATACATAAAATAAAACATACATGTACACCATACACATGCAAGTATGTGGTAAGTATCCATAGAAAATGCCCATAAATCATTCAATTAACTAACATCATTAAATAACTGAAAGTCACTATATGAACATATATATCATCATCAACCAATCATGAGATAACTAAAATAACTAAGTAACTCACACTATATATATATGAAATATGAAACACTATCCAACATTCTAGAAAATAATGTCATTGATCATCAAGCATAATCATATTTGTAGGTAGTCTAAAAGAGTTTGGCAATAATAACTGAAAAGTAAACTAGGTGTAGGTATTACATTAGGATCCTCCTTGTTATGGTTTGATCAGAACTAACCATAATTTCCAAATTAGGGATAATGAGGACATTATAATAATTAGGTCACAACTATGTTACAAGATCTTGGAAAGTACCTTATTATAGTGCAAAGAAGACAAAAAGGGGTTGATCCATTTCAATAAGTGAAAATAAAACCCGATCAGGGTTCAATAACAAAAAAACCCTTCAAAACTTGATCGAGTTATTCAAAACCCAATCGGTTTTTGAAGAAATAAAAACAAGATTCATTCTGGAAGCCATAACTTTCGCATCCAAAGTTTGATTGACTCTACTTAAAATACGGTTGAAAGCTATTGAAGATATCTACAACATGATGTAGATAAATGTATCCAATGTCATAATTTTTTAATTTTCCATCAATATGAATTAAGCATAGTCTAAAATAGGTAGTTATTATTTTCCAAATGCATAATCAATAGGTAAACATGAATTCTAACATATTTTTAATTTTTTCTCTATCAAAAAAAATGTACACTCACTAACTAAATAACTCCCCCAACTCTCTCTCTCTCTCTCTCTCTCTCCCTCCCTCCCTCCCTCCCTCTCCCCATCTCATTGGCCCCCCTCTCTCCATCCTTTCCCATCCTTTTCATATTTCTCACTCTCTTTGTCCATGTCTAATCCCCTTTCAATCTCTCTCTGTCCTAATCTCTCTCTCTCTCTCTCTCTCTCTCTCTCTCTCTCTCTCTCTCTCTCTCTCTCTCTCTCTCTCCATATCACCTACTCTCTCTCTCACTCTCAAAAACCTTTGTAACCCCTTACCCATCTCTCACTAACTCCTAATCCCTAACCCCCGTTCTTTTCTCCCCCCTAACCTCTAATCGTTGAATTGGAAACTTCACATAGAGGGAGATGGGGGTTAAGGATTAGAAGTCATAGAGAAATGGGTAAGAAGTTAGAGACAAAGAGATAGTAGAGGATAGGAAGGGGAAGAGGATATAGGACAAGAGAGGGTGAGAGAGACATGCAATGAGTGAGAGAGAGATGAAGTGATGGAGAGAGAGGGATATAGGAGAAAAAGAGATTAGGGGATAGGATGGAGATAGTGAGAATTATGGAGATAATGTGTGTGTGTGTGTGTGTGTGTGTGTAAGAGAGAGAGAGAGAGAGAGAGAGAGAGAGATTACTAATACAGAGACAATGCTTAAGGATAACAAGTTAGACATAGAGATGTTGGCATTAAGCTATTATTTCGATTAGTGACAACACTTATCTGTATCAGTATAGCTACCGAGCTCATCACTTAGTCTACAATGTATACCAAGCATTCAGTGGTTACCTTGTACATTCATCACTTAAGCAGTTTGCACCGAGCTTCACAATTCACACTGAGCATTCTAAGTGTTAATCGAGCTTCACAGCTCACACCGAGAATTCAAGTATTAATCGAGCTAAGTATAGCTACTGAGTGAATGTGCAATCCAGTAGCGTCTACTAAGTTTACAATGTTCACCAAACTTCACAGTGTTTACAAAGTGATGGAAGCACAATGTCTACCAAGTGATGAAAGTACAATGCCTACCGAGTGATGAAAGCATAGTGCCTACTGAGTGATGAAAGCACAGTGCCTACCAAGTAATGCAAGCACAGTGTTTACCGACTAAAAGTAAGGTAAACAAAGGATTTAGTTCTTACTGAGTGATACTATATCTACCAAGTCTCCAATGGTTACCGAGTTTAGAACTACATCAGGTGATTAGTATGGACCGAGCCTTCACTTCTATTGAATGCATGACGATGCCAAGTAATACAATGGACACCGAGTATCAGAAGGTCACCAAGTTAGTTAGTGAAGCTTCCAAACCAAATGGATTAGTTATATTTTGAGTCGAGTGCACAATGGGAAATTGTGGTTAGAGCAGCCAGTGTTAATCACAAAGAAGATGATTCACAAAATCACGGGTCTCCATATGCTCAGCAAGGAAAAAACTACCAAAACCCTAGGTCGGGAGGAGCTACAGAAGCAAACCCTAGTCGAGTGGGATAGTAGAGGTTTAAAGGTCACCACTGTATCAGATGTCAAACTAAGATTTTCCATTCATGTCATTGCCCACAAAATCTATAGCTCCAGTCGACTGAACAGTGTACCTTGTGAAGCTGTGGATTTGGGCTTCAAAATTGTAAAGAAGAACCTTGAATTTGATCTATTAGAATTATTGTTGAGACAACTGAATAAAAATATGGATAGCATAAGGACCTCAAAGAATAATCCTTGTAAATTTGGCTCTCTATTGATCTATTTATTTTTCTATGTTCAAAAATTCTTTCCATCAAAAGGAATAGTAGTATGGAGAGAAGACATTCCCATTCTTTACCAGATTAATGAGTTTGTAGCTGAAATGGGTGAAAATTTTGATAGCATCATGGACAATTATTTTGAGGATTTCAAGGAGATAATGAATAACAGGTTTCAGATCCCACCAAAACTAGTTGAAGACTACGAAGATGATGTATGTTTTATGGTTGACTGTGATAAGGTGTACATTCAGGTAGTCAGACCCCGAGTTGCATGGGTAAAACCTCTTCCTTATGAGGTAAATATTGATGAGGCTAGGGATATCATTGAAGCACTGGTCAATGAGCTAGTAGATCCAAGGCAACCAATCTTTGAAACTTATGATGAGTCAAAGGCCAGAATTGAGCTTGAAATCAAGCTACCCCAGGCCATAAGCAAAGGCAAGAGGAAGATAGCCAAATTGAAAATTGCTACTGGTCCTCTTATGCTTAGCAAGGGAAAAGGTGAAGATGAAGAAGATGATGAAGAAGAAGAAGGAGAAGAAGAAAAGGAAGAACAAGAATCTGAAGAGGAACATCCAAAGAAGAAAGGTAAGGTAACTATTACCAAACCTAAGAAAAAGACCACTGCAGTTTTCACTAGAAGAACTAGAAAAGGAAAGTAGGAACCTATACTGGTCAGGCCTCCACCCACATTTGAGGAAAGGCTTAAAAAATTAGAATGTTACATGTGTACAACAATCACTGTGTACATGTGTTATGGATGTTTTATTTGTCATATATGCAGTTGATTAGATAAATGAATGATGAATGGTTAAAGTGCTAAATTGTTTAAAAGTTTTGAAGTTACTGATTCACCCCTTCCCTCTCAGTAACCTATCATATCTTGAATATTTCCAACAAGAGAAATGTTAGGAGTTAGTTAAAAATTGTGAGTGAGTGAGTGTATTCATGTTAGAGAGAGAGAGAGAGAGAGTGAAAAATATGTAAGCATTTTTGTTTACCAATTTATTATGCATTTGGAACATAATGAATACCTATTTTAGATTATGCTTAATTCAAATTGATGGAAAATAAAATTTTAATGACATGAGATTGATTTATCTACATCATGTTGTGGAGCTCTTCAATATATTTCCAACACATTTTGAACAGAGTCAATTGGAATCAGTATGTGAATGTTATGTCCTTCATAGTAAAGTCTACTTTTATTTCTTTGAAATCTGATCAAGTTTTGAATGCACTTTTGCAATTTCATAACCCGATCAGGTTATTTAAATCCTAGAAATTGGGTCATGCTATGGCTTGGTGATAGCATAGAGAAAAAACCCAAAGGCTTGGGAGACAAAAAAAGACTATTTTTTGTCAATTTTTATGCCTTTATAAATTTTTTCATCTTCTAAGATAAATTCTCATCTTTGTCTTCATCGTTTTATCTAATGGTGAAGTGGGTATCTCTAAAATTTCCATCATTATCTTACACATCTTCTTAGCTTTCTAACAATATAAAATTTTTTTTTCAGACAACATTAACATAGTAAACTATAATCATCTTTATCAATGCCTTGACATTCCTCAAAGACATATGTCTACCATTTTTTTAATAACTTTTGATATACTTAAAAAAATTCTAAATAAACTATATATTATTGTTTGACACTTGATTCTATACACATTTTTAAAAAGTTTCTATTTTTTATTGTTTAGATGTAAGTTATGCTTAGTGTAATGCCCTACTAAGGAACCCAAAAGAAATTAAACTAAACTTTCACTAAGTTGAAAGTTTAGTAGATTTTTTTTCAAAGATAGATAATAACATCAATGGATAATATAAAGGAAGAAATAACTCATAAAAATTATAACCCTCATAAATAGATTACATCTCTTAAGGTTCCCATGATGTGGAATCACATATAATATTAAATCAACACATAACCAAAATCCACATTATGGAATAATCACAAGTATGAATCCATTTAAATAATAATGCAATTACATAAGATGCCACTCAACATAGCTAGAATGTATGATCATCCATTCTACAAGTCATAGGGTATGGAAATCTCAAAGAATATACATCATCAAAATGATCTCTGATAAATCAAGTATGGTACAACAAAATATAACCACCATCAAAAACACAAGATATGAAAGAAAGTATCAATTGAAAAAGGACATCTAGTAATGACATCCAGTTGTCAGATCTCAATGGTATAATAAAAATGCACTACCACTTGACCTCATGGAACCTAACTTATCCACTCCTACCATGCTAAGGAGATAGTCTCAAGTCCCAAATGAATATCAATCCACAAGTCATAACCAACATCTAGATCAATGAAATCTTGATAGAAAACTATTTCAAAAGGTACCAAGACACAAGTATCATCTAATCCAAAAGGCAACAAAGACACATAGGAGATCTACTATGTAAGGGAAAGTGTCATTGCATGAGCCAACTCTAAGGTTACCCTGGTAGCCTCTCTAAACTCCTACCCCCTAGTGTCTCTAAGTGGCACTAGTATCCTTTCATATAGAGAAGGCATAATAATGAAGAAGGATTGCAACCAAGCATCCTGTCTACTCCCATCCTAGCCTGTACTAGTACTCGAGACATGGGCAAAGAAAAAAATTACTCCTATTAATTCATTTTATTTCCATTTAATGAAATGTTATCACTTATTAAAAAAATTACAATGGGTTATCTAGGTAGGTACTTAGGACTCTGGCCTCCTTTGCAATCTACTTCCCAATGTAAATATGGATTACCTACCTTGGGCTCATAAAAAGTACAACTCATAAAATCACAATTTTCACCTTAGCCCTTTACAAGAAATTTGAAAACACCTATAGATATAACATAATATTCACCATAGTCCTTTACAAGAAATTGGAAAGCCCCAATAGATAAAACATAATATTCACCTGAGTCCTTTACAAGCAATTGGAAAACACTTATTGATAAAACATAATATTCACCTCAGTCCTTTACAAGCAACTAGAAAGCACATAAAGACCAATCTCAATATCACCTTAGTCCTATACAAGCAACTGGAAAGTACCAAAAGATGAAACACAATAATCACCTCAGTCCTATACAAGCAACTGAAAAGCATCAAAAGATAACTAATCCAAGACTCAAAGGTTACACTAGAAAAGTCACATCATTCACCTCAGTTCTACACAAGAAACTAGAAAGAACCACAAATATTTGAACAAACTCATCATAGAAAATACATGACACATAACCATGGTTAGGTATAAAAGATCATATACATAACATCATTACAGAAGAAAACTCCTCAAGCCTCTGGAAAACATCTTGATTGATCAAAGTACTAAGTCAAAATATGAAACCCCAACATGAAAACAACAAACATCTCATTAGAATTTAAACACTGTTTTCATAGTTCAATTTGTTTTCAAAATACAAAGATTCAATAACAACCAAGGTTTTAGTTTTGTGTTTTCATAGTGTCATGTCTGACAAAATATTTGAGTCCATAGGAACCTCAAGAGACTCAATAATTCATTAAAATTCATTTAAATATACAACCCCATTTTAATATAAAAATAAATCTATCAGTTCAATAACACCAATATCCATTAAAATACTCTAATTAAAAATATCATTATATTATCCAAATTTTAAGGATAACCATATAACCAAACTTTTAATAATTATTATTAAAATAAAATAACAATTATTAAATTATTAAAATAATAAGTTATTAGATTATAAATAAAAATAATACTAATTTCTTAACAACAATACTTTCTAAATTTAATAATATAATAAAATTAATATTAAGAAAAACTAAGAATAATATTTAATTTCAAAAAAGTATTTAATTATAAATTAACAAACAAAATTTAAAAAAAGAAACTTAGGTCTCTCTTTTTTTAAAAATGTTTTAAATCCTGTCGGCTTGCTATTGCACATAGCCCTCTTGACACAGTGTTAGGACTGCCACATACAATCCCTTCAATGGGATCTGATGTGAGAGAAAAGGAAGAAGCGGGGAGATGAGTGTGGTATCTCACCTCCCAATATTTTTTAAAATATATTTCTTTTAATAAAAGAAACCACTACAAAAATTCAATGTCCCCTACATAGTAACGAAAAATGTATTATTTATATTATAATTATCATAGTAATTTTAATCACTGTGGTAATTATTTTATAAATAATTTTCTTATAAATTAATTTTTCACCATAGATCTAATAAGTAAATCTGAATAACCAATCAAATTTCACATCTCTAATTTTGATTTCTTTTCCAAACCCTACATGAAACAAAATACAATTCTCTACATTTTCAAAATGAGGATTTGTAATTTCAATTCATATATAGATATTTCTCAATCAAAGAATGATAAATTCATATACAAGGGTTTCAATCCAACTGAATTATGAAAATAGATCCAAAAACACAAAGATTATAGAGAATTCAAAGAATGGAAACTACCGTGCAAAACCCACAAGATCCTAAAACAATAAATGCATGAAGCTCACAAGCATTTTCTCTTCTTTCAAAAAGCCTCTTCTTAGAAATTGGCTCCACCAAATCTCAATATGGAGAAATCAACTCTATTTCCTTAATAAAGGAGCTTTCCCCAATTAGGGCTTCAATTTTGTAATCAGGCAAAACCTTTTTTGTAATTATTTTATTATATTTTAATTTTATGTTCAACCATTTACATTTTAATAAAAATAAAGTTTATTGAATCAATTTCTTTCTCTCTTTTATTAAATCCTAGACGTTTTTAATAAAATACTTATTAATTTAACTAATAATAATATTTAGAGTCACTATAAAAATGAAACTCCTAAATATATTATTATTAAATTAAATATATATATGATTATGCCAAAATTAGAACTTTAATTAAATCTTTTAAATTTAATTCTTTGATTTAATTAATTTCTCAATTAATTAAATATTAATTTTTTCTTTATAAAATTTTCATTAAATGAAATTATTAAATTATCTTTTAATTTGATTTAATTATAACTGAAAATCACCACAGACTCACAAGACTAAATACAAAAACCCATTATAAAGTATATAATAATAAATCAAACTCGAGTCAAAATCACAAGTTCATGTCACTTTATGAATTTGGAAGGGTAAAAATCAAATACTTTTTCTACTTTCTAGGACACTTGGGTGAAGGTTAAGATTTAGATTTCATAATTATCTCCCCTCTTTTACCATTGAGATACTGTGATAGGGCACACTCATCCTATCAATTTAGGGAGGTCGATACCTAGTACTTGTGATTCACATAAAATTTGAGCATGTACATACACATATATTCTAAACTAAATAGGCAATGGCAAGAAGTGGTGCATCATGAAGATCCTGATTAGCAGGTGATTATGACTCCCTCCGTCAACCACATCAAAAATGACAATCATAAAGTAAAACATAAAAGTGCACCATAGACATACAAGTATGGGGTAAGTATCCATAGACACTGCATATAAAATATTTGTCTAACTGTCATCATGAAATAACTAAACTACTATATATAGTTATAATCATTGAAGAATAATCATATACTCATGAATAAGCGAGTAACAAGCAACTCACCACATAAGACAATTGAGTATGAAATAATATCCAATAAATTGGGTAACCAATTAAAACATAATCATAAAACTAGCCTAAAATAATTTGACAATATGAAATGAAAAGTCAGCTAGGGTTAAGCATTACACTTAGCACATGAACATGTACCAAAATTTTAGGATGTAGTTAGTACAATAATTCATAAAAAATAAAATACTCATCAAAAAATTACAAAAAATATACAACCTCTAGATATGATTCTTAACTATCATCCTACAAAAGGGATGTACAAAATAGTGAATACAAATATCTCCTTTGAACACCTGGGACATGATAGTGTTACTTCTCAAATTACTCTAGGTGTTTGATGTAGGAGAAACATGGGTGTTTCCAAAAATATTTATGTTTATGTCTTCTCAATAAAGGTTATTTTAGTATAGAGATGCTATTTGTAGAAACTTACAATTTTTAGTAAGTTTTTCATACGAGCTCTGAATGTTTTAATTTCCTAGGTGGAGGTTCATCTTAGACATATCATCTTTCTAGTTGAGTTCCATTTCCATATCCTATGTATTGGTGAAGTAATTGAGGACTTTAAATGCAATTTTTTTTATAGGCTAAATATTTTATCACAAAATAGTATATACAAATGAAATAAATGACCTCATAGTTAGTGACATAAGCCAAATGATTTTCACACATTTGGGGATAAACCCAACTTAACAACTAGCATCTTTGTAAATTTATATGCACAAGAAAATGATTATACGTAGTACTAGAGAAATTACTTGTATTTAGATCCACCTTAAGGAACTATCCCCCAACATTAACAATAGTTGACTAAGAAAACTTACAAAAAAACTATACAGGAAGGTAGGAGAGTATTACCCAAATTAGACATAGATCAATCGACTCATTTAATGGATTAAAGGAGGTTATTGAAAGATAAAGATAGAGTTGTTAGGGACCCAAATTTGAATCAACAATAACTAAAATGACATCAGATTCTTTGAATTAGAGGAAAAAATATACAAGAAATAATCCATGAGCATAAGGGTGGATCTTGATCTTACCTTATATAATAGAAAACAATTACTTTGAGATCTATATAACTTAACAACTATTTTATGTGACAAAAAAAATCTAAACTTCAAGTGTTTTTGTCTTGAAGAAAGACATTATAAACTAAATGCTAACCTGAAACCATGATAGGTGTTCTTTAGGTGAAGGAATATAATTATTAGACTTCACTCAAAATCACATGAAGGATACCATCTAGAGAATTACATAGTAGATCTACAAAAGAGACTCAAGGCCAACTAGGACAAGATGACCTCAAAAGCCACTCAATTTGTGAGAATTCCATTATTTACCTTCAAAGATATAGGTGTACATAAGAGATTATTTTATTTCCAAGAGCAAGGATAACAATACTTAGTTTTCAAGCATGGAAGTTGTTTCAACTAGGGTAGTCAAGGGAGAAGTCGATTTAAACTTGTTAGAGATCTGGAAGTCATGAAGAAGATTTTGCTATACATTATCTTAAATAATTTTTTAGTTTTTTTAATATTTAATTATAAATCTAAATATGATCCAAATATAAAATGTGACAAGATTAAAATAAATAGTTAAATGTTGTTTTCATTAAGAACATAGAATTTAAATATGAACATAAGTTGTATTTAAATATTCATGTGGTTTTTAGAACAAAATATATTATTTTTTGTGTTGAGATATTGGTTCATTTTTATTGGATATAAATATTATAAATGACAAGATTTTGTTGGAGTTGAGGAAAGCCAACTCCGAAGATGCCAAGATCACCTACATGCGAAACCTGTCAAAGAGAAGCCATAGAAGGGAAGAGCATGGAGCACGGGCAAAAACCCTAAACGGACATGAGAGACACTATAAATGCAAACACAATGAGAAATGTATTTACAATAATGTGATGTTGTTCTTGTTCAATGATACAATAAGAGAGAGCCCGAATATAAAGAGCTCATGGAAGCTTGTAGAACAAGCTGGAAGGAGGTAGAAGATAAGGATGACAACAAGAAGGGAACAAACTCCCGTGTTGTCAACAACTAACCACTACATGCATTAAATATGAAATATTAAATAAATGCATGACCTAAGTAAACTTAAGCAATAGAATAAATAATTAGATATTAATTATTTACTCTAACACCCCCCCTTAAGTGCAACTTAGGGAAATGCCTTAAGCTCACAAAACAAAGATGAAATGCATAATGGGTCCCGGAAACGAGGCCATGTTAGGTACCCAAGTACAATGCAAGAAGAATGCAACCTCTGTAAGTGAGGAAAGAGAGAAAACCACATGGGAAAAACCCTCCCCCAAAAAGAGGTAAGAACCCAGTGAAGAGCTGAAGAAGTCTCCAACTAGGGAAATTGTCCCCTAAAACAGGAACAAAGAGTGATCATGAAGAAGCAGCATCACTAAAGCAGGAAGAAGTCGCAAATCTGCCAAATTGTTGATCTGAAGAAACCTCCATGGAAGAAGAAGGCACGAACTGAGCATGTCTATATGGTAGATGATCCATCTCACCGAAATGCATAGGTAGCCAGCCACTGCAATCGCCTTGTATATAGGATCAACCACTAAATACATAGTTCACACTATCGAACCATCGAACCATGGATGCATTAGAACACAGCATAACCCCCCCTTAATGTAGACGGGGTGTGATGACAGGCAACTGAGAAGGTGAGCCAAAATCTCCTGCAAAAGAACCAAGAACGAGGAAAGAGGAAAAGAGATACAGACACCGATAAAGACACGGTCTAACTGACTCTGCATGGGGCTAATGTCGTGGAAGGGACACTCACTTGACAAAGGGAGAATGCTTAAAACAGCAAACAAATAATCCCCCCCATTGTGCTTTATGAAAATAGTGCAAGTACACCTGACTCAAAACAACGTTCATGACTCCCAGAATGCAAAAGTGACAGTTTATCTCAGTGCGAAATAGAAAAGTGCTTCAAAATGATAGCTACAATGATCAAAAATGAAAAAGAGCTGAACCAAAAGAAAGTACAGCCGAAAAGAAAGCAAACCATGCCAGGAAAACGATCCTCGAGCCTAAAACACTCAAAATATCCACCATAGAGCAAAAATGCCAAAACTATGATAGAAAGAGTAGAGGCCAAAAAAGAAGAAAAAAGACTATAGTTCTGAAAAGTACACAGAACTAGCTTTCCAGAAATATAAACTTTTAAAAAAATAGGCATGGGACGCAAAAGATATGCATGCCGGAGTCAAAAATAGGACTTCTGACTTTAACAGAAAAAACGAGCAATAAAAAAGCATCAAAACCAAAAAATACCTATGCCAAAATCTCCGTCTCAGAACCAGCTTTCCGGTGCTTCTTTCGGATTGGAAAAATACCTCCGTATGCAAAAGTTATGGCCAAAAAACCACAAGTAGGTCCAAAACCAAATCAGGAGAGGTGCAAGGCAGGTTGATGACATCGCGCTGATGTCAGCAAGTCATGCGATCAAATTTGACGGCTTGGAGGCCGTCGCCGCAAAAAAAAAGCCATATGGCAGGTACGAATGATGACGTGGCAGGGGCCACGTGGCGCGCCTGCCACATGTCAGTCACACGATGCGGCAGAAGATGCCACGTGTCACGGACTGGGCAATAAATGCTGCAGAGCTGGCGCTGACTGGAGGCGGAGCTGTCCAGCTGAGTGGCGGAGCCGGGAGGAGGTGGCCGCAGGGCGGCGAAGACAGAGGAGCCGCTGGCGGAGGGCGGAGGACGGGCGGCGGCCGAGAGGAGGTCGGGCCGCGGTGGAGCACGGGCGGCGCTGCCTGCTACGGCCGCTGCGGGCGGCGCGTGTGTGGCGCGGTGACGCGGCGGCGGCGCTGCCGAAAATATTTTAAAAAAAAAAAAAAATCCGTCGCTGCGTCCGTACGACCGTACGGCAGACTCCTGGAGGCCTCAAAAAATTGCCAAAATTGCCCTGTCTCCAAAAATGACAAGTTTTATATGAATCCTGACTGCAAACAGCCTTCCGAATCCAATGGTGATGTCCGTTCGGGCCCAAAGTGCTCCAAAAATTCGCTGATCCCCTGATTTGAAGAAAAAATGCACAAACAAACTAGGGTTTGTGACTTCAAATCACGGCTTCAAAATTTCTTCAACGAAGCAGCAGCAAGAAGGCTCTGATACCATGTTGGAGTTGAGGAAAGCCAACTCCGAAGACGCCAAGATCACCTACATGCGAAACCTGTCAAAGAGAAGCCATAGAAGGGAAGAGCATGGAGCACGGGCAAAAACCCTAAACGGACATGAGAGACACTATAAATGCAAACACAATGAGAAATGTATTTACAATAATGTGATGTTGTTCTTGTTCAATGATACAATGAGAGAGAGCCTGAATATAAAGAGCTCATGGAAGCTTGTAGAACAAGCTGGAAGGAGGTAGAAGATAAGGATGACAACAAGAAGGGAACAAACTCCCGTGTTGTCAACAACTAACCACTACATGCATTAAATATGAAATATTAAATAAATGCATGACCTAAGTAAACTTAAGCAATAGAATAAATAATTAGATATTAATTATTTACTCTAACAGATTTTATGGTTTTCAAAAGGTACAAGGATTGTTTACCTTACATATAAGTTATTTTCAAACAAGAATAAGATATTGTTCTAAGAATGAAAGCTAATTTTTTCTTTGATATGTATAAATACCATAATTATGTTTTATTGGAATATTTAAAAAGTTAATTTTATAATGTGTGAGTTATTAGATGTTTTGATATGATTAGTGTCTTATGATTCACACCTTGAAACCTAATTACAAATAAACAATAGTTTGGAACTTATATTTCTAAAGTGGGAGGGGGGGGGGGGGATAAGACACAAAAAAACATACAATATTTCATGCAACTACTACATGCTAGAAATTTAAATGCACAACTATTGAACTTCCACGCTTACAAGTTCTTTTTCTGATACTAAGGAAACCAAGACTAGGAGGTTGGTCCTTAACTAGAAAACAAGGAGAAACCCATTATCAACATACAACTAGAAAATTCACAACCCCAATGGATTAAATCAAAAACCCATCCACAAAAAAGCTATGCAGCCATTTAAAGTACTTATCAAGCATAAAAATATTATTTTCCATAGAATTATCTAACATTTATATGAAATAAAAATACTCCTAAAGCTACTAGTAAATTTTTTATAAATATAAAAGGAAACATAGGACCAGTACAGAATATTAGTATTTGGGTTGAATCCTAGGTAATCCACAACACCAGAAATAAAGCACAATAAACAAAGGAAGTAATTTTATGCCACATCCTTTCATGATCTTGAATGGAGGATCATCATCTAGTCATCCACCATAAAGTCTTAAAGTTTCTCTAATAATCAACCTTCTAAAGACTCATTTTTTTTCTCCTGGTATAGGAGTTGCACCATAGTTGTTGTCACATGCATAAACTTCACAAAAAAATGGTGAGCATGTTGGAACTCTCATCCAAAGAGGCAAGTTTTATTTTTAGGGACTCAATATCATTTCTAACTTTATCCATCATTTTTTCTAGCTTATGGAAACCAACATAATGGCCCTTAGGCTTGCCAACATCAGAGTAGGCTTAGAAAAAAAAAATCTTTTCCTTTTTTCATAGCACCCGTTGGGGACCTAGCCTCCATAGGGGAGGTACCTTTTATGGTAGTGGTAATGAGGCAAGGGAGGTGAACTTCACATTGTTAATGATGAAACTTATAGACATTTGGGTCTTCATCTGAGTCCAAAGTCTCCTCATCCTCCTCATCCTCCTCATCCACCTTGAAATACCCATTTCTAATTGCTTTCTCTTTTTTCTTGGCACTCATACTAGACCCCAAAGCTTATTCCTCTATATCCAGTCTCCTATTAGATATATGATTAAACCTATCCTTGCTCTTTTCCATTCTATCCAACCTCCTATGGTCACCCTTATGCTTCTCTTTATATTGTACTAGTTCAACATCCACAAGGGGTTCAAGTTTAGGTTTCTTAACATTAACCTAGGTCCTAACACTATCTTTTTTTCTTTCATGGGGCCCCATAGGGGGTAGAAGATAGGGACATCCAAGGGGTTGGAGCCATATAAAAATTCCCTTCAACAACTCTAAATGGGTTAGTAAGGTATTGGGCATGTTGCTTGGAACTACAATAGGAATGACACGTAGATAAATGGAAATTATAATGAAAAATAATGAGCCCTTGGTGCAAAAAAAAATTTAAAAATTCCCTTATTTTTCCTCTCCCTAACATAAATCACAATGGGCTCTAAATAATGCAACAAAAAGAGCAAGGGAAAATGATAATAATAATAATAAACACCAAACCTACCATTAAGATTGATATGCTTCATTATCAAGAGACATACCTCTCCCTACAACTCCAAAAGAGGCTCCCAATTGAACCCACCTCTACATCTGACAGGGGATTCATCTTTCTTGAAAAATCTACTAAGACTAGTTTCATCCAAGATCTTGGTCACTTTCTGGCACTTCCTTTCTTTAGTAGATAAAGTAGTGGTGATGGCAATCACCTCCACATTCATTGGAAAAGTTATGCTATTTATTTTACCCTTCATGTCATTCTATTAATTAATGAATTGGGTAGATAAAGTTTCATCATGCCCTCCCATCAACTCCATGAAAGGGAGCATGCCCCCCTCCTTAATTACCATCCATGCACAAGGTGTTTTCCACATGTAATGCTCAATATTTGGAGGCTCAATTTTCTTTATGTCACCACCCATCTCCAACTCTTGCACAAAACCCTCCAAGAACTCCATATTGATAAAGTTTAAAAATCTCTCTTCACAAGAACCCTTTTTGCAGAGATAGCTAATCATGGATAAACCAACAATCTTGAGTTTAGTATTAAAAAAGGATTTCAGATATCTATAATTATTATCAAGATTGGAAATAAATTATTTTCCCAAATGACAACTCCATGCTACATGAGCGAAACAATCATCATAATAAAAAATCATTCACCTAATTCTCCAAGAAATGTGAGTATTGAATCATGCCAAAAAGAGTAGAGAAAAGAAATAAATGTTT
Organism: Cupressus sempervirens; assembly: GCA_028749045.1. Classification (NCBI taxonomy): domain Eukaryota; kingdom Viridiplantae; phylum Streptophyta; class Pinopsida; order Cupressales; family Cupressaceae; genus Cupressus; species Cupressus sempervirens. The sequence continues at coordinate 163,899,489 of CM053786.1, read as the reverse complement.
AATTTTGATCTCCCTTTGATAAGACCATTGGAGATCATCTCTATAATCTTTAGGGACTTAGTGATTATGGAACAACAAATAATAACCACTTTACTAATTATCATAGGACTCTGCCTTTTCACAATGGCACCTAGATTTAAATTTGAACTAGCAAAGGTGTCCTAGGGAACCATTGTCTAACAAGATCTATTTTGATTTGAGTTTTTAATTTTTAGAAACAATGTTTCTCAAAAGGTTGGAATACTTCTACAAATTTAAATGACTATAACTATTTTTGGTCATTTAAATTGGTAGAGCTTCCACTTTTTGAGCAACATGGAAGTTAATAGTTTTTTTTAAAACAAAACTTGTTAGTAGGGAAGTTTAAATAGTTGGACTCTCCACACAATAAGCATTATAAAAATTTATATTATGATATCATGCAACAATTACACACAAAATTTAATAATCACAACAAATGTTGTAACTAATTTTAATTTTAGTTATTTATGTAAATGCAATTCTAATTTAATGATATTTCTTAGACATATTAAATATAGGACAACTAATAACTATTTAATAAAATAAAATTATGTAGTTTGAAAATTGATTAAGCTAATTGATAAGAAGGTGGTTTTAGTAAGAAAGTTTGTATAAGATCCAAAAAAATATTGAAGTTATGGTTCTACTATTGTATTACATTTCTAATTAAATTAATAAAATTCAAGATGTAATTGACAGCTTTGTATTTGATTTACAATCTCTAACATTAATTAATTAGTACAAACAAATTCATTAATTTTACAAAGTCCAAAGTACTATATGAGACAATAATGAAATTTTGTAATCAGTTTATACCAACTATTATTGAAATTTAATATATTGTTCATTACAATGATAGTTTTGAATGTTTACAACATCCATGAATGATCGGAGGAATCTAAAATTTTATGAAATTTATTTTTACATGGTAAATTGTAACAATCACTAGTCCTATCCACAAGATGTCTTCCAAATCAAATTCACATGATGCCAAAAAAATTCTGCAAGGCCATTTAAAAAATAGTGAAGTTATGGTTCTACTATTGTATTATATTTCTAATTAAATTAATTAAATTCAAGATGTAATTGATAGCTTTGTATTTGATTTACAATCTCTAACATTAATTAATTAGTACAAAACAAATTTATCAATTTTACAAAGTAGATTAATTTTGTAAAAGTCCTATATGAAAAAATAATGAAATTTTATAATCAGTTTATACCAACTTTTATTGAAATTTAATATATTGTTCATTACAATGATATTTTTGAATGTTCAGAACATCCATGAATGATCCAAGGATCTAAAATTTTATGTAAATTGTAACAATCACTAGTCCCATCCACAAGATGTGTTCGAAATCAAATTCACATGATGCCTGAAAAAGTCTGCAATGACATTTAAAAAAAGAGATTTCCACTACCGTGTGCATTTACCAATAAACTCAAGTTGATTCCCTTGTTACAATAATGATATAAAATAATCCCCCTTACCTGCTCCATGTGCCTCTCCTCATGCCTTTAAAGCTAACAATACTCCCCGCAATGGACAGTCCTCTTTCTCCGGTAGCACTTGTGAAAAATCAAACTATTGCAGTCACTGATTATTAATCTCCTATCACAAATGATTATTAAACTGCTGAAAACAAATTCTCAGCTAATATCGAAAAATAACACAACTGCAACTTCACTTAAAATACGGAAAGAAATGCGCAACACACTGCAAGACTGTTTGCTAACACTGCAAACTGCTTCACAAAAGCTTATTCCTGTGCCCTTGCTAACACTGCAAGATTGTTTGCTAACACTGCAAACTGCTTCACCAAAGCTTCTTCCTGTGCCCTTGCTAACACTGCAAGACTGTTTGCTAACACTGCAAACTACTTCACCAAAGCTTCACACTGTGCCCTTGCTAACACTACAAGACTGTTTGCTAACACTACAAACTGCTTCACAAAAGCTTCTTCCTTTTGTGCCCTTGCTAATACTGCAAGACTGTTTGCTAACACTGCAAACTGCTTCACGAAAGCTTCTCTCTTGTGCCCTTGCTAACACTGCAAGACTGTTTGCTAACACTGCAAACTGCTTCACGAAAGCTTCTCCCTTGCTAACACTGCAAGACTGTTTGCTAACACTGCAAACTGCTTCTCCAAAAGCTTCCTCCTTGCTAATACTGCAAAGCTTCCTGCCAGACTGTTTGCTAACACTGCAAACTCCTTCTCCAAAATGTTTCTTCCTGTGCCCTTGCTAACACTGCAAGACTGTTTGCTAACACTGCAAACAGCTTCACCAAAGCATCACCGCCTTGCTCTCCAAATGCCCCCTAGACCCCTTTTTATACTACTCTCGTTGGTAAACCAACGACCGAGATTAAATCAAACCACTGGTTGAGATTAAGACAACTCAACAGCCAATAATAAAATTGGTTACAAGGTGTCCAAAAGGGAATCTCTAAAATTAGTAAATAATAACCATTTACTAATTTTTGGCAAGTGGACAAACAGCTGTCCAAACCACCCATAAATACAACCGCTATTCATAGATAAGGACGAACAGCTGTCCAAGCTACCCATAAATAGTGCTGCTATTTCTGGGTCAGAAATAACAGCTGTCCAACTAACAATAATTAATAGAACTCCTGGTAATTTTCATGTTTTTGGTGAAACAGATAGCATTGTACTGCGTACAATGAATTGTGCGTCATTGATGCTTCTGTTACTTTACCTTGCTTCCATTCGAGTGAGCGAGGTTTCATTTATAGATGGAATCCTTTGAGAAGATGACGTGGTCGTCCCTGATATGCTCTAAGATGATGTTGAAGCATAGCTTTCGTTATTCCTTACAAAGGGAGGGCTTGAAGGATTTGGAAAACTCACTAAACTGTTGGAGAGCATCATAACAACATTAGACATCACTGGACGAAGTGTTGCATCTGATTGTACACACAAAAGCCCAACATGAATGCATCTTAACGCCTGGTTCTCATTGATTTCTGATGCCTTTGAGTCTACTAGATTCAGTGCATTTCCCTTCCTGAATAGATTCCATGCCTGTATCACATCTCATTAAAATAAGAGAATTTTGGAGGCTTCCTACTATCAAAAAGTAACAGATGAGAATGGGGACATACATCATTAGTTGTTATAGCTAATTTTTTAAATGGTATCGATTTAGTAGTTGTTCTCTTTTTATGTCATTTAACTGTTTAGAAAAGCTAAGGTTTTACTTAGCTGCTTAGGTTAATTTTGCACATTTAGATCTCCTAAACATTAGTCAATTCTATTGATTTTTTGACTGTCTCTTTAGGTGACTCAAGAGCTTAAAGATAAGGTTCTAGCATTTGAGGATGTAAGAATCTCTATGTAGAGGCCGTGGAGTGAAAGGTGGTAAAAAAATGTCATTTTTATAACAATCACTGGATACCCATTATGTTCACTCCCCAATAGCCATTCATAAGAAAAAATGGTACTTTTCACACAAATAGACCAATTAGCAACCAAGAAAGCTATTAGTACATGTGTTACCATATTTTGGAGCTTTTTATAAGTTATAATTGGGGTGAATCATGAATAAAAAAGCTATAAAAAGTTTTTTAAAATTGGCTATTGATACATAAATGATCAACTATTTGTATATGTGAGATTGTTTGAGTGATTACTGAGGGTCAGTATGAAAAATAAGTGAATGATTATTCAACTCAAAAATTAAAGGAGCAGAGGGCTCAGGATCGTCTGTCATGTCCCCTTTCTAGCGACATAAATTCTACTGGGGATTTGCCTATCATTGACTCTCATAGGCAAATGATTTTGGAGTGTCATTTTGTTGCCAAATGATTACATTCTTGCTCTCGAAAAGTTATAATTCAGTAAGTGGGGCCTACTTGTTCTAATGTCGAATTGAGATTGTACTTTTAACTTTATAAAGTTATTTATTTAATTTTATAAAGTTAATTAATAATAAAATATATTATAATAAGTTATTATAACAAGTTGTTCTAGAAGCTTCCAGTGACTTCTCAAAAAGTGAATAAATAGAGGACAAGAGGCACCCGTTTGGACAAGCGGTTTTGTGGATTCGACTTCTATTTCAGTTGGGGGCAATTTGTAGTCATTTGGCTCTGTAAATTCTCAAATTATCCTTGGAAACGAAAACTTCCATGGGTAAGCAATTTTGAGGATGTGGAATATCATCTGAATTATTGCAATCAGGAAGTGATATTGCAGTCACTTCAACAGAGCAGAAATCTGTGGCCTAAGGCCAAATTGGAAACTCTTGCATCTTGAATTGTTCGAAGACTAGCTAATTAACTCTCCACTGAATTATTGAAAAAAAAAAATTGGTAAAATTCAGGTCAGGGCTTGAAAGGTCTGCTACACAAGATTGAGTGCTTCATTTGAATGAACTGACGGCTACTTCAGAATTCTATTTGCGACCCAGTCTAGAAATCCACTAACTTCGTCAATGATTTCACACATTGTCGGCAGTGGAACAATATCAGTTTGGACGCTCGAGATTTTAAGCAAGTTTCAAACCAGGACGAGGGGGGAATAAAACTGCCACGCAATTTTGAATATAGACCCCAGCGATTACACTGTCCAAGATGGCAACCACAGTCGGGGTCATTCTTGATGGGTGATCAAGAGCGTTTCTTGCAAACATTCCAAATGACGAGCTTACTCAATATGAAGTGCGTCTGTTAATTTCTGTGACTAAACTGGGCAATGCGTGATCTACCATCAACTCCAGCAAGTTTGATGTCTCATGATTATCCAGGTTCTATTGCGTCTCTTTCAAAGCTTAAGAGAAAAAGAAAAAAACTATAGTAACTCTTGCACTGCTTGTTGTTTTTCAAAAAAATTGCTATTTCCATTAGCGTTGTACAAGTCACTCCTTGAATGCTAATAATAATCAATTTCTCATAAATATTGTTAGTATTTATTGCACTTATTTAATTCATTTATTTGGCGGATTGATTCAAACAACATATTTCCCACCATTTTTGGTTGCATGATTAGTGGTTTTACAAATTGTCTGATAATAATTTGGATAACCCTTAGAGTAAGGATCATCTCATCATCTTGATGTTATTACAAGGCATATTAGGGATCTGGGTTTTTTAGAAGCTCTTGGCATTGCAAAATCCCAAGCTTCTACTGATTTAGCTGAGTGGGATCTTAGAAAAGAAATCTATTGGAAATAGAAGGCTTGAGTTGACTAGCTTCAGGAAGGGGACAAGAACACTGCATTTTTCCATAAATCTGTGCAGGCTCGACGTAACAAGAGTTACATTTCTTCTCTTGTTACTTCTGATGGGATGCGTCTGACTTCTTCTCAAGCTATTTCCAAGGAAGCTATTCAGTTTTACTCCGCTCTTTTTTCAGATGATTTTCCTCCAAGAAAAATTGAGAATACTATATTGTTTTGTATTCCCTCTGTTGTGACCAGGGAGATGAATGATTCTCTTATGAGGCCAATTAGTATGTCTGAATTGGAGGGGGTGGTCTTCAGCTTGCAGAAGGGCAAAGCTTCGAGGCCGGATGGTTTCCCTGTTGAATTCTTTCAAGAATTTTGGGATATTATCAATCATGACCTTTTGGATGTGGTTCAGGAGTCCTTTTCCAACAAATAAATGCTTCAAGCCTTGAATTCTACTTTCTTAGTCCTTATTCCGAAAAAGGAAGAGGCTTATCAGCTGGACTTTTTTAGGCCCATTGCTCTATGTAATGTGGTCTATAAAATCATCACTAAGCTCCTATTAGAGAGGCTTAAAGTTTTCCATCCTATGGTTATTTCTGAGGAACAAGGGGGTTTTGTGGCAGGAAAATAAATTTTGGATGGGGTGGTTATTACTTCTAAAGCTATTCACTCTATGTGTACTTCCAGGGAATGTGCTATGTTTATTAAGCTTGATATGGCTAGGGCTTATGACAGAGTCAATTGGGATTTCTTATGGAAAGTTCTTCTTGCTTTTGGCTTTAGTCAAGATTGGGTTAGATGGGTTCTTAGCTGTGTTACTACTCCTTCCTTCTCGGTCCTTCTTAATGGTGAACTGACAAAGCTTTTTGGGGCTTCTAGAGGTCTTCGTCAGGGAGATCCCATCTCACCTTATTTTTTTATCATTATGGCCAAGGGACTTGGTCGACTTATCAAGTTTCATATTTCCCAAAATTTAATTCAACGATGGCAATGGGGAAATGGTTTGCCTACTCTTTCTCACCTTCAGTTTGTTGATGATATTGCCCTTGCTGGGAGAGCTCAGATTCGGGAAGCTAAAGCCTTTCGGCTCACCTTGGATACTTATTTGGCTGTCTCTAGGTAGAAAATTAATGACCACAAGTCCTCTATATTTTTCTTCAACACTCCTGAGCTGATCCAGCGGAGGATTGCTAATATCTTGAGATTTTAGATTGTGTCTCTCCCTCTAACTTACTTGGGGGTCCCTATTGTGGTGGGTAGACAACCTAGGCTTTTCTGGCAAGCTTGCTTGAAAAACTTCGACAAAGGGTCAATAATTGGACTCCCAGGTGGCTCTCTACTGATGGTAGGGTGACACTCCTTCAATCTATAATTCAAGCTCTTCCCATATATAGAAGCATGGTTCAGGCTGCCCTAGTGTATTTTCTTAAAGAATTTGATGCCCTCTCTCACCAATTTCTTTGAAGTGGCAATTTGCAACATACCAAAATGAGCCTCATCAATTGATATACTATTTGTAGGCCAAAAAAGGAAGGAGGCCTTGGCCTTCGATTTGCTATCTTGTGAAGTCAAGCTCTTGCTACCAAGCTCTATTGGCGTTGGTGTACTAGTCAGTCTCAGCTTTGGGCCCGTATCCTATCACACAAGTATTTACCTGGTGTTGAACCTTCAGAAGTTTCTAGGTTTTCTCTTGAGGGAAGAGGCTCTATGGTGTGGCATACCCTCAAGATTGGTGCTCACCTCGTGAAGAGAATTTTATTTTGGATCTGCAACAGAGGCATTGAGGCTCTATTTTGGAGTGATTCTTAGAATGGGCATCCTCCTCTCCTTTCCTCTCATCCTCACTTGCAGGCTCTTTGTGATTCTTTCCTTTCAGCTGGATGGAATAAGGTGGCTCATTATAAGGAGGCTTTTAACTTGGGCCTTGTTGTGGGTTATAGATGGAAGAATTCTTCTGATTGGCCTCTGGGTGGCTCATCGGGAGATCGTTTGGAACTATCTTAGATATTGGCTTCTAGGGAGTGCAGCTCGTTGTAGGAACCTGATGTTTTGGCTTGGGGAGGTGCTTCTTCTGGCAAGTATTTTGTTTCTTCTGGGTACCTTGTGCTGACAAAGAAACTTTTTGGTGAGGTGGAGGTCTCTTGGTGGAAGAAAGTTTGGAATAGTTTTTCATGGCCTAAGTGTAACTTTTTCCTCTAGATGTTGGTTTACAATCGTTGTCTCACTTGGGATAATCTTTGCAAGCAAGGCTTCCAGGGGCCTTCCATCTGTGTTCTTTGCCGCAATAGTGAAGAGACTGTATCTCACCCTTTTTTCCAGTGCCCCTTTGCCAAACAAAGTTGGCACCTCTGGTGGAGTGTGTGGGGATGCACATGCTGGAATGTGTCCTCTTTGTCTGAATTCTGGGACCGCTTGGGCCATTCCCCTTCCAAGACTTCTTTTCTTCAAGTTGCTTGGACTATCGGCCCTTTCCTTATTTTATGGCATGTTTGGCTTGAGAGGAATAGAAGGATCTTTCATGATTTGCAATTTGAGATCAGGCACCTGTGGGGGAGAATTGTTAATTCTCTTCAGGAAACACTCCTTGCTAAATGTGAAATTGGTGGGGTTTTTGATCCTATTGATGCTGGTACTTACTCTCGCCTCTCCTTTCCTCTTTAGGGGTGCTCTCCCTCAATCCCCCACACTTGCTCTAGGAATAGAGCTAAGCAACACCCTCAGCAAGTTAATCATCAGGGACGTTGGTCTCCTCCTGAGGTGGGAACTCTTAAAATCAACACTGATGGTTCTTCTCAGGGAAATCCTAGTCTAGCTGGTATTGGGGGAGTTGGGCGTGATAGTTCTGGTGATATCCAGTTTCTATTTTCTATATACAAGAGTTACCATACTAATAACCTCATGGAAGCCCTGGCTATCTTGGTTGCAGTGGAACAGTGTTGTCTACGTGGCTGGAAAAGAATCATCTATGAGACTGACTCGCAGGTGGTTGTGAACTTATTGCATAATAGGAACCTTGTGCATGTGGATTGGCATTTGGCTCTGGTTATTCAGTAGATCATTCAGTTATTCAATTCTCTACATTCTGTGTCCTTTATGCATATCCCTCGTGAGTGGAATGGTGTGGTTGATTGTCTGGCTAAATGGGCCTCTGAGCAGGGGCCGTCTTGGAACATTCTTGATCCTAGGATGCTTCCCCTTGATTTATCTCAGATGCTGGATCAACTTGTGGACCAGGATAAAGCTATGTAGTTCTCTTTTTTTCTTGTGTTGTTAAGCTCTCTTTGATATTCAATAAAAATTTTACCCCTCTTTTTAAATTTTAAAAGAAAAAAGGAGCTCTAAAAATGATTTTTCTTGGTAATTAGCCCATTTGTGGACTAGTTTTGACACATTTAGTAATGACTTTTAGGACTTTTAGCATAATAGATATTGGGCAATACTTTAAAATGAACACTTTTAGACCTTTGAGTGCTTGACAATCTCTATAGAGATATTTGAATACTCATAAGTTGAAACCTTAGCTTTAAGTAATTAACATGCATACATAAACGAACAAAATTAAGATATACAATGTTAGACACATTTAAATGAACAGGGATAAATCCTATTTCTTATCCATTCTAACAAGTTTTTCATATGATGGGTAAGATCAACAATATTATTTTTCCTTCCACTTATAATCTCAAGCAACACCACTCCAAAACTGTAGACGTCTACTTTAACCGAAAACTACCCTTGCATTGCATACTCTAGAGCCATGTAACCGCTGAATGCAAATTTAAATTATATTAAAAACTACAATATTTATATATGAAAAATAATAGGCTCATAAATATAACTATTATAGAAAAATATTCGCAGTTTCAAAAGGTTAAAAGTCATTAATTTAAATCTGAAAGTATACAAAGCTCATTATCATTATTATGCTTACTATGTGCCTGCAACTCTTGTATGAACATATGACTCATCTTCAGGGAAAAGTCTGGCCAAACCGAAGTTCGCTATCTTTGCATTAAGTTTTTGGTCCAGCAAAATATTATTTACTTTAATATCTCTATGAATAATCCGTAGATGTGAATCCTCATGAAGGTAGAGAAGCCCATGTGCAATTCCAAAGATGACGTTGTGACGCTTTTGCCAATCTATCTCTCTTCCCTTCTCCGAATCTATCACCCAAATTTATTACAAACATTTGTAACCACTTCATCTTCATCTTTGTCAAGTAAAAATTATGATTGAATGATGACTTACCAAAGATAAACATGTCCAAGCTCTTGTTAGGAAAATACTCATAAATAAGCATCCTTTCACTTCCCTCGGCACAACATCCTAGTAGCTTGGCAATGTTTCTATGTTGAATATTGGCCACCAATCTCACTTCATTCATAAATTCTTTCTTTCCTTGGGCAGATTTGGCAGACAGTTTTTTCACTGCTATCTCATTTCCATCTCTTGCTATTCCCTACAACATAGAAAATAGATTTAGAGATCCCCATTCAGAAAGACATTATTTTAGAAAAAAAAGATAATCTATTGACTGACCTTATATACCGCACCAAAACCTCCCTCTCCAAGTTTATTTTTGTGATAAAAATTGTCTATGGCCTCGACTAACATTTCTAAGCTGAACACAAATTTTTTTTGCTCTTGCATAAGCAAAGCAAATTCAGAGGAAAATCCACGTCCCTCTGCAGTAATAGAGGATAATGAAAAATTGTTACACCTAAACCGTAAGAAGGAATAACCTTACAAACTAGAAATGGATTAAAAAAAATCACCTTGATTGTCTGCAGTAGCAGTTGTTGGCCTTCCATAAATGACAGATTTAACCCTTTTTCACAATGCAATCAAACAAAGATCTAACGCCAGAATAATTCCTCCAATAATACCTAGAACTATGGGTAATGTTTTTGAAGTTTTTTCTGTACAGTACAATAGATATTTGTTAGAATTCTAGCTCTGCAATGTTGTAAGAGTACCAAAAAAAATATCAAGGAAAGAAGTTAATTTGAATGTAAGTTTTGATTAATTCAAGTGTGATAGTATTCAAATCTAACAAATACGGTAACATTTAGGTCCCGTTTGGTTGCTGGCATAGGAATAGAAAATCAGAATAGAAAAATGGAATGGGAATGGAAATGAGGAATGGGAATAGAAATAGGCAATTCCAATCATGTTTGGTGCACTTGGAATTCGACTGGGAATATGTTAATCTATTGTTTGGTTGTACAAAAATAGAATAGGAATAAGGTTAAGTTTTGTATTTTTAAAAACATTTTTCCTAAAAAAAATTTAATTTATTATTTTTTTAGTTAATTCATTTTCATTTTTATTTTTTTAAACAAATAGATATAATTTTAAAAAATGTTATTAAAAAAAAATTTAACAAAAAAAATTCAAAAAGTAAAAGTTAAAAAAAAAAAAATTTAAAAAAAATTTTAAAATATTTTTTAATGGAAAATCGGAATGGGAATGGAAATGGCCTATTCCAATAACAGATATTTTTTGGCATAGACATATGCTCATTTTAGGGGCAAAATTGGAATATGTCTTCCTATTCTCAATTCCGATTGAGCTTACCAAACAGCAAATATAAAACATATTCTAATTTTGTTTTCCTATTCCACTCATATTCCAGCAACCAAACGGGGCCTTAGTCTTAGAAATTCAAAAGAAGTGAATTGAAACAACTAATTAAAAAACCGAGAAATGGGATCAGCCAATCAGCCTGCAAGATCTTAAACAGGGAGAATATAAACCCTTTTCCAATCCTCATTTAATCTGTCTTCTTTCTCTTGAGGGGACGGTCACTCACATTGGAGGACGAGAGATTTGAAAAGTTAATGGATGTTGTCTTCATTTTTAATTTAATTAGCTGTAACCCCAAAAAGGGGAAACACAGTAGAAGAGTATATCTTTTCCTATAAAGGAGTACAGATTCAAGTCAAGCTGGTAACTTTCCAATAACTATGAGATCTACGAAATTATTCAATTTTGAAACAAAAATAAAGATATAAATGATAAATGAATTTAGTATATTTTTTATATAAGATTAAAAAGAACAATATTTTTATCTCTCAATTCAATTGCAATTTTTTAAACATTTTTGACGTGAATGTTTTAAATCACATTCTGTGATTCACCATCTGTTTACTTTCTATTATTCTCTCACATTCGTTCTATTATTCTCTTCTCTTATATTCAGATAATTGGCCGATCCAGCAGCGAAACCCTTATTTGCAGGGATGTAAGCTCTGCTTGACAGATTTGACAGAAGGCTGCTGGTTGTGGATTTGAAAGCCTCCCCGGTTACAGTATTCGTGTTCACCAAGATAGGTGCTCCACTAGCATCAAGAGTTGAAATGAAATTAGAATTGTGATAACGCAGAAAGCAGTTGTCCCACCGTATTCGCCCACCTATATCGTTGGCACAAAGTTCATGAATACTTGTATTCGCTTCAAGTGCACAGTTTGAGCATTTCACTGCCGATATATCTCCATTACACTGTAGAAGACCATAGACCCTATTGGGTGATTGTCCACGGGAAGAAGTGTTAAACCCTGAACTTTGAGGTGCATTAAGAAACAGATCGTTGATAACCAGATTCAAGTTTGTGGAATAAGTGCTGCCATCAGTGAAAGTTGTAGAATTGTCGCAGATGTGCCATACGTAGGTACATATGATGCAAGGAAAACTCATCAGAAGGAGAAGAAGGATGAGAGTAGGAAGAATTGTGGTTCCTCTGTGAGGAATAGAAGGAAAAGAGTTGTGCTTCATCACGAGGATTGGAAGAAAAGTACAAAAAGCAGAAAGATGAGGATTGGAAAAAAAGTGTGATTCCAGCTTTGAGAGAAAAACATTGTAAAGAGTTGTAGTTCATCATGTTTTCTATTTAACTGGATCGGTAAATGGAATTTTTTATCAAAAGACACAAAAGTTTTTATTATATTATAGATGGGAGAATGGGACAGGTATGACCAATTTTTAAACGCTTACATTGGGTAAATATTTCATCCAGAGTTAAAATTCGTATTGTCCATCTTAGGGCTAAGTCTCATCAACCTAGTTGTGAGATCTAGTATTGGAAAAGATCTATGAAGGCTTCAAAAGAACTTTGTTCCTTTGCAATTCTATGAATGTAGAAATTGAATATTATTGTTTAACTGAATGTATTGCTTACAAGAAAAGAGCAGGTAAACATAGGAGCATTTTAATAGCTTGTTATTGGCATAATTTGTTCAGCAAGAAACACATTAAGAAGTTGGATGTACTCGTTATCAATTTTAATAGAAAAAATGATTTACTAAATTTCAGACTGTCATATGTTTAACCTAATGAAAGTCAAGATTATTTTATCATTTTTTCCTAGTATCAAATAAAAATAAGATGTACGTACAATGCTTGATATAGATCCATAAGAAAATTTTAAAAAACAAGAAGATGCACCTACATTACTTGATACAAATCCACAGGAGAATATCCAGAAAGCTTAAGTATTGGAAATTCAATGCACTCAAAAAATCCCATACCACAGAATTACTGTTTGTGATTTTTTAATTAATTAATAAATTGTAAAAATTGTCATAATGTGGTGCATATCTTCTGCGGGATAGACGTGGCCAAAAAAAACATAGTCAGCGTGAAACGTATCTGTAAAGTGAAGGGTCTGTGGAATAATTGTTATAGATAAGCGGGTAGTTCACGTCAGACTTTCTTATATAATACAGCTGGATATCTCCATTGTCAACTACAACGTGCCAGATTTGCCAACCGTGAACTGTGTAGATCAAGTCTGAGGGCCCATTTTTTTAGGTAGGAAATGATTTCTACACTGTTTGCTTTTCGAAGCTCGGAAATGATGAACACCATCTGTTAGTTTTTTATATCAATAATCTGAAGTTGTTCGAGTCTAGCTAGAATTGTTTATAGAAAATTTGGAATACCTACTTTCACCCTTTGAATTTTTTTAAAAAGACGACGTAGTTACAATTGAAAAAGGTTGAATACAATTAAATGCCGAGTAATAATAACTGAGAAAAATTTCCCCGTCAAAACATTATAAATGGAAATAATAAAGTTGATTCCTTGTTTAATGCATGTTATTCAGATATTGCATTTTGAAGTCACAACGTCTTATTTAGTTGTTGGAATTAGACAAGAATTGGCATGTTCAATGGGATATTTGGGTGTGCACAATCAGAATTGTAATTTGGGGAAATATAGATTTGGTATTTCCATTTCACTCTAAAATAAGAATTTCATCTCCCCTTAAAATAGTTGTTATTTAGAATGCACATTTTAAATCTCTTTTTTCTATAATGAGGATTCCAAATTAGGTGAATTTAATTAGATTTGACATCAAGATGATTAATTTACATATCAATTTCTGCCTCTAAACCTGTTGCAGGCATTGTCTCACTGTAACTTTGAAGTTGTCTCTTTGCTTCCATTTTTGTTGAAACACTTAATGGGCAATAAGATCAATTCATTGGTCCATAGATGTTTTGAAAAAAAATCTTGTTAATAATACTCACCAGATGAGATGAGACTGAATAAATAAGTGAGTTGAACTTTTGTAATTTTTAATAATTATAAATTGCTAATTATTTTTTTAATTTGTGTTAAACTTTAGCAAGAGAGATCATTTTAAATATGAATCATAACATGAGATTATGATTATGAGTCCATACTGATATTGATATGCATTATGTTTAATTCATTTATATAGAGATAATCAATGTTTATACTTATTATATATTGAGTATCTTGTAAAAGTTTACTTAAAGAAATAGAAAAAAGTTTAGCTTAAGAAAATAAATTTATTATTAGTATTAGGAAATAAGTTCGGATATATAAAAAGAAATGATGAAAATGAAAGAGGTAGTTCATGCAATAATTATTAATGAAGGGATTAATGATAAGATCCATTTATTTGACACAAGACATTACACTAAATACTGAGGCTTATAATTTGATAATTCTTATAATAATGTGAACAACACAAGGAACTATGATTGAAGTTGCAAATGGCAACGAAATCAAAATTTTACCATATTATCTATTGCTGAATATTGGATCATCTTGCTATTGATATATAACAGGTCAAAGACAAGATGTAATTATTAGAACAAGTAGTACTCATGTCAAGTATGAATATTCAATCAAATTATAGGGCTACGTGAAGTAAATGTCAAGTGGGATTATTGATGGGTTTATTGAGCAACTTTAGGAAGAAAGACAATTTACCATTTGACTAACTAAAAGTGTGATGGAAATAGGAGAAATTGTTGACACTTTCTAGCTAGTAGAAACATAATCCCTAAAAGGATAATACTTTAAATACTAAATAATATCTTCCTCTTAATGAAGTCATTTATACTTTCAATCAAATAACATTAATGGTTATGAATGCTTTTCTTTTCTTTATATAGAGTATAACTCTTGTTCTCCTCTCATGCCTATTTCTTTTTGTTTTCAAAGTTCCTCATGCCAAGTTGTAATGGATAAAAAACTATGGTTTTCTCTAATTTTGTGCTTGTTTGTTTTCTCATTCCAATTTCTTCTCTTTCTAAAAGCCATCCACCATTTACATAATTGAAACTTATTTTTAATTTGGGCTAGTTTCTACTTGGTGGAAAATTCCCTTGCATTATTCCTTCCCACTATTTCTTTCTTCTTCTTTTTTTCCCTCCATCCCTTCTTCATTTTGCTTCAATTACTATTCTACCTTACAAATTTTCAAGTGCAATTGAATTGTCCATTGTGGCAAATTTAAGGATTTCAAGTTTGGCTAATACTATTCAACCCACCATTCACAAATTCAAACATCATTGTTTTTGCATAGGAAGATAGACAGTTTATTCTATTTCATATGAATTTGATGATTTTTCATATAAAATAATCTATTAATTTTTTATCTTAATTTTTGAAAATTATAATCTATAATTCACTACAAACAGAAGAATTATGTATTAAATTTCAATAGTATACATCTACACAATAAATTACTATACTCATGAAAAATTATTTTCTATTAAATAAAAATAATAAAAACACTATCTAAATTGAATAAGTCATTATTGTAGCAAATTTTAAGAAGAACATTATAATGATTCATATAATGAGAAGCCATCAAAATAGTAAAAATTTGTTTAAAATATAATACCACATAAATAAATAACTAAATAAAATGTTTATCAATGAGGAAACTAAATGTTCCAATTTCACCATGTATTAATATAAAAACTTTATTATGAAAATTAGGCATCTTAAAATTTTAAAAAAATGGGTTTCACGCAGCTCTTGTCCCTACCTATGGTGGATTAGGAGGAACTGCATTTGGATATATTTCACTAGTTGTTAAAGTTCAAAGACAAGAATACCATCATACTTAATTATGCACTACTTTGAAAAGTTATTCTTATTCGACATGATGCATTTAGCTTCCCCTTGGGTACTATATATTTGAATCATAAGGTACATATATTCACACTTTTTAAAAGAACATGCATGTATTAATTAATGGAAATAGAGTCACTAGTTCATTTATTCGAAGAGTATCACTAGAAAGATAAATTCATTGATGATAACAATTGTGATTCTTGAGTCATTTATTAAGAACAATGGTATAGAAAATGAGAAATAGTGGAGGATATATGGTCACAAAAGAAGAGAGGAAGAGAGTAGTGGCTCCATGGTTTTTTTATTTATTTTTTTAAATCTCCAAAATCAAGCAATATACATATATGCATTCATGTGCACATATTCTACTATAAACTAATTTGAGTTTTCCCTATAACAAAGGACATAAAATTCCTATACAAGCGACTAAATTTTTGCTTAGTAGTTGGATAAGATTTTAGCTTAGTAATTTGAATCCTTTCCCAACTAAAGTATTGTTAGCATGAATTATGATGGTATTCCTTTGGGGAAATATCCTAAGCATTAGAGAGAGTGTTTATGGTTGACATGTTGCATTCAAGAATGTGCTTCTCATTGATGCCAACATAGTATTATTTCTGTGAAGATTGGCAAAGTAACAATTAGAGAATGGGGTTGTACAGATTGTGTAATGATCATTAGGTCAAGCGCAGTTAAGAATGTATTCTACACTATGTCCTAATGATATGGATAACTGTACATAAAAAAATTTGAAGACATGCAAAATTTATTCAAGATTTACATAAGATAGTAAGAAGATAGGGTACTTCATAAATAGTTTTTGGTGATAGATTAGTATCTCTTAATTGACATAGAATCAAGATGAGAATACTTAGATAGTGGTAGTAGATAGCTTGATGATGATGGCAACTACACAAGGTCTGTGGTAGCACATGTGGAGAGTTGTAAAGACTGTGAGCTGACAGTAATTTCCAATTGTGAAAATATCTAACGTTTTGTAATATCTTAATGAGTTCCTATTATAATTAATTGTTAAAGAATCAAGGTTGACTCAAGAAAATATTTTGAGGATATGGTATTTTCCTTGTGGTGAAAAATGTGATTTGATGCATGGAGTGTGAATTGTGCAAGTAATATGCGAAGTTTGTAAATGCATGTAAGCGATCTAAGGGATTATTTGGATGTGAGATTGATGATCTAGTATTGAGATTAGAAGAGGATAAGTCTATTAGAAATAGGGAATACTGGGGGAGGTTTGAATTAGTATTCTACAAACTTTTATAGCCAATTAAATATTATTTATTACTTTTAACCATGCATAAAAAAGTAAATAAGTAATCCTGAATAGTAATAATAACAATGCATAAGGAGAACTCATAATACCATATTTTGTTAACTAGGGAAACCCTGGTCAAGGGAAAACCCTGGTGGGGATGACACCCACTAGATGATGTACTAATATAAATGTTCCTTGTTAGAGGATGAACCATGTTAGGAGTCTATAAAATCATTCAGCACATAGGAGTCCCTGTTGGGAGAATTTGAATCCCTTCTAGGAGATTCCAACCCTATTAGGAGTTGTAGTACAATGGATGCAAGAACAACTCATTGCTCAAACATGCACTTCCAATTAAAAGAAGAGCCCACTACTTAAACAAGTAATTGTCAAGTATATAGATGGTGTAGATTCTTTCTAGCTAATCTCTGACCATAGCTCAATCCCTTCACAAGATCACTTCTGCAAATAATACAAAACTTTGCATTCACATTTAAAATTACTTCACATTCAATCACATAATTTGCATATATCTTCACAAGATGTCTTTGCATAAGTATTGTTCCATTTCACAAATTTTTGCTGGATTAGATAGGAACACAATATACTTTTCCAACTTAAAGTAAACATCTAGGATGTTGACCCTAATTGGTCAAGTAATTATTTTGTAAACAAAATAATTCATTTACCTTTAATTTCGTTGTTCTATTCATTGGTAAATTGTGAATATCTCTTTTCCATACTGTTCATACTAATGTCTGAGGCTATACACATCATCATGAGTATATATACTATTTTCATTTAACCTCTCACCCATAAATAACATCATATAAAAAATTTATACATAAAAACAATACACTGCTATAAACTAGTTTCATAGTTAGACAATCTTCTAAGTATCAAAAGATAAGTAGAATTATTTCCAAGGTTTTCTAAAATGTGTGCATCATGTCTTACCATTAATGACAACAATTGTATCACTACATATAGCCAATTGTCAAAAATCTCCCCCTTTGACATTGATGGCAACAAAGTAAGAAAAATTGGCTAAGTAACAAAAACTTTATCAAAACTTATAGTACTTATCATAGACTTTTTGATTGACAAAACCTTTAATGTCTTCAAGTTTCAAGTTATTAAGAGTCATATATCTCATAGTAGAGATATCAATCTATTCTTTCTCAATATCACTATACAAATCATAAAACTTATTCATCTGCACAAAATTCCCTTAATTAAATATGGCTACATTAATCTTCTTTATCTTTAGCTTCCTAGGTTGCCTTATTTTATCTACTACTTGCTTGCTTGGAAATAATAACCGTCTCTGGCAATTTTTTTTCTTGTTGCTATACTTATTCTTCATCACTAGAATCTTCAATTGTCAACAACGTCTTCTTTCTTTTCTCTAGTTTAGTAGCTTGTTGATTAACTCTCTTTGACTCCCTTTTAGATGCACTTGGTTTCTTAGCTGATATTGCAACATATGGGATGCTCTATTTTTTAGGAGTTTCTACAATGGATACACCAGATGCTTTGCCAACTAATAGAGGTGTCACATATGTTACACCATTTTCACTAGTTTGTTTTAGTCTATAGATTATTTGTCTAACTACCTGCGATTCTTCTTCTAACATATCTCCCTCAAATAGTGCTTTCTTCATTATATTTTCAACCTTCTTATGATATTCTTTCCCTAATCATGCCTCATAAGTTAATTGAGTTATCTCCTCATATGTTCCAAATTTGTAACATCCTTGATCTATTTTGGATTTCAACATTAAATCAATATAACCAATAGCTACATCATCACTTAACTCATAACCTAAGGGCTCAAGAAATGTTTCCTAAGGTTCTACTACTTCAATATAGGTTAGGTCTATATCCACCATAAAACATATATCATTCTTAAATCTTTCACTAATTACAGGTGCAATTCTGAATCTCTATTTCATCTCATTCTAAAATGTCCTTGTGATTAAATTACAACTATCCAAGATTTTCTCTACAAAATACCTTTTTCATACATCTATTATTTTATCCATAGCACATCTCTCATTGCTCATAATCTCTATGACTAATAAAGATAGAAACCTCTTAAGTACATGAGAAAAAAAAAGATTAATCAGCATTGCATTATGACCAATACCATGACAATTATGATAGTAAATTTTTGTAACATGATTAAATGACTTATTTGTACAATCTCTTTATATATGACCAATTTCATTATATGAAAAATACTTACCTCTAAATTCATACCTTGTTTCCTTATGAGATTCCACTTGCTTAGGTTTATCCAATTTTACAGTTTCCTTCTCTTGTTCAACTTCTTTGGATTTATTAGAAGATTGATTGGATTTAATATTATCACTAGATTTATCTTTTTCTTTTAGATCTAGTCCACTTTTAGGTTTCTTTGCAAACATATTAAATAGGTAACCAAGACCAGTCTTATCATAGGTAGCTCTTTGTATTGACATTGATTTACCAAGCTTTTATTTGCTAGTATAAATCTTTTCAAGCTGTAGATTGCACTAAGTTAGTTCACCTTTCAAAATAGTGTTGTACTTATGAAGTTCTTCATAATCTTCTTTTAATGTTTCAAATTCAGATGTCATCTTTGCTAGATTCACTCTAAGATCTAAAAATTTAGTCTTCAAATCAGATTCAACTTTGCTAGGATCATTCTTCAAACTCAACTTTAGGTTGGTAATCTTCAATTCATGCTTCAACATCTTGTACTCTATTTTCAATTTTGAGTATCCATCATCACTAGTTTTAGATTTAGTAGATTTAGGCTTGGATTTGAGATGTTAAATCTTGTCCTTTAATTGTCTAATGTATACTTTGGAGTCTTCATATCTGTAAGAATTTGGCTTAGGCCAAAATTCACCCAAGAACCAAAGAACTCAACATAAGCACACAATAGACCAAAATAGACAGAGTATGATCAGAATGATGATATTCATTCAATATAATAGCTTAGCCAACTTGAGAGTACAGTAGGAGTGCCTATATATAAAGGCCTCGGGAGAGCTTCTAGAATGCATAGAAGTCATCATCATGATAAGTCATACAACCAGGCACATGTCCACCAGATATGGGTTATCCTCTATTAAGCACAAGATTAAGTGCAATGATGTGAGGATAAGCGTACAATGGTGTAGCACGCAAATCAGTGGTGTAGACAACATGTGTTAAATGAGGAGTGCGAATAACTATATTGTCAACATGACAGCTCAATGAATGATGTTTACTCCTGTGTTGTAGACACCATGTGCATAATTAGAGTTGTGTAGCTCAATGAGAGTACACAAACTCCTAACTATCTCACCTAAAATAAATGATAAAATAATGAAAAATAATTAAATAATGCATTAACCTAAGTAAACTTAAGTAAGTGTAATAAGTAAATACTTATTTACACCAACACCCCCCCTTAAGTGAAACTTAGGGGAATGTCCTTAAGCTTATGAAATATAGGATGCAATGTAGAATGGGTCTTAGCTACTAGGCCATGTGAGGTACCCAGGTACATAATGATATGCAATCTCCCATAAAGCAGGGAAAGAGGGAAAACCTTATGGGAATAACCTTCCCCAAAAAAAAGAAATGAAAGAGGATGCATGGATGGATGGAGTAATCAAGACCCCCCCCATTACGACATACATCTAGTATATACATAAGAGAATGATGAGAAGAGGAAGAGAGATAGGATAGGCTCCCCCCCCAAAGAAGAATGTCGAACAGTGACTACTCCGATGAAGAAGCTAATCCAAGATTGCAAAATGGTGCTTCTCTGCTTAGGAAAAAACAATGTCAAATTCACAAATGAGATGGTTCCACTGTGTGTGGAAATAATCCCATGGATAAATGATTTCTTGAAAACTTGCTCAACTGACTGAAGAACCTGTCCCAAAGAACTGTCTATCTCTGCAACTAATAAAGAACCTTGATGCAACTGCTGATCATAAGTATCCACAATCACTTCAACCTGTGAGAATCGATCATGTAGAGAATGAACAAGAGAGTTGGATGGAACCCTCATGACAACTAAAGAAGGTAATTCTACATCAAGAAGAAGAGGTAGATCATCAGTACTATCCCCCAAATCTGTCATTGAACCTGTATCTAGAAGACTTGATGTACCTTTTTGTTTTGGACCTATCACTGTGGCGATGTATGCATGTGGACTGAATTGATAAAGTGACCTCTCACTGCAACTATCGATAGAACCCCACGTGTCTGAATCTGTTGAAGCACTATCACCGAAATCACTATTAGTTTCCATACTGTATGATGTGCAAAGATTAGTAGAGGACAAGATTGGAGAACTTTCCTCAAAATGTACATCCTTTTCCACAAATATCTAATGTGTCTCAGGATCTAGAAGTCTATATGCCTTCACACTATCTTCATAACCAATGAAAGTACAAGGCTGAGGTGACTATGTGTTGCATCCCTTGGAAGATCCCTTTTCCCATGCAGGATAACCATAGACTCTAAAGTGTGTCACAATAGGTTTTCTACTACACCATGCCTCAAAAGGAGTTTTTCCATCTAAGGCTAGATGAGGAGAACAATTAAGAATGTGAGTGGCACTTGAGATTGCTTCGACTTCTAATGATGGATCTAGAGACTTGGCATGAATCATGCAACTTGCCATAGACGTAAGAATTTGGATCCTCAAAGCTACAACATCTGTCTTCTGTGGACTGAATGCTGGTGGAGTCTGAAGATCAATTCCCTTGAGTCTGCAAAAGTCCATAAGTCTTCTATTCACATACATGCTTCCATTGTCCATGCAGAGTACTTTGATTGCTTTCCCAGATTTATGTTCTACATGAGTCTTGAAGGCTAGAAATGTGTCCAACATTTCATTCTTGTTATGTAGAAAGTAGACACAAGCGAACCTTGAAAAATCATCAACTAAGGTGAGTATTTAGCGACCCTGGCTGAATGCAAAAGGACCTACTATTACCATGTGAACCATTTGTAGAACACATGTTGCTCTTGAAGACTTCCCTCTTTGTAACTTTCCCTCTAGATGAATATCCACTGAATCTATTTAACATTCACCATTAGAAAAGTTGATTTGAGGTAGACCTTTCACCACGTGGTATGTGCAAAGTTGCTAAAGGTAGTGGTAGTCAAGATGACCATACCGCTCACACCATAATTGCATGTTTGAATTAGATTGTGATAACAAGGCCTTTGAACAAGACTTGGGTACAAAATGAGAGAAAGAGTACAACCTCATGTTATCATTCACTTTCCCCACTACAACCAAGGAATCATCTTTAAGACTATGCACTTTTACTGAGTCTGGAAGGAACTCAACTCTATGTCCATCTCCAAGGTGAGTGATTTGGTAGATTGAAAGGAGATTTGAACTTAGGTTTGGAACATAGAGAACCTCTTGAAACTTCCCATTTTCCATTTCCACATTTCCTGTTCCTTCAACTGCCATTTTTCTATCATTCCCCATGAAGATGTACGGTACCTTGGACTACTTCCTTGAAGAAAAATCCTTTTTTGAAGAACCCATATGATAAGAGACACCTGAGTCAAATATCCATTCCTTTGAAGAGTTAGAATTAGCCATGAGTGCTTGCCCTTTGCCCTTGGAGTCTGAAGATGACCCTTTCTCCTTGTAAGCATTAGGCAATGGAACATTATGTTTCTTCATGATGTTTGTCAATTCATCAATCTTTTTGAGATAACACTCATGCTCTTCATGACCGAATTTGTTGCAACAAGCACACTTCTTCTTCTACTTATTGTTGTTGTCCCCCTTCTTGTTGGAATTTGAGGACTTGCCTTGTTGATTGGATTGTGCTATTGTCTTTTATGCATCCTCAAATTTGTCCTTCTTCCATTTCTTCTTACCCTTTCCTTTATTTTAAGATTTTCCAACTAAATTTTGAGAACCCTCATTGGCCACCAATGCTTTGGACTAAGGTGATTTGAGAATCCCCATCAATTTCAACTTCTTTTCTTCATCATCCTACAGTTTAGCATATTCATCAAAAGTGACTTTCTTGTAGGCAAACCCTAAGGTAGTCTTTGAGGTGTTGAAAGAAGATACAAATGTGGAATACTCCAATGGCAGCTTGTTATGGATGAGATAGATTAGTCTATCATCTTTGATAGAACTCCCACAATTCGTAAGCTTCATCCTTAGTTCATTCACCTTGATGATGGAATCCTGTATTGAATCATTTGACTTAGGATCTAAGGATACAAGCTCATCTTCAATCTTGAAAATATCCTCTTTAGACACTTTACCATAAATGCATTCGAGGATATCCCAAGCTTCCTTAGATGTAGTACACTTCTTGATCTGATACATGATCTTATCATCTACCCCCAAACATATATCACCTAGGGCTTTTCTATCCATTGCTACCCAATCAAAAATTTCACTTGTTGATACATTATCACCTACTAGTATAGGAAGAGTACCATCTAGGTATTGAGAAACTCCATTATGCATTAAGTGATACCACATTTTGATTGACCACATAGCATAGTTATGAGGAGTTAATTTAGGATACTTAAAGTTGCCCATAATGCAAAAAATGAAATAAAAGTGTAGAAAAGAGAGAACACAACACCAAGAAGACCCCCCCCTTATCACTAAATCAAGAAATCCCCCCCAAAATAGATGCTTTGTGTACTTTATCAGTAGTGCGATTACAATGGGCCACTTGCCAATTTTGGCCTTCATGGACTTTTGATTTTTCTTGTTACAACTTCTTAATGGAGTACAAATCTATAACTTTACAATGTGGTACGATTCTGAAGCATTACAAAGAAAAGAAAGGCCCTATTGCTGAAAGTGACACTTTTTTCCACACAACCCTATAATATGATAGTAGATCTAGAAAATAGACAAAAAATAATGCAGTTTCAAAAAAAAAGAACCTATTTTTGACTCCAGATGTGGTCGTACGGAGCATTTGAAGTTGCAAAATGCAAGATTATCCATTATAGTCACCAAAAAATGCAAATTTTGAACAATCCTTGCACCAAAACCATAAAATTGTTGCGCCACTCAAAACTTTAGAAAATTCTACCCAATGGTCTAGATGTTCGATTTATGGCCTTCCGAAGTCAGACTGCAAAATTGAAAATCAATTTGGAGAGGGGTTACATTAACGAATAAGGGGGTTAAATTTGATGGTCTAATGGCCATCTCTACAATTGTAATTTTCCTTGTTTTGACATCCAGATGGGTGTCAAATTTAATGGAACTTAAATATGACATCAACATCCTTCAAGGCTGGGATGACATCAGCACTATATGGATTTTTCCACGTGCCTGATGACTTAGTGTATGGATTTGTTGACTGGGCTTCCAAGTAGGCACTAACGTGTACAAGGGCTAAACTGGATAGCTGACTTGGCAAGCAGTACAGTCAATGCTGACTATTCGATGACTATGTTAATGCTGACAGGGCACATGTGGGGTCTACTGACTATAATGCCAAGAGAGCAGATTAAAATGTATAAAAGGATGTCGTGTTTCCTACTCGCTATCATTGTGGGTACTCACCAAATAAGGGGTCACCGGAATGTTAAACCCTCACCAGATTCTTTCACCATTGTTGGGATTCAGAAACTGTGATGTCGGAGAGTCAGAGAGGATACTATTCTTCTGACTATTGCTACCATCACTAAAATATCTTTCAAGTCGCTGAGTTATCAAAGAATTAGTCCCACATTCGTGGGTTGAGCACACTAGGCGCTCTTTAAAAAGTATTTAGTCGCGAGTTGTATAAAAAAAAGGAACCCACCGATATTTGGAGGGTTGGCCAGGCTGGGTGGGTCGCCAGATTTATATGTGCAGGTGGTATGGCTAGGTGATAGGTGGCCCACAAATTTAATAATATACTGGCAATAAATTAATCTGAAATTCCACCAAATACAGAGTCGAGCCGGGGTATCACTGCCCGGTTTGGCAAAAAAAAATTCTCTACTTGGGCGACTTAAAATTTTTGAGAATAACAAATTCAGAAAAAAATTGCAAAGAAGAAATTGAATACAGATCAAAAATTGAAATATCAAATCAATAGAATGACCATACCCAAACTGCAAATTGAGGCTTTCGGGTTCCAATTTGCAAATTTTTTTTGCCTCATGATCAACTTTCACCTAATATAGGCAAATTTATAGTCAATTTTCACCGAATCAATGCTTTAAATGCAACGGTGAGGTTAGATCTGGCTCTAGATACTCATAATTTCTATAGATCCTCTGGATTCATGTCGAGGTGCTGAAGCATGAACAGTCTCAAATGGCTATGTGTAGAGAATCTTCCTTAGCTTTGATACCATGTAAGACTTTTTCTTAGGCTAGAATTCACCCAAGAACCAAAGAACTCAACACAAGCACACACTAGACCAAAATAAACAAAGTATGATCAGAATGATGATATTCATTCAATATGACAGCTTAGCCAACTTGAGAGTACACTAGGAATGCATGTATATATAGGCCTCAGGAGAGCTTCTAGAATGCATAGAAGTAAGCATCATGACAAGTCATACAACTAGGCACATGTCCACCAGATATGGGTTATCGTCCATTAAGCACGAGATTAAGTGTGATGATGTGAGGATAAGCCTATAATGGTGTAGCATGCAAATCAGTGGTGTAGACAACATGTGCTAAATGAGGAGTGCAAATAACTATGTTGTCAACATGACAACTCAGTGAATGATGCATACTCCTGTGTTGTAGACACCATGTGGATAATTAGAGTTGCATAACTCAATGAGAGTACACAAACTCCTAAGTGTCTCACCTAAAATAAATGATAAAATAATGTAAAATAATTAAATAATGCATTAACCTAAGTAAACTTAATTAAGTGTAATAAGTAAATACTTATTTACACCAAAAATATCTATATCTTTCAACTTATCTCTTTCTTCAGTAAGGAGATCAATTTTTTCAAGTGCCTCATCAATGTTCTTCATCGACTATTCCATATCCATAACTATCTTACTCAGGCTGTTAAGCCTCTTCTAAGTAACTATTCTCTGATACCAATTGTTAGAAATAGAGAATATTGAGGGGTAGGAGGGCGGAGAGGGTGGGGCAATTGAATCAGTATTCTACAAACTTTTGTCACAAACTAGATATTATTTATTACTTTAAACCATGAATAAGAAAGTAAACAAGGAATGTTGAACACTAATAATAACCATGCACAAGGAGAACTAATAACACCATATTTTGTTAACTAGGGAAACCCTGGCCAAGGGAAAACCCTGGTGGGGATGATACCTAATAGATGATGTACTAATATAAATATTCCTTTTTAGAGGATGGACCCTATTATGAGTCTATAAAATCATTCAGTACATAGGAATCCATGTTAGGAGACTTTGAATCCTTGTTAGGAGATTCGAACCTTGTTAGGAGTTGTAGTACAATATATGCAAGAAGAGCTCATTGCCCAAACATGCACTTCAAATTACAAGAAGAGCTCACTTCTCAAGCAAGTAATTAACCCTCAAGTATATAAATGTTGTACCTTCTTTCCAACTAATCTCTGACCTCAGCTCAATCTCAGATCACAAGATCGCTTTTGCATATGATACAAAACTTCCCATTCATATATAACATTACTTTGCATTCAATCATATAATTCACATATAACTTCACAAATGAATTCATGAGATGTATTTTCATAAATACCATGCCATTTTACAAATTTCTTCTGGGTTAGCTAGGACCACAATATACTTTTTCAACTTAGAGTAAACATCTAGGATGTCGGCCCTAATTGGTCAAGAAATAACTTTGTAAACAAAATAATTCCTTCACCATAAATTTAGCTATTATGTTCACTGGTAAAATGTGAATATATTTATTTCATATGGTCCTTATTGATGTTTGATATTATACACATCATCATCAATATGTATACTATTTCCACCTGACCTCTCTATCATAGATAATATCATATAAACAAGTTATACATCAAAACAATACACTGTAGTAAACTAGTTTCATACTTAGAATATTTTCTAAGTACCAAAAGCTAAGTATCTTTATTTTGGAGGTTTTTACAACATGTACATCATATGTTGCCATTAATGATAACAATTACATCACTACATATAGCCAATTGTCAACGAAGTCTAGTCAAGAGGAAAGAGGACCTGAAGTTATTCCATTTCTATTATTCTTCAAGGAATAATATAGAGACCAATTAGACAGTAAGCTCTATGGTCTTGCCCCTGAAGCTATTTGGATAGTGGGTCCTTCTACCTTCTATAACTCCTAATAGGGTTGGAATCTCCTAACAAGGATTCAAAGTCTCCTAACAGGGATAGATATGCACTAAATGTATTTCATTGGATCCTAACAAAGTCCATCCTCTTACAAGGAACTTTTATATTATTACATCATTTTGTAGGTACCATCCCCATCCGAGTTTCCCTACTTAGCATATTTGGTGTTATATATATATATATATATATATATATATATATATATATATATATATATATATATATATATATATATATATATATATATATATATATATATATATATATATATATATATATATATATATATATATATATATATCTTCTTATGGTTATTGATTATATTGTTTACATGCTTAAGGATTAATAATGTTGATAATTGATTCAACCCCACCCATTCATCTCAATTATCTTGGTGGACTTTACTTTGTAACAATTGGTATCAGAGCAGTAGGCCCTTGAAGAAAAAACTGGTCACATTAGAAAATAAAGTCCTAAATTTGATGGAGTTAACTATGTAATCTAGAACAAAAATATGAAGACTCATTTTCTATGTATGGGTCCAAGGTAATGGTTGATGACAAAGACTAATAAGGAGATTGTGAAAGAAATAAAACTTGAGGTATGTAGTGAAGTTGAAAGAGATTTGTTTATGTGTAATATGCTTTCTAGAGAAGAATTATTGTTTTCCCTTCCTAAAAATGAATATAGTCAAGTAAAATCCTTAGAGACATCTCATCAAATTTTGGTAGCCTTAGAATCTACTTTTGAAGGTGATAAGAATATTTAAAGAATCAGACTACATAATTGGATATGTTTGTTTCACGATGCTAAATGGTGGAAGATGAATCTGTGAGAAGCTATATTGGTAGAATATCACAAATTGTTGCATGAATTAATTCTTGGGAAGGATCTAAAGATGAAGATCATATTATATAGAAGATTATGAAAATATTGACACCATAATTCAGACAGAAAATGTAGATGATTGAGAAAGTGATACCTTGCACTGAGAAGTTTACTAGAGAGACCTAGAAGATTGGAAGCAATAGAAGTGAGCTTAAAGAAATCCAAAGACCTTCCCAAAGTGGAAATAACTTTTACAGCATTGAGTGTTCATCCTTTTTTATCAAGAAGTACAAACACCAGTGGGGATGATGCTAGAAGCAACTGATCCAAATCTGAGGAGGATAGAAGAGTTGAAGAAGGAATTGTCATACTTGTGAGTAGAGAACCAGATGGTGAGAGAATTTTTAAATGTTGGAATTGCAATGAACTTGGTCATTATTCTTCTAAGTTTCCTAAAAGAGAGAAAAAGTATAAGAATAATTTCAAGCCTAGAAGACCTAGAGATTGCTTGAATGAAAATGGAGATGATGAGTTTGAGGAAAGAGTTTAGAGTGAAAGTGATGATAAATTTGGATCTATGGCTATAAAAGAAGAAATTTTTGAAAAAGAAATTAGAGAAGAAGAAGCCCTAGTTGAAAATAAATCTGACTAAATTATAGATAGTGGGTGTTCACACCATATGATTGGCAACATGAATAAGTTTGTTAAGTTTATAAATCATGATAGAGGAATTGTTAGAGTTGGTTTGAATGCACCTTGTCATATCATGTGAATCTATCTATTACTATCGATGGAAAGCCTAATATTGATGATATTTATTTTGTTGATGGATTAAAGCATAACCTATTAAGTGTTGGAAAATTAGTTGATAAAGGTTATTAATTGAAATTCATAGAGAAGACATGCATTATCAAAGATAAAGATGGTAAGTTTATCAGAGCTAGTATAAAATACAAAGGTAACATTTTCCAATTAAACCCTACAGAGATGAATTATTTTTTTGCAAAGATGGATAATAATTGGTTATGGAATTGAAGATGTTTTCATATGAACTTTGACAATATTTTGAAGGATACTAGTACATTTTTGTTTTAGATCTACCTAGAATCATGAAATGTACTACTATTGTTTGCAAAGAATGTCTTATGGCTAAGTAGAAGAAAGTTTAATTTCCTAGCAAGAAGTTCACTACCACAGTGAAATTAGATATTGTTGATACATATTTCAATGGTCCTACAAGAACAAGAGGATCCTATGGTGAAAGGTAATTTAAGATTTCTGTTTATGATTTCATTGGAATGACATGAGCAACATTTCTTAAAGAAAAATTCTAAGACATTTAAAAAGTTGACGTTGTTTAAGAATAGAGTTGAGAATGAACCTAGTCTAAAGATAAAATATTTCAAATCAGATAGAGGTAGTGAGTTTAACATCTTTTGTGAAGAAAATAGTATTAAGAGGCAGCTATCAGGACCTAGGACTCCTGAGATAAATGATTTGTAACTAAAGCATCAAGAGTAATGATGTTTGAGAATGATGTATCTAAGGCATTTTGGAGAAAAGTGTTGGAATAATTAGATGGGAAACATGACACTGAGAGGGGGTGAGGGTACCTAATTTAGCTTGTAGATCTATTATTAAAACATAAATGTTGAAACATAAATGAAATACATCACATCCATAAAGAGTTCGACACATAACAAAAATAATTTGGTTACCCAGAAACATTTCAAGATGAAGGTAAAACTGGGGTGGGCATGAAATCTACAAATCTTTACTGTTGCAACAATAAAGTTAACCAATTAGGGTTGCATTTTTTCATCATAAGATATGATCTAGCCTATGATGGGTCTTACCTATTAAAAGATTAAGAGACTATTCGTGTTAGAAATGCTTTAGAATAACTGGGTTGGGGGGGGGGGGAGGGGGGGGGGGGGTGTGAATCAGTTATTCAAGGCCCAAATTTCATCAAGTAAATTGAGTTCATTAAACTATTCGTTCAACCTATCTTAAACTTTCCTACTTAGCAAGTTACTATAAATCAACATGCAAGCATAACACATGAAGAATCAACACATAACATAGTGATTTATATGGAAACCCAATTTGGAAAAAACCACCAGTAACATGCTACTCAATTCTCACTCTTTTGAGTGATGCCTTGTGAAAGGCCTACCTTGTTAAAGGCTGCAACACACTATTAAATGTGACCTAGTTAAAGGATTTATCCACCCTATTAGAAGTGGGCCTAGTTAGAGGACTTTAGAAAATTCACTTGGAATTTCACCTTGTTAAAGGATTTACAAATGGTTGTTAAATCAACCTAAGTCCATAAGATTTTACCCTATCTGACACAATTGTTAGAGAGTAACAACAAGGTCTTTTGACTTGATACAACTTACAACTTAACTTGTAGATTTTAGATCACTTTTCAACTCATAACACTTTGCTTGGCTTTCAATCTTTGTAGCTCTGATAGCTTGTCCTCCTCTCAAGCTTTATCTCCTTGAGTCTTCATGCTCAATGTACCAATGAAATCATCTCTCTCTGACCACTTATCAAATTAGAGTCTCCATGCTCTCTTCTTCCTTCTCCTTAATGTCTTCACCTTGACACCCTTCAACCAATTTGCAATTTAGCACACCAGCAACTCTAGCTTCTTGGCTTGTGACTCCTTAAATAGAAGTGTAGAATTACTTTTCCCACTTGATTCCTCCTTCCTTTAATTTTATTTGGAATGGATTAAGTAGGATACATTGAATCTAATCCATATCTCATTCCTTCTAGAAACATCATGAAGAATCCTTCTGAATTCACCTAAAAATGGTTTATCTAAAATTTTGTGCCTCCAGCTCATCATCCTTATCCTCCATCTGGTTCACAAAATTCAAGGTAACAACCTTGTTGGCTAAAATTTGGAAAATCTTTAACTTTTAAAATAATGTAGCAGCTCAAAACTAGTGAAATTCTGGTGCTCGACACATATTGTGTTACTTGGCACCAACTACATTTTACTGATGCTCGACACTCACTATGGATTCACTCGGCATCCATTAAGCTAAGTTTCTTTGATGCTCGACATCTGAAGTTTGCTTGACACCTAAAGTTTTCTTAGCACCTACTGAAAATCTACTTAGCTTGAGCTAGCTTGCTTGGCACTCACTAATGTACTTAGTCAAGCTTTGTAGACAAGCTTGTTACAACTTATTCTTCTGGTGTTTCTAAGTGTGGCCAAAATCTGTATCTTCAAGTATACTATCAATACATCATTTTACCATTGTCTTAACTAATCCTTGCACTTCATTACAAAACCATAACTCAACCTTTCCTTTAGGTACTTTTGTTACATCTTGTTGATTAAATCCTCTTCATCAATCAACTAAGTGATAGTACTTGGATCTTATAAGCAATTGTCATTCTAGCAAATAGCAAGTTTGACATCAAATGACAAAACAATGATTGAAATCATTCTCTATCAATAATCTTCCTTTTTTGCAACAATCTCCCTCTTTGATATTGCTCTTTTTCAATTAGATTTCAAAAAATCTCCCTCTTTGGCATTAATGACAAACCAAACCTGATCAACCATCAGACCAAACTATTCAACCAAGTTATCAAAATGCTAACTAGGTTAGAATATTAAGTCAAATGCCAAAAAGAAAAATGTGTTACCATCAATTTTCACATCTCCCTCTCTAATTTGTATTCTGATTACTTTACTTCTACTTCTCCCTCTTATCTGCTATTTGCTTACTCTTTCCTTTTTGCTATTTATCTTTCTAGTTGTCTGATCAATTCCTATATAACTCCCCCTTTTTTGTAGCTTCTCTGTGATCCACTCTTCTCTTCTTAACTACTATTTCTCCCTCTATATGCATTGCTCATGTTTTTCTATTCTAGTATCATCTACTTCTCTGTTTGTCCACTTGATCTTGTATATTTGATCAGTTCCTTGCTACTTCTCCTTTTATCCAATTGAATGTTGTTGATTAGTTTCTTGTTGTTTCTCCCTCTTTGACAACAATGCGAAAGATGTATTATTTTAGCATCTTATAATGCAAGTATAGAATTTTCTAGAACTTCCAATTTCTTTCTTTGTCACCTTTCTTTGTGACTAATTTGGAACTTTAGTACTTGGATTACTTTAGGCATGATCCTAAAGTAAATATTCTCTGCATCAATTTGTAATATTTCAACAATCCACTCATTTGATGCAGGGTAGTCTTACTTTTTCTCAAGTAGCCTTGGCTAGGGGTATCACTCCTAACTTACCTCTAAGATATTCAAATTCATCCTTAGGTAATGATTTTGTGAAGATTTCAACAATCTATTCCTTTGAACTAACATATTCTATTTGCACTTGCTTATCTTCCACCAATTCTCTTACATAGTGATACTTAATTGAAATATGCTTTGTTTTGGCATGCCCCACAGGATTCTTTGATATGTTGATGGCACTTGTTTTATCACAATAGAGTATCATAGGTTTAGTTACCTCTTCCTTCATACCTTGCAATAGATTTTTGATCCATACAATATTGGTGCAGTTAATAGTAGCTACAACATACTCAGCTTCTATTGTGGACTGTGAGGTACAACTTTTCTTCTTGCTAGTCCAAGTGACCAATTTTTTATCTAAGAAAATTGCTCCTCTACTGGTGCTCTTTTTGTCATCAATTTTACCTCCCCAATCTACATCAGAGTAGGCTTTCAATTCAAACTTTTCACTCTTCTTGTAGTATAAGCCAAAGTCATATATTCCTTTTAAGTGCCTCAGTATTCTTTTCACTTCCATAAGATGATTTTCTCTTGGATTTGCAAAAAATATTGCCAGTATTCGAACTACTAATGCAATGTCTAGTCTACTATGCACAACATATTGCAACTTTCCAATCATTAATCTATACAATGTCTGATTCACTTCAGTAGATTCATCATTCTTGGATAGCTTATGTCCTATTACCATTGGTGTACTAACTAGTTTTGAGTCTTCTAAACCAAATGTTTTGAGTATCTCCTTGATATATTTTGATTGGGTCACAAATATACCATTCTTCAGTGGATGTACTTGCAATCCAACAATGAATTCAATTTCTCCAAGCATTGACATCTCAAACTCATGTTTCATCTGATTAGCAAAATCTTTGCAAAGAACTTCTTTTCCTCCAAATATTATATCATCAACAAAGATTTTAGATATCAAAATCTCTTTACCTTTTTCTACCTTGATATAAAGGTTGCTATTTTCATCTGTTCTCTCAAATCCTATCTTCACAAGATATTTGTGTAGTCTCTCATACCGTGCTCTAGGTGCTTGCTTCAAACCATAGAGTGCTTTGTGCAATTTACAAACCATATCTTTGTTGTTGTCATTAACAAATCCCTCTGGTTGTTCTATGTAAACTGCCTCTTCCAATATACCATTTAGAAAAGCACACTTTACATCCATGTGGTAGACTTTAAAACCTTTGTAGGTAGCATATGAAAGTAGTGTTCTTACTCATTCTATTTTTGCAACAAGGGAAAATGTTTCCCCTTAGTGTAGTCTTTCTTATGCATAACTGTTACAAACTAGTCTGGCCTTATTTCTTGTGATCTCACCATTCTCATCTAGCTTGTTTCTAAATATCCACTTTGTACCAATCACATTATTATCATCTGGTATAGGAACTAGGGTCCAAGTTTTTTTCTTCTCAATCTAATCCATCTCTTCTTTCATAGCTTTATACCAGTCATCATCTTGTAGTGCATCTTTTACTATTTTGGGTTCAGTCTTGCTCATCAAACATGATTCATTTCTTAGTTGATTCCTTATCATTGATCTCACTTCCTTATTACCAATGATTTGCTTTGTAGGGCGATGTCTTCTCACATATCTAGATAGTCTTGGTTCTGTCCTTCTTTCAATGTTTGATCTTTCAGCTTCAGATTCACTGTCTTCATCTCTTTCTAGAATTTCATCATCTTTCTCAAGTGTATTGATTTTAGAGTAAGAATGTGCATTTTCTTCATTCTACAACTCGGCTTTTGAATGTAGCTCAGCATTCACTAGTTGTGACTCAGCTGATACTGTGATTTGTTGCTGATTTCCAATTTGATTGGCAATTTCATCTTGAGTAGGTATTCCTTCATAAACATATGCAAAAGATCTGTACTCTTATGATTTCTTAAATTCATCAACTTGGACTTCTGCATGCTCATCAAAATTTACATTTGCACTCTCCACAATACTATTAGTGTTAATAGTCAAACACTTATATGCTTTACTTCTTATTGGAGTATCCAAGGAATATGCCTTCATCACTCTTTGCATCAAACTTTCCATTTCTAGTATCTTTAAAAATATAGTATTTACAACCAAATACTTTGAAATGTTTTACATTAGGTGAGTGACCATACAATAATCCAAAAGTTGTTACATTTGTACCTTTCTGGACTTGAACTTGATTTAGGGTGTAGACTATAGTGCTAACAACTTCTCTCTAGTACTTCAAAGCAACATTCTTCTCCATCATTAATATTTTGGCACAGTCTATCATTGATCTATTCCTTCTTTTTGTAATTCCATTCAGAGGTGGAGTTCTTGGTGTTGATGTTTATCTTTTAATTCCTTTATCATTGTAAAATGTTTCAAATTATTTTGATGTGAACTCTCCTCCTCTATTTTATCTTAGACACTTCAAATTCTTGCCTATTTCTTTCTCAACTCTGGCAAAATACCACTTGAACATTTGAAATGCATCATATTTTTGTTTGAGGAACATGACAGTCATCATCCTAGAGTAGCCATCTACAAACAACGTTATGCATCTATCTCCTTGATAGATTTGTAATTCTATTGAATCACATAAGTCTATATGGACTAGTTCTAATGCTTCTTTTGAGGTGTAAGTTTTGCTTTGAAACTTGACTTGGTCATTTTCCCTAATTGTCATTGTTTGCACATTGTATTTTCAGGCTTTTTCAGTTTTGGCAACCCCCTAATTCTCTTCAGTTTGTTAATACAAATCAAATTACCAAAGTTAACATGACACAACCTTTTATGCCATAGCCACACATCATCAAGTTTTACGATGAGATAGGTTGCATCTTCTATATCTAGGTAAAATAGATTACTCCTAGTTTGTTCACCTTTTCCTATTAGATTCCCATCGCTATCATAGATTTTGGTAGTTTTGTTGTCAAATTTTACTTTGCAACCTATATTGCCTAATAGAGATACACTCAGAAAATTGTAGTACAATCCTTCAACATTGTGTGCATTATTACATGAAATTTTCTCTATAATTTTAATAGAGTCTTTTCCTTTGATTTGACATGGAGCATCATTTCCAAATCTAACACTATTTCCATCATACTGAGTAAAGATAATGAAATTATTTTTTTCTCTTGTCATGTGATGTGAGTATCCACTATCTATGATGCACTTGTCATTTTTGTTCACACAGGTTACCAATGTTATTGCCTCCTCTTCATTTGATTCATCCTTCATGGCTACATAGACTACTTCATCATCATTATCATCAGAATCTCCTTCTTCAACAATGGAGCACTCTTTTCCTTTGTCCTTGTAATCTTTGCTATCATCTTCTCTTTTGTTTGTGTACTTGTTTCCTTCTTTGTAGTTTTTCTTTTGAGGACACCTTGCAGCAATATGACCCACTTCATTATAGTTAAAGAAAATGATAGGCGACTTACCTTTGAATTTACCTTTTCCTCTATAAAATCTTCTGGCCACTAGTGCTTTCAATTGTTCCACATCTTCCTCATTAGTCCAACTGTCACTAGATGCATACTTTGTCTTTTTCTACTTCTTTGGTTTGACCTCCTTAGTGTCTTTCAATTTCAGTTTGGCCTTGAAAGTAGATTCAAGATTCTCACTTCTATAGTTATCAAAATTGGACAACTCAAATGTCATCACCATCCTCCATTTTCATGACATCAAACATTCCTCTGAGGCTTTCTCTTTTTGGTCTTTGGACATTTTGATCTCCTCCATGGATATTATTCAAGGCTTTCCACATCTTAAATGTAGGGTCACATCCCTTGATGTCATCAAATTTAGCATAGTTGAGTGCAGAGGCAATTTCTAGCATTGTCTGATTGTGCTCCTTCCTTTTGTTCAAATCATCTGTAGTAAGAGGTCCAGTTGGATCTACATGTTCAACTGTAATTGAGTTTTTCTCATAGTCACCTATTGATCTAAGGTGTAGCTTCATTAGAATTTTCCATGTAGTGAAGTTATCTTTGTTAAGCTTGGGAACTTCTCTCTTGTACATCTTGATCTTCCTGCTTCTAGTACCTTGAAACTAAATCAATAGATGGCTCGGATACCAATTGTTAGAAATCCTTTAGAATAACTGAGAGGGGGGTGAATTAGTTATTCAAGGTCCAAATGTCCTAATAATTGTTTTTCATCAAGTAAAGTGAGCTCATTAAACTATTCATTCATCCAAGCTTAAACTTTCCTACTTAGAGAAAGTTACTATAAATCAATGTGCTAACATAACACATCAAGAATCAACACATAACATAATGATTTATGTGGAAACCCAATTTGGGAAAAACACTAGTAACATGCTACACAATTTTTCACTCTTCTGAAGTGATGCCCTGTGAAATTCCTACCTTATTAAAGGCTACAACACACTATTAAATGTGATTTGGTTAAAGGATTTATCCACCCTATTAGAAGTGGGCCTAGTTAGAGGACTTTAGAAAATTCACTTGGAAGGTCACCTTGTTAAAGCATTTACAAATGGCTATTAAACCAACCTAACTCCATAGGATTTTACCCTAGTTGACATAATTGTTAGAGAGTTACAACAAGGGCTTTTGACCTGATACAACTTACAACTTAACTTGTAGATTTCAAATCACTTTTCAGCTCATAAGACTTTGCTTGGCTTTCAATCTCTGCAGCTCTGACAACTTGTCCTCCTCTCAAGCTTTGTCTCCTTGAGTCCTCACACTCAATGTACTAGTGCAATCATCTCTCTTTGACCACTTATCAAATTAGAGTCTTTATGCTCTGTTCTTCCTTCTCCTTGATGTCTTCACCTTGACACCCTTCAACCAATTCACAATTTGGCACACTAGCAACTCTACCTTCTTGGCCTATGACTCCTTAACTAGAAATCTAGAATTACTTTTCCCACTTGATTCTTCCTTCCTTTAATTTAAGTTCAAACAGATTAGGTAGGATACATTGAATGTAACCCATATCTTGTTCCTTCTAGTAACATCATGAAGAATCCTTTTGGATTTTTTTTTAAAATGGTTTATCTAAAATTTTGTGCCTCCAGCTCATCATCCTTATCCCCCATTTGGCTCAAAAAATTAAAGGTAAAAACCTTGTCAGCTCAGATTTGGAAAATCTTTGACTTTTAATATAATGCAATAGCTCGACACTATTGAAATTTTGGTAGTTGGCACATACTGTGCTATTCGAAACCAACTACATTTAATTGATGCTCAATAGTTGAAGTTTTCTCGGTGGCTACTAAAAATCTACTCAGCTCGAACTAGCTTGCTTGACACTCACTAATGAACTTAGTTAAGCTTTGCAGACAACCTTGTTACAATTGATTTTTCTAGTGCTTCTAAGTTGTGCCAACATCTATATCTTCAAGTATGCTATCAATACATCATTTTACCATTGTCTTAACTAATCCTTGCACTTCATTACAAAACCATAACTCAACCTTTCCCTTAGGTACTTTTGTTACATCTTGTTGATTAAATCCTCTTCATCAATCAACTAAGTGATAGTACTTGGATCTTATAAGCAATTGTCATTCCAGCAAATAGAAAGTTTGACATCAAATGACAAAATAATGACTGAAATCATTCTCCATCAACAATCTTCCTTCTTTGCAACAATCTCCCTCTTTGATAGTGCTCTTTTTCAATCAAATTTCCAACAATTAGGTCTCACATTGTTAAATTATTTTACACTAACAATGAAGTAAGGAATCTGTTAGGAGGTTTACCTAGGTTTGTTAGGATAACTCTATTAATAGATTTTCCTAGTCTTAATTAAAAATAACTAATTTAGTACCTAACCCTCTGGTTTATCTCCAAGCTAATTCTTGGGTCTCCTCTTTATTGTATTACTGATATGATTCTCCTACTATGGTAACTCTATCTAGTCCTTCACTACTCTGATTTCTCTTTATTTTCTCTGCTTTCAAACTTTTCCTTCAATCCTTTACATGCATATAATGATACTTATCCTTATCTCTTTTTCTTTCTTCATATCCTTTCATCTTATGATTCTAGGGTTAGAATACTCCTTAAATAGACATTCTGTGAAGGTTTTGGATCTTAATCGATGACTTACACTTCACCATATTTTGTCATTTCTATCCCTTTTTTTGATTAGTTGAATTATACACCTTGGGATCATTACCTTCTACAATGACACATGATCAACATCTTAGCTGGTATTAAATAACATAGAAAATTCAGCCAAAATTGTTTACATATGAGTTTGTGCCATTAAAAACTTATATATCAAAATTGAACTACTTGACACTTGAATGCTCTAACACTCGGTCATGTATAAACCTTCATGATGTTACTCGACTTCTATATATCTATTTTCTCATCTCTTGATAACCTATCAATATGCTCAATATCTACTATAATTATTGGCTTATTCATCTTCTCATTCACTACTAAATACTTGGCAATCACTATCTTGCTCAGGATAAGCAATGTATGCTCAACCTTTCCTAGATGACTCGGTCACAATGATGGCCTTGTAATATTGCCTTCTAAATGACTAAGTGTTTGGACACTAATAGATAACATAGACTTAAAGATCAACAAGAAGTAGTCGACACATTAGTATATACCATGAACAAAGTGCATATAAGAAATGGTACAAACAAGACTTCTTATGAATTATGGTTTGGACATACACCTTCAATTAAATAGTTCAAAATTTTTGCAAGTAAATGCTACATAAAGAGAGATGATGTTATTGGTAAGTTTGATGCAAGAAGTGATGAAGGTATGTTCCTTTTTTATTCAATGAAAATAAAATATTATAGATATTTTTGTCAGAGATAGAAAATTGTTGAGTGTGCAAATGTTAAAGTGTAGGAAAAGTTTGGAGTTAAGGAAAGAATGTTGGATTATATTTATGATGAAGAAGAAGATAATCCTAAACCTATTATAGAAAATATTAAAGTTTTCTTTGAAAATAAAAATGATTTAGAAATGATGTTCATGTTTTTGACCAAAGTGAAGGACAAATATCATAACTAATAGAAGAAATAAGAATTGAAGCAACAACTCCTACACCGAACATGAATTTAAAAAGAAATCACTCTTAGAATCAAATTATTGGAAGCAAGGAAAAATTAGTGATGACCTAAAACATATTATATGAGGAATTATGTTGATTTCTCAAGTTGAACCAAAGGGTGAAGATGAGGCACGTGAGGATCATCATTAGATTAAAGAAATTGAATAAGAATTATATGAGATTATGAAGAATGAGACATAGGAATTGGTTCCAAGACCTAAAGAAATGGATATTATAGGGCCTAAATGGTTGTTCAGAAATAAGATGAATGAACAAGGTGAAATTGTGAGGAATAAATAAATATTAGTGGGTGAACCCACAATAGTGGGTTACACTTTTTCGGAGGAAGAAATTCCTCCAAACAAGCGCGGGTCCGAAAAATTACTCGTATAGTTTCGATAGAAGCTCCTTTTCAAAGTTTCGATCGAAACTAATTACTTTCAATAGAAAGTAACTGTCGATCGAAACTAACCGAGTTTCATAGTTTCGATCGAAACTTAAGTAAAGTTTCGATCAAAACTTGGAACGCGGGTTTCCCCGCGGTTTAAAGTTTCGATTGAAAGTTTACTTAAGTTTCGATCGAAACTATGAAACCCGCTAGCATAAATAGCGGCGCAGTCGGATTCTCTCCTCATTATTTCGATCGAAAGTTGCAGAGAGATTGGCATCCGCTTTATCGACCATCTGAAAAAGGTATGAAACATTTGTTTTTTCCTTTTTTCTATTGTTTTAGTTAAAAATTATATTTTTTTTGTATATTTTTTTGTTTTTTATATATGTTTCTTTGTATATTTTATTTTACTATTCATGCTTAAGCCTCTAATGTTATTATGAATCTCTAAATGCACAAATAAGATTTTTTTAAAGATAATTTTCATCTATATTAGATCTAAGTATATAATATTATCTTTTAATTTAAAATTTATTTAAAAATTTATTATTTTAGATTTTTTGAAATGTATTTAATTTATGTATTTATTACAATGTTGAATGATTAGATTAGATGTAAATTTATTGTTTAAGTTACATGTAATTTTACAAATAAATATAATTTTGACTTAGAACCATATAACCTTGACCTAAAACCATATAACCTTGACCTAAAACCATATAACCTCAACCTAAATTCATTATTTAAACTATAATCATGACCTAACCATATAGTTATGTACAATAAAACCCTAAACATATATAAGTAAGTACTTAATCACATAACAACTCGCCAAGGGATCCAAATAGAAAACTTCTAATACTATTTAAAATAATTTTACTTAAATTGTATTGTACTTTGTTTCATGGATCGAAAATGGATGATGTAAACTATTTTATAAATGTATATTCTTTCAGCCTTTCATACCCTATGACATGTACAGTGGATGATTGTGCATTCCGAATTAATTTGCCAAGTGGCATTCGGAACAAATGTATATAAATTATTTAAATGGATTGAACTGAAGTCTAGTTAATATTATTTCATGTGGATGTGTTATTTATTTTACTTTTAGTACTTATAATTATTTAAAAATGAAATGTAAATGTGCTCATTAAGGAATTTGCAATCTCTTATGTTTTTTATAATTGTAAATTATTGTATGTATGTTATTGTTTTCTTAGTAAAACTTTTGAGTAGTTCTTTGGATCCCTTGGCTAGGCCTCATTTAGAATTAACTATAATGTCAGTTTGTAAATTGAATTTAAAAATAATCTAAGTATATAATTAACTATATTATAATTCAATCACATGTCTTAACTTGGGTCCAGATCCTAAATTAAATACATATATAAGAATGTCAGAGATTAATTTGCATCTAGGTAAGAATATAACATACATATACATACATACTTGAAACATATATAACTTAGAATGTGTATGACCTAAAGAATACATGTTACAACATTTAATTAATAAAAGTTAATTATAAGAACATAACTTGATTAAATAATATACAAGTTACATAAAAAAATGTACATCATATAATCTAATGTTCATGTAAAGATTAAATATATTTAACTTAAATTTTAAGTCTTAAGTTCCTGAATGCTAAACAGTAGCCCTAAATTATACTAAACCTGGTCATAATCCTAACTGCAAAACCCTTTAATCATAAATTATAACCCCTAATCTTAGATGCACACTTGAAACCATAAAACTTTTCTAAATCTCAATTTGAACCGTAGAGGTCTAAATGATAAACCCCAACATTAAATAGTAAATCATATTAATACTTGATCCTAACTTTAATTATATAAATTTATTTAAACTATGTGTTAAAACCGTAATCAAAATTTTTATTGATAATACAAATCCTAACCCTCAGAAGCATACTTCTAGTTCAACATGATGTAAACCCATACCCTAACCCTCTAACCATACTTCTAGCAATGATCATGTACAAACCTATAAGCTATAATTGAATAAATGTTAAACCATGACCCTAAATTATACTAAACCCTAGAATCAAGATGTATGTACACTAAGATCCTAAAATTTGTTAAATTTAAATGCTAAACTCTAATTTTAAAAGCTAGCTAGATATAAACTAATTTAAGTACTAAACCATTATTCTAACCCTAATCATAAATTATAATGGTAAGTTCCCTTATACTAGATGATAAGCCCCAACCCTTATCCTAAATTATAAGCCCTAATCATAATCCTAGATCCATAAATTTAAACCTTGATGTACAAACCATAACCCTAGAAATAATACTAATACCAATGTCAACCCATATCCTAACCGTATAAATAGTACTAATAGAA
The DNA here is from genome assembly GCA_028749045.1 of Cupressus sempervirens. Classification (NCBI taxonomy): domain Eukaryota; kingdom Viridiplantae; phylum Streptophyta; class Pinopsida; order Cupressales; family Cupressaceae; genus Cupressus; species Cupressus sempervirens. The sequence continues at coordinate 163,857,381 of CM053786.1, read as the reverse complement.
ATGTAAACCCAATGTACCCTAACCCTAGAATCATAACTATAACCCTAAATCCTAAATGCTAACTTGCCTACTTTACTAACCCTAATTGATCTAGACTATAATTTCTACTTAGGTACTTGGGACCTCCGACCACATGATCCTAACCCTTTAATCGTGTTCTCAATCCTAAATCATAGCCCTAACCATAATTCTAACTCTAACCAGGTAAACCTAAAACTAAAATTTAATTATCCAAACCCTAACCCTAAACTCAAGATCTTAAAATTTAATTTCTAAACCCTTATATTATAAATGATAATTTACGGGCTAAATCATAAGATTATATATATATATAATCCATGCATATCATATCAAAATAATCATATAGAAATGTCATTTATGACATGTCCATCATATCAAAATATCAAAAAATGAGTGATATCATAATTTAGCATTATATCTTAATATTTAACACTAAAATAAACTAACCCCTGGGTCTTGACCTTAAACCAAATTGAATATATCAAACTAGATTGAAAGGTAACCCTGGCCCTTAACTAATTAATATTATACTTATAAACCAAATTGAATTAAACCATGATCATAAACACGTAATTATATATCCCAAGTTAATAGTAGAAACCTTGAATTTAACCTTAAATCCTTTCCCCAACCATTAACAAAATTGAACTGTTACCCTAAGATTGAATTGAAACGTTAATTCAATTTATTAACTCTTGTCCTAATTAAAACCTAAGCATGTAAACCTAATCAAATAGTACAAACCAAATTTAACTCTAATCCTAAAACTAATTAAACATTGATATCAAGGTCTCAAAATGATACATCAATGTTATATATATGTACACAAATAGATCTGACAAGTTTATGTGCACACATATGTCTAAAACCTTTGAACATTCAATCTAACTTAGATAGATATATAACTTGCAGACATGTAGTTCTTAAAAGGTCCCTGAGTTACAAACATTATATATATAACAACATATGTGTTTTAAAATTTAGTTTTCTTTTAAGGTATATGTTCATTTAAGTTTTAGGACTTTTATATATATGTAGACATGTACGTGCATGTTTAATTTTATTAAAACAATTTAGATACAAGTTTTTTAATTTTGTCAAATTGTACATACATATATGTTAATATAAATTTCAAGTTTATTAAATGTCATACATTTTAATTTTAATTTTCAGGTTTACACATTATACACGCACCTACATACATTGACATGGTTGATCAACAACCTTCTATCCCCCCCGAGCAGCCTGTCTCCCTCGAGCAACCTGTCCCCCTCGAGTAGCCTATACCCGAGCCCGAGCAGCCTATCCTGGGCCCTGAGCAATAGCCTATACTCGGGCCCGAGCAGCCTATCCCAAGCCCTGAGCAGCAGTCTATCCCCCCTGAGCAACATCATGTCCCTCGTGATCAGCTACCTATCCCACCTCAGGAGCTCTATGATCGCACTAACCAGGAGATTCATAGACTCCAGGAATCCCTGACTAGTGGCACATGCTTCAGTGTTTATATTGGTACATGACAGACTATCTTACGCAGCCTGACATTTATTCGAGATGAGATTCATGGTGCTGCCCCATATTCTGCACATACTATACAGGCTGTCCTTGACAGTAAGAGACGAGAGGTCTCCTCTGGTCTTTCACTCCAGGAGGTGCAAGGCTTGGTGCCCAAAGATGTCCTGAAGAGGGAATTTTTCCCTCATTATCTTTCACAAAAGTATGTGAAGGGGTATTCTCCCCTTAAGTGTATAGATCCACAGATGGCTGCATTGATATACCCACACTTCCTTGTTGCCCATGGTCATTATCCAAATAATGACCAAATTCCACTCTATTTTGCCCGACAGCTTTATGCAGAGGTTCTCTTACGCAGGGCGGTGAACTACACAAATTTACCAGGACATTTAGGACAGGGCTGTGGTAGATTGGCTGATAGGTAGCCAGGTCATCCCCCACTGGCACATAGATCGATTGTCGAAGAGAGGGTACCTACTATTTGCCCTGTGTTAGGTCCATCAGCTGATGAGGCCATGCATACCACTCAGTTACGTGGGGTCCTTCAAGGAGTTGGAGAGATTGCAGTAGCTGTCAGATCTATTTTGAGTGATGAGGTTGGTCAGTATTTGATGTCTTGTCGGCATTCCAGATCATCATCCTATGCTTCATCTTCAGGAGACTTGTACAGTGCAACAGGCATCCCTTCAGTGGCTAGCTTAGAGGGTCTCACTGGAGTGTTGGCACAAGATACTATGATTTTTTTGGCTAAGGATTTATTAGATACATATAGATTTGTATCAGAGCATCTTGGCATACCCATATCAGATGTTTGAGGTCGTGTCCATGGTAGTACTAGGACACATCCTCAACCATATTCCTCTCATCGATCAGGTAGTGGTCATGGTGGTAGTGCACATGATGATCCATCTACTGACCACTCTTTTGCTCCACAGAGACATATACATACCACAGACCCTTCAGCCAGTGTTACAGTGCAAGCTCAGAGTTCAGATGTGGGCCTTGATGATGTTGATTTGAGCTTGTCGACCACAGGGTGGATGGACTTGTTGACACGTGATGATTCTACTTCTATGCCATCTCATGTACATAGTCCACTTGGCTCATCATTATTAGGACATGTGCCAGTCACCAGCCATGGGGCCCGCGTAGATGCAGAGATTGAGCTTGATGCGACGCAACGAAATCTGGATGCATTAGTGGACACGATCGATGCTAGGTAGTCCGAGTATTACTAGATGCCACCATCTACACAGGTAAAAAAAATTTCAAGTTCATGTTAAAATTTCAATCATTTCAAACTAATTTAATTTAGACATGTGCATGTGTGCACATGTACATGTATATCATGCACGTAGATTCAAATGTAATCATGTAGAGAAATTTTAATTTGATGTGTTTCTTGTGCACGTGTACAATGTAGGGGGGCGTGCCTATTTTTACTCCAACTTTGATGCCAGATCATGTACGTCATCGAGACTCATTGGATGATGTCAGTAGTGGACAGGTAATGTTTATTTATGTTTTGGTTAAATACATGTACATGTATTTCAATATCACTTTCTCTTGATTAAATGTATGTATGTATTGATATCACTTTCTCTTGAATTTATATATAGGGGTCAGCACATCCTAGTGAGCACCTTGATACTAGTCAGTCTTCAGAGCGCGTTGTGAGGAGGCATGGCGATGATAGTCCTGCACGTGATGATCTATAGTTTTTTTTATCTAGATGATTTGTTGTAGACCTTCATCCAGAGAGACATTCATATATGTTAGATAGACACTTTATATACACACATGATGCATGTTATATTTATATTTGATTTGATATAGATGTACCTGGATTTACATGTCTACATGTGTGCACACTATATTTATATTTGATATTATCTTCTGATAGATCTCTAGATAGATACATGTTGCATTATGTTGTGGAATCTAATGTACATACTAGATCTAGATCTAGTATATTATAAATTGTTTCTATCTAAGATATGTAATTAATTTATTTAGATATGTACGTGCATGTTTAATATATTGATTAAATTTAGATATATATATAGTTCATGTAATTTAAATTTTTGGTAATATATTGAACATGTATTAAATGTTAAAGTATCAGGTAATTAGTTGTACATAATTCCTAACTCGAGTAAATCTATAGAACTCATCCCTTTTATTTGTACACATATCCTAGATTTTTATCCCCTTAAGCCCAATGTTGTAAAATTCAAGTTCAACTTAAAACATGTACATGTTCAAAATTTAGTTTAAACAAATTGCAATTTGAACTTGAAAGCTCACATGTCAAGTAATTAGTTAAATCGAAAGCTCACATGTCCTAAAATTGAAAGCACATGTCCTAATTAGTTAAATTGAAAGTGTACATGTGTTCTAAAATTGACAAGTTAAATGAAATAGAAAGTTCAATATAATTTAGAAAGTTAAATGAATTCTTGCATTGAGTTAAAAATGAAAGAGTAAACGTTCAATTTAGAAAATTAGTTATTGGACACCAAATTTCAAATTGTTCAACACAATTTGAAATAGTTTGAACCAAATTTCAAATTGTTCTTGAGTTACATTTCAAATTTTAATCATAGTGAAATTTTAATTCAAGTGCACACATGTATCCTAGGATTTTATCCCCTTAAGCCCAATGTTCTAATTCAAGTCCAACTTAAAACATGTACATGTTCAAAATTTAGTTAAACAAATCGCAATTTGAACTTGAAAGCTCACATGTCCTAAAATTGAAAGCTCACATGTCAGGTAATTAGTTAAATTGAAAGCTCACATGTCCTGAAATTGAAAGAACATGTCCTAATTAGTTAAATTGAAAGCGTACATGTGTCCAAAAATTGACAAGTTAAGTGAAATAGAAAGTTCAATATAATTAATTTTACAAACTCCTAATTTCATCCTCTTAAGACAAGTGGTGTTCGAATTTCTTTCCCTCAAGGTGCACATGTCAGGTAATTAGTGTACACACATGTACATATAAGTTCATAATTTCTATAATTAGTTACTTTAGAAAATTCAAAATGAAAGAGTAAAAGTTCAATTTAGAAAATTAGTTATTCCACGAAATTTCAAATTGATCAAATGATTGTTCAACCAAATTTCAAATTGTTCTTGAGTTACATTTCAAATTAGGAGTTGTTTCTATCTCATATCAAGTGGATCAACTCGTTCTTCGATAACATTGAATATTTTCTCATGATCATCAATATGGAGCCTCCACTTACGTATTCCAGGTCCTTTGACTGGATGAAGAGTTAGACCAGTGGCAATAACATGGTTACTATATTGATATACCTTATTGTTAGGTTGATAATCGGTGAAATGAATCCCACTTTTAAGTACTTTTATTTGCTTCAAATATGTTCCTTGTACAACAACAGAACCTGCACATGTACACATTTAAAAAATACATCAATCTTGAATTTAAGTCAAAGAATTTGAATTCATTAAAAATATAGATACTTGACATACATATATACATAATTCAACTAAATACTAACCTGTGGGAAAAACAATTTCATCACTTATTTCAGTCTTTGTTAGCTTCTCTCTTTCCATGGTGCAACGTAATAAATAATAGCTAGCACCTTCTACATTTTCCGATTCTGCTATGACTGCAAAAACATTTCCTACACAAACTTATATATGTCAAAATTCTGGATACACGTCATTTACATAAGTACATATATATAATAAAAATTAACCAAAATTATGAAAAATGTATACATGTACATGATCCAGGTATATATATAGTTCATACATACCAACTCTGATCAATCCTGAAATATGGTTATAATCACTAGAAATCAATGGAATATCATCATAGTTTTTGTCCTCAAACTCATTCGTATTAATAACATCTAGTGGCACCAAAGTCCATTCACCCACATATCCACGTTCTTGATTAATGCAACCACCATAGTCTTCATCAATAAAATTAGGAAAAAAACATGAGTATTCTCTTGTATACAATGACCACACATTACTATTTGTACTCATGACTGAATGCAAAGACCGTGTCTTCTCTACCCTCTTGCATGCATGCATTGATCTTCTATCAACACCTGAATGTGTACACAAGGTCCATAATTTAGTTAGAGATCATCTAAGGTAACATATTAAATATAAATTTAAGATTCAATTTAAAAATATGATCAAATTAATTTATATATACCTGATACCTCCCAAAACACTCTAAATGGTATGACTCGATCCGCTTCTGATGATGTGTTATCTATATTTGTTGGCACCGAAAAATGTGTTTTGCACCACTCAACAACATCATGAGCATTATTAATGTGATATCCTTTATAGTCCATTTGATACTTTCTTAAAGCACGTTTGATACAAGCTCCTGCACCATCATGCTCACCCTTTCCATGTCCACTCTCAAAAAAACTCCAAATGTTTGGTATATTAAGGTATCGATGATATCTACATAATGCATAAAATGGTCTAGCTGGTTTAAATTGTGTTGCACATCCATCTGACCATACCAAATGTTTTTCTATTTTAATGTTTTTGTTTTTCAAATATTCAAAAAATGTCTTAAAACAATGTTCCACAAAATGTGTGTCATGTTCTTTGTCATCACTAATATAAAAGTGATACTCTTTTTTAATGACTCGTGCTTGATTTGTACTTTCCACACCATCCAGATCAATTTGTGCATGTCTATAAGACACTTGAACCATAATAGTAACCTGCTCTGTATAGTAGTATTCTGCTTCAAGTTGTTTTTGAGATACGAAAGAGTAATTCTCTGCAAAGTCAACAATAGATAGAATTGTTCCAAGTAGGAAAGTTTCTCTTAGTGTTTGAAATTGTTCTGCTTGCCACTTAGCAAAAAATGCATGGCGTATATATGGTTGAATCAATTTACGAAAATTTGACATAAATTCTCCAGCCGATATCTCATCCTCTACATATTCTAACCTTGTTGATTCTTTTCTAGCTTTTGTTTCTGACTTTATGTACTTATATCTCTTACATTTTACCATCCTTGTCATATCAGTATCTTCTTCTCTCAAAGGAAATTTAGTCAAGTTACCACATGTTTCACAAGTTCCTCTTATGCAATCTATTTCATGGACACAATCATTTGGTTTGTCACATAAGATTGATGTTATGAATTGACTCGGTCATTTAGGAAAAGTATTTTGAGAAGTTTCACCACTTTCTTCTATCATCTTTTGAAACCCTTCATAGTACAGATCAAATTCAACATGATATCGACAACAACATGTTTCAAAAGATTTATTTATCTTCACAAAATAGGGCTTCAATCTTTCAAACATTGTTTGTCCAATCTTTATGTTAGGATTTAAATTACAAAATGAGAGATATAATTCATGTTGAGTGACATCCAACCAATGTTTTGCATGTTGAATATATTCCTTGGGCCCAATCCTCTGCTTGATGATATCTCTTCTATTTGTTGAAGGACGAGTATTATCAATCCAAAATTGAATAACTAAGTTCTTAACTGTTTCCCCAATCATGTCAGATCGAGGAGCTCTACACATTAGTGCCCAATTGCCTTCTAATGTACTATCATTCAAATTGTTTCTCCTTTTTAGATAATGTAATACTGTCTTCCGACTATACCCAAAATGAGATGATAATGAAGAGATCTGTCTATTTTGGGATGTTTTCTTATTTAAAATAGATGTTAGTATCACTCTTCGTGCAATGGATTTATCTGCAGATCTAGTTTTTTTCCCAATGGAATGTAACCCTTCCTTAACACTTTCAACAATATATTTTTCTAGTTTAGAAGTCCTCATCTTTTTTATAATTGTATCTATACCCAATAGTATCAGTGGCTCTTTTAATTCATCTTTGAGAAGTGAAATTGATAATAGTTGAGTTTTCTCCACTGTTGATAGATTCTCAAATTGTGCAATTATGTCTTTAGACTTTTTATTCAATTTCCTCTTCGTAGTATGTGTAGGTTGATTAGCATATTCTCTCAATGTTTCCACATCCATTTCAATTAAATGATCTATGTTTCTATGATTAATTTTTCTCTTCAATCTTTGAGCTAAATTAACATTCTCATTTGTTGTTTGATCTCAGGTTGCACAAGAAAAAATGAAACAAAGTCTTAAGATACAATCTAGATTTAGGGGACATATATGTATACATATATACATGTTTAACTCAAGAGTGAAATATTATGTACTTGATTAAATTATCTAAACTTCAGATGGTCCTTCTTCAATATCCATTGCTTCATCTTCAATTTCCTCATGTCCAACATTTTCATCATCTACTAGAATTGCACATGCACGATATAAAAAATAAAATCAAGTAAGTTTATAAGGGGAAATATCGCTCACTAAATTTAAAAATTAAAGATATAAAGTTTGATAGAGACCTAGAATTCTAGAAAGATCTATCTTATATACTTGCAAGAGATGCACATGTACCTGTTTGAACTTGGGATGAACCTTCTCCAATGTCGATAGGTTGTCCTGGTTGACTACGTCCTAAATAAATTCATTTATTTAATTTTAATCATAATCTAATAAACCTTAATGGACTATAAATTATTAACATAATTGGATAAACAAGGTAATTCCCATGCTAAATAAATTCATAATTTAAATTTATTCATAATGTAATATTCACCCTAAGGACTAATATGGACATAATTGGATAAACCCTAATGGCCTAAATATGAACATAATTTCAAATAAACTCTTAATATTAAGTTAATCTAGTAATGCTAATTTAAGATAAATATGATATTCCTAATTGGATTTAAACCCTAATCCTAACTAAATAAACTAATTAAATACATTTGAAAAAAGATTGTGCATGTGTACCTGATCTAAGATAGTATCTTGCTAGCATTTTTTTGACGATTTTCATCTTCTTGTTCCTTATTTATTCTTCATACATATTTACTTGATCTTTTATCTTTATTGCCCATGTCATAAATTCTTCCTCCAAAATTTGAAAATAGGTTGAAGTTTGTCAAATATTTCTTTCTACCCAATTCAAAAGCCAATAACTTGATTTCACATAAATGCAAATTGTAAAAAATGAAACTCATATTTATATATAAATTTTTTTTTTTTAAAAACCTCTTTATTAGCCGACTAGAAAAAATCCTAAGGAGCTGACTAGAAAAACACGCCTATGGTTTGCTTCTAAGGGGTTAATCGGCTTTCCTAGTTTCGATTGAAACTAGGTGGATAGTTTCGATCGAAACTAGGAAAGTGGTTTGCTAACCATGTGGTCAAGCTCCCAATAGTTTCGATAGAAACTAAGAAATTTTGTTTCTATCGAAAGTTTGTAAAATAATTTTGATAGAAACTAAGTTTCTATCGAAACTAGCTAGTTAGAAGCCCCCATGAATAGTTTGAAGTTTTTTCAATGATTTCCTTTCTTTGGAGCTGAATTACCAGGTTCAAATGGAGCACTAAAGACCTGAAATTGTACATGATTGAAGTACTCTGAACTAGCTTTCTAATGACTATGAATTTGGTGCTTTTCAAATTTTTTAGGTATATATTTTTTAACATGAATTAAATATAGGTTTATTGTAAAAAATAAACTACGATATTCAACGCTCATGGAAAAATAGTAAATATAAAAGTAAAATTTTTGAAAAATAAGTATGGTCTCTGTATTTGAGTCACCTTTCAATTAAATTTTACTTTTTAAAAATTGGGTAAATATATAATAAGTTACATGTGTCAAAAGCCACATATGTCTAAATTAGTGTTATGCCAACTTTAAACTACAATAAAATATGAAATACTAATGATAAAGATATAAGACCAACTCTATGGTTTAGGTATGGATGTTAACAAACTAAGTTCAAAAGAATCACATTGATATCTATTGTAGAAAAAAAGTTGTGTGTCAAAAATAGTGTCACTCTTTAAAAATCAGGTTTTTGATATCATACCAATTTTCGTAGGAGAAAAAATAATTCAATAAAATAATTTTTTTTTCAAAAAAAAAAAAAAGATTTAGAATCTAGACACAAAATACTAAAAGACTCTAGTTTACTTCATCTTCAAATTCCTAACTGTTAAACATGAATTTGCATTTGAAAGTGAACGTTTTCTTAAAAATTCAGAGTTCAGTGTCAGTTTAGGCAAAAAAGTGTAACCCACTATTGTGGGTTCACCCGTTACATACACTAGTACTAATGAAAATGATATTCATAGCAAGAAGGCATAGATTATGAAGAGACATTTTCCCCTATTACCAAACTTAAAGTAGTAAGAATGTTCTTGTTGTATGTCGTAAGTAGGAAGTTCAAATTGTATCAGATGGATGTAAATTGAATATTTCTAAATAGAGAAATTGAAGAAGAATTTTATATTGAGCATCCTAAAGGATTTCCTTTGACAAATGAAAAGGGCATGGTATGCAAGTTGAAGAAAGCATTGTTTGGTCTAAAGAAAGTACCTAGAACCTTATATGCAAGATTGGACAAGTATTTGGCAAAATTGGGATTTTCTAAAGTTATGACATATTAAATAGTAACTTATATTTGAAATTAATTGAGAATGAATTGCTCATCATTATAATATTTGTTGATGACATAATCTTTAGAGGTAACGATCAAGCAAGTGACAAATTTTCCAATCAAATGAAGAATGAGTTTGAAATGAGTATGATTGGTGACATTAAATGTTTATTGGGTCTACAGGTTGTATAGAATAGTGATGGTAATTTCTTATCACAAGAAAAGTATCTAAAAGAATTATTGGAAATATTTTTCTTAGAAATTTGTAAGCCTATTGGTACACATGTGATAACTTTTCACAAGTTTTTTAGCAAAGATGAGACATCTACAGTTGAGTAACAGAAATATAGATCTATGAAAATGTAATGCAAATAGTGGCAATATTTCAAGCTGATCCTAAGGAATCACAATATGCACTACTAAAAATAATATTCAAATATTTAAAGGTTACACCTAATTTTAGACTATGGTATCATAGATCAACTGATTTTACTTTGTGTGCATATACTAATACCGATTGGGCATACAGTATGGATGACAAAAATAGTTCTAGCGGTGGATCATTTCTTCATGGAGGAAGATTGGTTTCTTGACTAAGAAAGAAACAAGATTATATTTCACAGAGTATAGTAGAAGAAGACTATGTAGTAGCAACAAAAAATGACAATTAGATCATGTGGATGAAGAAGATGTTGTAGTACATTAGGCTAAAGTTTCAGGACCTATTATCATACATTGTGATAACACAAGTATAGAAAATGTGTCTAAGAATCCTAAGTTGCATTCTTAGACTAAGCATATATATATTAAGTATCATGTTTTGAGAGGGAGAGTTGCAAAGAACGAGATCAAATTATAGTATGTAAGCAAAAAAGAGAAGATTTCAGATACCTTTTCCTAAGGATACAATTGAGTATTTGCAAGGTATGATTGGGGTTATGCTTCTACCTACTTCTTAGTAAATGATACAAAGAGTACATCATTCAAGTGATACAAAACACTATTGTTTATCTATACTAAATGCTAATTCCTCCTATATGTGCGAGCATTTGTGATGAGCACAGTCATCAAGGATTATTGGTAGTTGATATTGAATAGTTCCTTTGGACACTTGAGCTGATTGTACACTTGGAGAAAATGATTTATTAATGGACCAATGGGGGAGGTGTATTTATTAAAAAAATATCCTCTAGAATAATGAGGGAGAGAGAGTACATGATAACATCTTCTAGTAAAATGTTGGAGATGTATGTATTAGAGAGAATAATTCATATATTTATTGATTTAAATGGGGAGAAATATTGAATGGGGAAGAAGTTTAAAAACTCATGGCCACACATGAAAGAATGAGAATTTTTCCTCAGTGTTAGAGTGTGAAAAATTGATGTTGATCTTGAGAGTAAAAAAAACATAGATAGAGTAGTGTTCCAATAAGTTTCAAATTTGATTGATGAAGAGAATTTGAAAAGAATAGCATAATAATAGCAACAGAGTTTCATTTGATATTCTTGGAACTTAGATATTTTTCATCTATGTTGCCATCAATGCCAAAGCAAGAGATTGTTAGCATGAATATTGATGGTATTCCTTTGGGGGAATATTCTAAGCATTGGAGATATTTTTTATGATTGATATGTTGCATTCATGATTATATTTTTCATTGATGTCAATACAGTATTATTTATGTGAAGATTGGTAGAGTAACAATAAGATAACTAGGCTCTATAGACTATGTATTGATCATTAGGTCAAGAGTAGTTAAGGAAGTATTATACACTATATCCCAATGACATGGATAAGTGTTTGCATAGAAAGAATCAAAGACATGGGAAATTTATTTAAGATTTATAAAAGATAGTAAGAAGATAGAGTATATTTAAGTATTTTTTTGTGATTGATTTGTATCTCTTAACTGAGATAAAATCATGATGAGAACAATAAGACAGTAATAGTAGACATCCTGATGATGACATCAACAAGTGGACAAGGTCCAAGGTTTGCAATGTGTGGAAAGTTGTAAAGGCTATGAGTTGATAATGATTTGTAATTATGAAAAGATGCAAAGTTTTGCAATATCTTAATGAGGTCCTATTATAATTAATTGGGAAAACCTCAAGGCTAACTCAAGTAATTATTTTGAAGATATGGTATAAAGGAAGGTTATTTTCCTTATAGTGAAAAATATGATTAAAAGTATGAAGTGTGAATTGTGCAAGTAGCATGCGAAGTTAGTAAATGTGTGTAAGAAATCCAAGGGGTTATTTGGATGCAAGATTGGTGATTTCGCATTCAGATCAGAAGAGGATATGTTCAATCAAGAGGAAAGAGGAGTGTAAGTTAGTCCATTTCTATTATTCTTCCTGGAATAATAGAAAGACTAATTGGATAGTGAATTTGGTGGTCTTACCCATGAAGTTGTTTGGACAATGGGTCATTCTACCTTCTACAACTTCTAACAAGGTTGGAATATCCTAACATGGATTCAAAGTCTCCTAACATGGACTGATATGTATTGAATTTATTTCATTGTATTTGAATAGATTCCATCCTCCTACAAGGAACTTTTATATTAGTACATCATTTTGTGGGTATCATCCCCACTGGGTTTTCCCTCTATTGAAGGGTTTCCCTAGCTAACATATATAGTGGTATTATGTACGTATATATTCTTATGATTTTTTATTATATTGTTCACATTCTTGAGGATTAATAAGGTTGATAAGTATTTTAATAGTTTGATACTTGATTCACCCTACACACCACCCACCCACCCTCGCACCCCTCGTTCCCCCCCTCACCCCCAATTATCTTTTTGGACTTTACTTTCTAACAAGTATAGCCTATCCTCTAATGGAAAGAATATTGGCATAACTTCGTATAATAAGTAATATTTTATGATACAAAGTAGAAATATTGTAACCAATTCTTTAACAAAGTGTCACCAGTTGTACTTCAAAATAAATACTCCCATTAAGCATACAAAAAATATATTGGAAGGATGATTATACAATAACAAACATGACATTTGAATTCATGAAATTACAAGGAAACAAAATTATAAACATGTGCTAGTTTCATCAAATGTCATGGTAACACAAAATAAAATAGATTTCAAAAGAATACTAACAATTATATTGAAGTTCAAATTAATAAATGAAAGAAAAAATAATACAAATTATAAATACAATTAATAAAATTAATATTGTCAAAATATATTGAGGCTCCACCTCATAAACAAAAGCACAATTCATATAAATTATAACTAAGATTAGAAAAATTGATATTATCAAAATATATCAAAGCTCAACTTTTTAAATTGGCCCTCATGTCCACATCAAAAGGGAGGAAAATAAATAAGAAAATATAAATATTTTAACAAAAAATTAATTGTGCTATGCAACTTTTCTTGTCTATGCTTCGAAAGGTATGTGTGGAAACACCTTGCTAATGCCAATTTACAAGGGGAATAAGAAATATTTCAAAGCCACTTCATCAACATTGAGATGTTGCACAAGAAAATGAAAAAACATTAAAAATATGATAGACACAAGATAAATATAGGAGACCAATTTTAATGTGAGAAACCCTTTCAAGAAAAAATATACCACCCAAAAAACCTTGAGAAACTTTGTATTATAATAATTAATTTACATACACTAAACTCTAGTTTCTAGCACAAGCTCACAAGCTTAGATTTCCTTTACAGTCAACCTGACTTTCACCATTTTAGCCTATTCAATTCATAATGAATCCTATGGACATTCATACACTTTGTAATTCATTATGGAATCTAGATCATTAACTATCAAAGAAGAAATTAGTTACTAGAAGCCTTGGAACTTATCCATCCAATGGCTAATTGTCCATTTGATGATCACTCCTTCAAGTGTCAAATGTCTCTGATCACTTGGATGCCTCCATTCAATCACATGCCTTCACTCAATTGGATACCTTTGGTGATGTAGATGCCTTCACTGACACAGACACCTTTAATGATGCAGATGCCTTTAGTGACATTCCCTTCATCTTGGGATACTCCCTTTGCCTTGTGAATCTTCCTTCACCTCAAGAATCTTTCTTTACCTTGGGACATTCCCTTTACCTTGGGACACTCCATCCATCTTAGGAATATTTCTTCACCTCAAGACATTCCCTTCATGTCATACAATCCCTTTGTATTGGAACAAATCCCTTCCCCTAAAAAAGCTTCCTTCGTCTTAGGAATCTTTCTTTACCTCAAGATATTCCTCTCCTTAGGACACTCCCTTTGCCTTGAGAATATTCCTTCACTATATGGTGCACCTAAGTTTTCTCACTATAACATGAGCATTGTATAGTCTGTATCACTCCTAAAAATCTCCTACTTGATGAGGATGTACTCATATCTAGAGGGGTACCTAACATCACCACATGTGCAATTCAAACTTAATTATTCTCATTTTGATACCTCCAAGGTATACAACATGAATTCATAAGAAACAACATATACAACTTATGACTACAGTCTCAAACCTCCATGCGAACTCCAAATACAATATCGCAATATCATGAATTATCAAGAAAATAATCAATATACTCAATACAAAGAAACTTAAACTAGGATCAACATGTCGAAGTTCCAACCATGGCCTCATGAACATAATTATGAAAACATGATCTAAGAAATCTTGACTAGAGAGATTGCATACTCCATTTAAATATATCATAACATGTTAATTGAAAACACAATCCACACCTTTATGAAAGGCTCTACTGAGAACTCAAGATGTCAATATTTTCAGTCATGTGAAGATTAACATCTCCAAACTATACTTTAGTGAATGTGAAAATATCCTCATGCAACATCGAAATCTCATGTTTTCAACATCTATAATACTAATGAAGATTATTCGCTAACCAAATTAGAACTTACATCATTACCAAAAACTCCCACAAAACTATGGTGCTGAGTCACAAATGGCATCTACATCACTGCCAACAACTCTCACTATACATTGGTGTCGAGTCATACATGGCATCATGACAAATATCTTGCACACGAAGATTGAATTAGTCTAACCAATCATCATTAGATGACCAATTAGCCAAAGCAACACTATTGGAAACTTCATCATCACTCTAAGAAGATTCAGAATTGGAAGAAGTCCTCATTTTATTCTTCTCCTTCTTCTTTTTACAATCCTTTTGGATATGACCAGTTTACCTACAATTCCAACACTTTTCTTTGGACTTATCTTCTTGTTAGTCCTAGAGCCTTCTGATTTGTTAGATCTAAATCTTCTTGTTTCAAGCCTTAAGGCTTGTTTCTAGACAGAACAATCTATAAATCTTGATCAACCAATATATCTTCAACTTTAAATTTCCACAACTCAAATTTTGTGCCATTGAAATTTTCAATGTGACTTCTCACTATATCTACCATCTAAATTCTAGAAAAACACTTTCAAACTCCCACTGGAACCAAATTGACACTGAAAATAAACCTAATAAAAAATGGTAACGTGGGCTTTGATACCACTTCTTAGGAAAACTGCATATAACAAAGCCTTCCTAATTCCAATTTAAAAGGGAAATAAGAAGATTTCAAAGCCATTTCACCTATGTTTGGATGTTGCACAAGAAAGACAAGATCATTTAAAATATGATGGACAAAAGATAAACATAGGAGACCAATTTTAACATGGGAAACCCTTTCAGCAAAAAACCAACTGTCCAAAAAACCCCAAGAAAATTTGAATTATAGTAAAAGATTTACATATAATAAACTCCGGTTTTTGGTATAAGCTTACATGGTCAGATTGCCCTTATAATTAACCTAAATTTCACCATTTTATCCCATTCTATTCCTAATGATTCTCTCAAACATTTGTACACACTATAATTTTTTATGGAATCTAGTGCATTAACTATCACATAAAAAATTGGTTATCGACAACCTTGGAACTCATCCATCCAATGGTTAATCATCCATTCGATGGTCATTCCCTCAAGTATTAGATATCTCTGGTCACTCAAATGTCTCCAATCACTCAAACACATTCAATTACTTGGACACCTTCAATAATGCAGATGTCCTTAGTGATGTCAATTCCTTCAGTAATGTGGATGCCTTTGGTGATGTAGATGCCTTTAGTGATATTCCCTTTGTCTTGGGACACTCCCTTTTCCTTGAGTTACCCCAAGAAATTCCCTTCAGCTTAGGATAGTCCCTTCATCTTAGGAATCTTTCTTCACCTCAAAACATTCCCTTTGCCTTGAACACCCTCTTTGCCTTGGGATAGTGTAAGGAAACTTGCAACAAATAATATAACTATTTCCACATAACCCATTAATATATATGAAATAAATATCTAATTAAAATCCACATCCAAGAGAGTAGACAACATACCCACAAAAATTTGTGACACAAGATATACCTTGAGAAACCCTCATTGAGGGAAAAAATCCAGCCTCCAAAAACATCCATGTCCATGCATTATTCAACAAAAATAACATTGCAATACAACCATGGAAGCCTTCAAAACCATAACCACAACCAATCAATCTATGTGAACAAGCATGAATGCACACATCCCATGCCATGATCCCAACCTTCACAAATGCTCCCTTAGCTAACCTGTCAATCCTTGTCCCACTCAACTATTTCCATTTTGTCTTCTCTCTAGTTCTCTCAGCAACAACTACCCTTGCGGCTACTTATATAGTAGCAAGTCCCACAAAAGCACCAAGTGGTACTACATAAATCATGTGCTACCTAACTCCTTGACCCCACATTTAATATTGGACATTTAATTTCTTTCCCCAATATTAAATAATTACAAGAAATATTATCATAATGCTACAATACAACTCATCGAGTATATCCTATGGGAATCTTTACATGTTGCACATCCATCTAGGTACTCCTAGATACAACATTATATAATAAAATAATACAATATAAAATTATTATTTAATGTGTGCAACACCCATTATCTCAATAGACACGCCCTTCACCTCATGGATCTTCCTTTTTCTTAGGAGTCTTTCTTTACCTTGGGACATTCCATTTGCATCAAAACACTTCCTTTAGAACAATAATATTTCTTCACTATAGGGTGCACCCAAATTTTCCTCACCACTATGAGCATTGTATAGTTTGATTCCTTCCTAATAGTCTATACATTGTGTTAAATTTATATTTATTCTTCATTTTGAAACAAAGGAGGGATTGTGAGTAGTGACCCTTGCTATGTTGAGAGGCAATAGCCAATTATAGCCATATATGTAAACTCAACACTTTAAATGCTTTGGTAGCAATTGTAAACAATAGTGGTATATATAGTAATCTGTCTCTATGCTTTAATGATACCATCATGTCAAGAGTGTTCAATACTAATTGCATTAATTTTATTTTGAATGGTATGTTAGAAGAATTTTTTTCTTTTTCGTCTACTCACTTTCTTTCTCTAGAAAAAGCTCATTGTTATTGTTCTATGACATATCAAACTATTATCTAAGATTTGCATCATATTTAGAGTCTTTAGAAACATAAATTTTAACAATTTTAAATAAACATTATTTTGTTATCAACACCTACAATTGAGTGCTAAATGAGTATGAATGGAGAATTTTTCATGTACCATGTATGTTCATCCTAGTAAAATAATAACAATAGCTCCACAAAAATGATTAGCTGATATGGTAATGGCTTTTTACAAATGAATTTGGCTCTAAACTTTTTAATAAAAAATAGAGGTACACAATGATTAGCCATTTGGTTTAACTCTAAATATCACCTATAAACTTTAAGACAACTAGGTTAATCGATAATATTTTTTGTTTGCTTTTGATTTAGATTTGTCAATTAATCCTTGCAATATCTTATTGTCATGTGAGTTATTCATGAAAAGTTAATATTCAATATTATATTCTCTATTTCATCTTTTAGAAGATTTCTAATTCTAAAAGTAATATTCTAGAGTTTCTTAAAAGTATATTTCTAACGCTATATTCTCCTTGTTTTAAATTTTTGAATATTTCTAGTTCTAGAATTAATATTCTTGAGAGTGTGATAGTGCTTTAGTGAATTGTATATTATCATGGAAATATTAGCTCAATGGAAAATATAACTTCTATTGTCTCTAGGAAATAGGCAGAGGAATGCATAATTTTTATAAGTTCACAACAATTATTGAATTTTAGTTATAGAGTAAAGATATTGTTATGAGGGTACAAGAGTACATAGGTGAAATGCTCCAATAGTAGTCAATAATATTATTGTAATCCTCATTACATTTAAGTAGTATAGTCATAATACTATAGCTAAAACTTTGCTTACTTGGTTGTGGTACAGTTGAAACTTATGTTGCATTAATGTATATTTCAAAAACAAAAAAATCATTTCCTAATATTTCAGATCATTATTTGATTGCAAATAAGAAATGATAAATAATGAACAAATACTTTGAAATTTATCTTCAAAAAATTAGAAGCTATCTCTACTATATGTACAAATTGTTGAAAGGTCCAACTCTTATATGAAAGAACAAAAAAATCATAAGGAGTCAAAATAATTCTATTTAAAAATAATTTATTTCACCAACAAATCATGTATATTGTGCTAATATTTATTTCATGACATGGAATTGTTACAGCAATATATTATATATTCATGAGAGTGAAGAACTATTTAAAGATGACTTTGATGTCCTAAAGACAACTTTTTAAAAAAAAAGGTAATCTACTGCGCTTGAATAAGATTGAAATCCTCACTAACAATCAAAGACAATAATCACACTATATTAGGGGAAAAGATTTTTAGAATGAAAATAATCTATACAAAATTTTCCTTATTATTAGGATTCATAAAAAAATTCAAAAAGAAATTAGAAAAAAAATCTTTTTAATGCAGCTTCCCCTAAGAATTAGATGCATAGGTTTTGATTCCCATCAAACTTTATGTTTTTTTTTAAATTATGATGAACGTTTTAATTAAAGAAATGTAAATTTCAAGGGATTGTGTTAGTTTTTTAGCTTTGGAAAACTACTTGTCCACATGTTGTTATTTAATAAATAATAGTTTTCCTAACTAACTAGTTAAAGTAGGGACAATTATTTATTAAATAATTGACTCATTTTAGAAGAAACTATAAACCAACTTGGTTAGTCTATTTGTTAAGATATTTTTAGTCTCGACCATCAATCTTAACCATCTATTGAGAATCAATCTAGGTTATTGGTTTTCCATTAGGAGTAGTATAAAGGGGGTCAGGGGACAGTTGGAGGACACAAGTAGGAGAAGCATTTTACACTATTAGAAAAATGAATTTGAAGTGATAGAAGATATTCTTGTAGTGTTAGAAAGGGCACATTGATAGCAATGGGGAATACCAATGAAAGAAATTCAGACGTTGTCAAAATTACATTAGTAAGAGGCAAGGAATTTTGTATCTCTTTATTTTCTAAAGTTAATATAATTCCTCATCTATAGAACTAGATTTCCCTTAGGGGTTTTTCCATGGACAATTTGTCCAAAAATATTTTTTTTCATTGTCTTTCTTATTTCCTTCTATATTTTATCGATGAAGTTGTAGTTTTGTTATTGTAAGATATTAAAATCTAGTGTTAACAGGATTTAGAATAATGCACATAAAAGAGACCTTAAACCTAAATTTTTATACATACATATGAATTTTAAGGGGATGGAATGTAAATATGGAAATGCTAATATTGAAATAAATAAATGAAATTACTTACCTCCTCAAAAGAACTTATTGAAAACCCTATCAAACAGTCTCAGAAACTATTGATTTTTGTGAGCCTAAACCAAAACTATGAGATCTACAAAACCCATAAATATTGTTCTTTTCTAAATTAGTTCAACCTTGACCCAAAGTTGGGGTAAGATTCTACCCTAGGGTACAATTTTACCCAAAAAAGTTAATCTTGACCTGCACTGGTCCAATGGAAATTATGTTCATGGATGTTGAAAGTTCATTGAAAGGGGTATCCATATCTACACTAATATTCGATGTCCCACACCTATTCCTACAAAAAAGGGTTTTTTTGTTTAGATGAGAGGTTTTCCTTGCTCAATCCCTAGTTTTAAATCAACCTTAATAATGGAATTTAAATAGAGAATGTTAGCAAGCAGTAGAAGTAGATCGAACAATGAAGCTATGATATTCGATAGATATGCAATTGTATTTGAAATGCAAACAAGTATATTGATATTAAAGCATGGAATCAATAATGTAAATAGAAACCATAAATTTAAATCAAAACCTCCATGATTGTATGATTTAAATCCACCTCGAGGGAAGAATGAAAAGATCTTGAAGATGAACACAAGATCTTGAAGGAAGATCACACCACCATGATGGATAGATCTAGAGTTTGAATGCTTGAACAAAATACCTTCAAAGGCTTGAATTCTTGAATCCTTGATCTTCAATGGAGAACTTGAATTCTTGAATGGGTGATTACTTTCTCACTTGATTTTCACTTATGCTCAAATTCAATGGAAGGCAGATGCTTATCATGAAAATTGGATGTTTAATCATGAAAACTAGATGTGAGAATGAGACAGGAAAGCTTCCTTCTATACTAGTCTAGGGCACAAACATCTTGAGAGGTTGACATAGGAGAATTGAATTCCAATTAATCCTTAACCCCAAGAAATGGATCTAGATTACATACAATTTAAGAGTTTACCATTCTGAAACCCAAAACAGCCAACCCGGAAGAGGGAAAAGAAACTTTTGAACTTCCCCTTACATCATGCAATCTTTTTGATGAAAAAGGGGGACCTAGGTCAAGGTCAAGGCCAAATTGGACCTAGTTCAAGGTTGAGGTTATCTTTGACCTAGGTTAAGGTCGGGGTTGATCTTGACCCAGGGGTTTAGGACCCCTAGAAATTGAGCTAGAAGGGAAAAATAGTACCCAAGGAGGTCCAAATAGAGCCCTATATAGGCATAGAAGATGGGAAGGTGAAAAAAATAAGGGAAAACTTGGTGAAGACCAAAAATATTCGCTAAAAAATGCTAAACATTCTTTACATTTAAGTTCTTCCATTTTAAGACAATACATTAAGCCCCAACTTTAGCAGCAGAACGAAAATTGAACATGCTCATGGTAAAGGAGAAGAAAGATCCAAGTGGATTCACAATGAGATAGAATAACACTTAGTTAAGGACACGAGTCCCCAAGCCAAGGATCCTAAATCAACATACATGAATGAGGGTTTAAAAAAAAACAAAAACAAAAACAAAGTTAAAAGATGCAAAAAGAAGAGTTAGTAGTAAAACAAAGCCAAATCAACTAGTAAAGGAAGCCTTGCTAGGAAATTCTTCCTATACTAATATCATATTTGGAAAGCTATCATAAAAGCATAAATGATTACATAAGAAAGATAAGAGAAACACTATAAATAACATAGCTTCATGATCCAATCCTACTAGCATGAAAGAAAAAAGAGAAAAAGAAAGAAAGTGATTACCTCACTTAGTAAGATGCCCACCTTATCGTGAATCACCAAGGAGGGAGAGCCCAATAGGTGGCCAAACCCAATAGTTCACCCAAAAACTATGCTTTTCAATTGTAATGCATCTTCTGGTGGCTTTTGAAACACCCATATATCCACCTTCTTGTATCACCATGGAATATAAAATGTGTGTCCCTTCAAGATTTAGAAACTTATGTGATTACCTTCTACAAATTTAGCATATTGAAAAATTGAAAAAAGTTTGTCTCTTCAGGGTTTAGTAACTTATGTACATTACCTTCAGAGTATTTAGCATATTGAAAAATTGAAAAATGCATCTCTTTAGGATTTAGCAACTTATGTGCATTACCTTAAAAGGATTTAGCATATTGAAAAATTGAAAAATGCATGTCTCTTTAGGATTTAGCAACTTATGTGCATTACCTTCAAAGGATTTAGCATATTGAAATTTTGAAAAATTCATGTCTCTATAGGATTTAGCATATAAATAAAAGACTATAGAACAAGGGAGACCACCATGCACACACCCTATGGTAAAGATCAATTGAAGAAGTTGTAGAGGAAGATTAAATAGGAATAGGATTAATGGATATCTCATTCAAGCAATTTTCATCATCACTTCCATGTACCTCATTAAGGGATCTATCCTTGTTTTTAATAAAAAGCCTCATTAAAGTATTAAAAAAAAACATACATGATGAACACAAAATAACACTAAAAGCATGAAAAAATTAAATATTTTTGTATTTTTAAAGAAATTTTGAAGTTTTTTTTGTAGTTTTGAAACTTAAACATAAATATGAAAGATCTAACCAAGATGCAAATCTAACAAAAAAATGAACGAGTTGTCATAAACGGGTTCACCAAAATGTAAGATATAAAAATATGGATGAATAGGGTTTAGAATAATGCACATGAAAGAGACCTTAAACCCATATGTTTATAAATACATGTTAATTGTAAGGGGGTGGATTACAAATTTAAAAATGCTAATATTGAGATGAAGAAATGAAAGTACTTAACTCTGCAAAAGAACCTACTAAAAACCTTGTCAAATACCTCTGCCAAAAGAACCTATTGAAAATACTGTCAAATAGTCTCAGGAACTTTTGATTTCCATGTACCTAAACTAAAACTATGAGATCTACAAAACCCATAAATATTTTTCTTTTCTAAGTAGGTCAACCTTGACCCAAAGTAAAATCTTACCCTGAGGTAAAATCTTACCCCAAAAAGTTGACCTTGACTTGCATTGCTCCAACAAAACTTGTATTTGTAGATCTTGAAATTTCAATGAAAAGGGTATCCAGATTTGCACTGATATTCATTGTCCCACACCTATTCTTGCAAAAAAGGGATTTTTCATTTTCACGATGGGTTTTCCTTAGTAACCCTGGTTTGGAATCAACCTGAATAATGGAATTTTAAAATAGAAAATACTAGCAAGTAGTAGAAGTAGATCAAACAATGAAGCTATGATATTCAATAGCTATGCAATTGTATTTGAAATGTAAATAAGTATATTTATATGAGATCTTGGACACAATAATGTAAATAAAAACCATAAATGTAAATCTAAACCTCCATGATTGTATGCTTGAAATCCACCTTGAGGGAGGAATGAATAGATCTTGAAGATGAACAAAGGATCTTGAAGGAAGATTACACCACCATGATGGATAGATCTAGGGTTTGAATGATGAATCTTGAATGCTTGAACCAAATCCATTCAAAGGATTGAATTCTTGAATCCTTGATCTTGAATGGAGAACTTGAATGCTTGAATGGGTGCTTGCTTGCTCACATAATTTCCACTTATGATTGAATTCAATGGAAGGCATATGCTTGATCATGAAAAGTGGATGTGAAAATGAGAGAGGCTGAAATAGGAGAATTAAATTCCAATTAAGTCTTTGCCCCTAGAAATTGACCTTGATTAAATACAATTTAAGATTTTACCATTCTGAAACTTGAAACAGTCGACTTGGAAGTAGGAAAACAAAATTTTGAACGTCCACCCACATCCGGCAAACTTTTTGATGAAAAAAGGGGGACTTGGGTCAAGGTCAGGGTCAAATTTGACCTAGGTCAAGGTCAATTTTGACCTTGACCTAGGGGTTTAGGACCCCATGAAAAGAAGCCAAAAGGGAAAAATAGTGTCTGAGGAGGCCCAAATAGAGCCCTAAATAGGCACAGACGATGGGAAGAGGTCAAAAAATAGGGGACAACTTAATGACTGCCGAAAACACCCCCTAAGGAGGGTTAAATGTTCTTAACATTGAATTTCTTCCATGTTAATACACTGCAATTATTTTTTGATATTAGTTGTAAAATTATTTTCAACAATTATATAATCATTTAAGATAGGAGATTAATCATCAATGACTGCAATAGGAATCTTCACATGGTACCTGAGTAGTGTTCAAGGTAGAAATTTTTATCCCTGAGAAATAAATTTAGGTTTTATAAAACCTAGGCTAATCTCTTTAGATTTATTATTTCTTTAATCCCTTAAGATGGCTTCATTTGGTTTGAGAGATTAGGATAGATTGGTTGGTGCTTCAGATTTTTGTTTCTAGAAGGCAATACTTTCTTTATTGTTGGAAGAGAATGTTATCAAGTATTATGTTACAAATGTTGTGGTTGTACCTATAGATATGACACATCTTGCAACATACAAGAAGGATGATAACAAATAAAGGAGGATAATCCTTGATGGTCTCAAGATTTAGATTGATCACATATCTTAGAGCTAGACACAGTGATGAAGATGTGGGATGTCATTTTGAATCTATACTAGAATGCTACCACCAACATGAAGATGATTCCTATAGTGAAGTTTAAGAATACCAAGATAAATCAAGGAGAAGAGATCACAAGTTACCTCACTAGACATAGACTTGTCAAGAATGAGTGAACAATTGTTAGAGATAGCCCTATTGATGATGAGCTAGTACAAATAGCCCTAAATGGGTTTACTAAGACATGGAGTATGTTTGTTCAAGTTTTTAGTGGATGAGACACCTTTTTGAGTTGGGATTGATTATGGAGTGATTTCACTCTGGAGGAGTTTAGACTAATTCTTGTCAATGAGACCAACAAGAGTGGAAAATTGAGGTGAAACAGGAGAATGTTTCCCTAGCGAGAAAAGAGAAAGAAAAGAATGGGTCTAGAAAAGGATTGAATTCACAATGTCAGAAGAATACAAAGAAGGATGTTTCTAATATCAAATACTTTTTTTTTCACGAGTATGGTCACTATGTTAGTGATTTCCTAGAAAGGAGGAAGGGAAAGAAGCAGGTGGGAACTTCAATAAGTGTGGAAGAACTTTCTAGTAGAATATAAGATGAGTTTGAATTCATAGCTTGTATCTGTGTTTGGTATATAGATAGTGGGGTGTTGTTTCATATGATAGGAGTTAGAGAGTACTTCTCCATTAATAAGGAGGAGAACACCAATATCCAAATTTCCATGGAAAACTTGTTCAAACTCAGCTCAATTGGGAAAGGGACTATTTAGTTTCAGAGGGAGAATGGAAAGATAATTCCATTTCATGATGTGTTGCATGTACCAAGCTTAGATATAATGTGATTTCTATATCATTTTCTTCAGATAAGGGGTATAATGTACTCTTTAGAGGGACACATGTGTTGATCAAGCATAAGGATTAGAAGTCTCCCATAACTATTGGAGTTAGGAATGGTTATCCTTATTGGTTATAATTTGATACTCCTAGGGAACTCATAAGAAACATTAATCCTATAGAAGTTGGAAAGCTATGGAATAGAAGGATAGGCCATATTCATCATTGAGTACTTAAATTGTTCTCTCAAAGGATATGAGTACTATTACTGGTACAAGTGTTGTCTCAGGTGGTAAAGATTCATTAAATATGGAGTAATTTTTGCAATAGGAAATGCATCAAGAAGACATGGAGGTTGATATTTCATCCTCTACAATTGGTAGTAGGTACCAAGAGGTTCAAGATACGCAAAGGGATACTCAAGAGTTTTTGGGTGCTCCTAAGAAGAGTACTAGACATCAAAGACAACCAAGTTCAATGACTGTGTCATTAGTTAGTCATTTGGTAGAGAGTGGGCCTTCCAACTATTAGGAGGTTGCAGAGTGTTAGAATTAACCACAGACATAAATAAGAGTTACATGCAAATATAACCAATATCAAAAAATAATAATGTGCACAAATGAGAACACAAGACACAAGGATTTAACATGGTTCACTGAATCCCTGGGCTATGTCTACCAACAACAAGTTCAATATTCTTATTTCCAATGATTACAATATGCATTCCCTTACAACTCAGTACCACCACAAGAACCTATAATATCACCATACATTATGAAATCCCTAACCCTAAGCCATTTTATATAAGCCTTTTCCACTTGCAAAAATAAGGCTAGAATAAGTTGTCAAATAGAAAAAAATAGCAGCTGAGCCTTTTACAATATAAGGTCATTTTTGGCTTTGGGGATGCTGCCTCCTAAAACCCTCATAGGGGCATTGCCTCTCGACCCCACCTTGTACTATGAAATGGATAGCGCCTAGGGTAATTCCTTAGGACCCCATCTTGGGGGTGCTACCCCCAAATGCTCATAGAAATAATCTAGGGAGAAACTACGCTGAATAAACCTCTAAGTTTGATTAGGCTCCATAGAGCATTAGGTATGGTGAGATTCTATGGTTGAGGAATATTCCTCAATAATGTAGAATGATGTGAGGGAGATAGTGTCTAAACCAACAGATAGAGCAATAGTTGGAACATGTTGGATCTATAAGATAAAGCATGGTATAGATGGTAGTATTGAGAAATACAAGGAAATATTTCTGACAAAAAGGTTCTCTCAGAAGGAGGGAATAGACTATGAGGAGACATTTTCTCCATTGGCCAAGTATACTTCTATATGAGCTATAATCTAATTTGTAGCACAGATGGGATGCCAAATTGATCAAATGGATATCAAGATAACATTCCTTAATGGTGAGTTAAAGGAGGAGATATACATAGAGAAACTAAAAGGCTTTATCGCACACATCAAAGAGACATGTGTAGATTGAAAAGAGCCTTGTACAAACTCAAGTAGGCTCCTAGAGCACAGTATGAGCACATTGTTACATACTTACAAGAAATGGGCTTTGTGAAGAGTGAAGCATATGCTAACCTCTACTGCTAGGTGGTTGGGGGTGAAGTTCTCATTCTTGTTTTTTATGTGGATGACATTTCTTATAGGTTCACTTGGGCTCATAGAGGATTGCAAGAGGGACCTTGTAGAAGAGTTCAAGATGAAGGATTTGGCACTTATGCACTACTTTCTAGGCATGGAGGTGTGGAAAAAATGGAGATGTTTTCATTGGTCAAAAGAAACATTGTATTGAGATCTTGAAGATATTTAGGAGGGAGGATTGCAAAGCCATGTCTACACATATGATCACAAATTAAAGGAAGGTAGATACATTCAGGGAAAATGATGTAGATCTCATCTTATGTAGTTAGTTGATTGGTTTACTTATGTATTTGGTCAATACCAAGCTAGATATAGCATTTGTAGTAAACTATCTTAGTCATTTCATGGTTGAACCAAATAGAATGCATTGAACAATGACTAACCATGTTCTATGTTACTTAGATGATACAATTGAGTATGGGATTAGATATGGTGAAGGTATCAGATTGATAGGCTATACTGATGCCAATTGGGAAGGAAGTACAATGGACAAAAGGAGCACTTCAGAGTGTTGTTGCAGTTTAGGATGAGGAGTTATATCTTGGTCCAATAGGAAGAAAAAGTTTGTGGCTTTGGGTTTAGCAGAAGAAAAATACATAGCAACTAGTATATTGACATGTGAATCTATATGGATTTGAAAGCTATAAGCGGCCTTATTTGGTTAGAAGGTTGAGTCTACTATGATACACTGTGTCAATCAGAATTGCATCAAGTTGCCTAAGAATACAATGTTTCATGATAGGTCTAAATATATAGACATTAGATATCACTTCATCAGAGATTGTATACAACATGGGAGTTTTTTAGCTATAGTACATACCTATAGAGGAGTAGGTAGTAGACATTCAGACTAAGGCATTGGGGAAGGATAAGTTCATCTTCTTTAGAGATAAGTTGGGTGTTATGCAAAATAACTTCCTCTCTAAGAGGGAGTGTGTGTTTGTTAGCTTTGGACAATTGTTTGTCCACATGCTATTATTTAGTAAATAATAGTTTTCCTAACTAATTAATTAGAGTATAAATAATTGACTCCTTTTAGAAGAAACTAGAAACCAACTTAGCTAGGGTTGTTAAGTTGTTTTTAATCTCGACAGTCAATTGAGAATCAATCTCAATTGTTGGTTTTCCAACATGAGTAGTATAAAAGGGGGTCAAGGGGCATTTGGAGAATACAAGTTAGAGAAGCATTTTGCAGTGTTAGAAAATGAATTTGGAGTGATAGAAAATAGTCTTGTAGTTTTTTGCAAGGGTACATTGACAACATTGGGGATAGTAGTGGGGTATACCAGCTAGAGAAATTAAGAGGTTGTTAGGAAAGGAGCTATGTATCTCTTGATTTGTTGAAGTTAATATTATTCCCCATTTTTAGAATGGTTTTCCCTGAGGTGTTTTTCTAAGGATGATTTATTTGAAAATATTGTGTTCATTGTGTTGCTTATTTCTTTCCGTATTTTATTGGTGAAGTTGCAGTTGTGTTTTTTTGGGGATTATCTGTGAATTTATTTTGGCAGTTAAATAATTGTTTAAGATGGGAGATTAATAATCAATAGTTGCAATAATATTTTTCACAAATTGAAACTTGTAGTATAAACCTTTCTAAGGTGGAAGCTATGATGAGATGGCAGTGGTGATCTATGCAACAAAGATGTAGCACCCAAGTATTAAAGGAACATTTTATGGCTTGGCTTGAACTTCAACTTGTGAAGAGAAATTGGCATGTCTAGTCAAATCTATGATTCAGAAGCCCCAATAGTAACAATAATAGTCAAGTAAAGGTGAGCAATATACATTAGAAAAGCCTTGTTTTGCAACAAGGAAAAATTGCAAATAATATTAAATAATAAGAAAACGTATGGCATATGGTGGTGATAAGAAGACTGCAATGCATTGGCGGGCTTGTTCAGATTTTGTATAAAAATAAATAACAAAGTAGAAGGTGGAGGGAAAGGGAATACAAATGAATAGTATAATGGCAAATGGATTTTTGAATTTATAAGAAGACTTGCAACATATCTAGTTTTTGAGCATAGTGTGGTTAGTCTAGAGAGAGAAAATTAAAAAGGGTAAAAGAAAATAGAGTAATATTGTGGTTGTATAACATAATTGGCAAGACATAATAATTGTTTTTACTTTAGGATATTTGACATACTAAATTTCCCTTTCCCCGTCAATGAGAAGGATGCCATGTACGACAGTGATATAAAAGAAAATAGTTTATGGGAGCATGAAAATCTAGAGTCTGTTATGGCCTTCATGAAGCTATTCTTGGAGGCGTCAAGCTTTTTAGAGAAATTTATAGAAATAATTAAAATCTTAAATTTGTTCAAAGTTTTAAAAAAATAGAAACTTACATGAGAACAATTAAGAAGAAATTGGAGAAATTTTACATTATGGATAGTTTTAAATGGTATGAAGGAACTAAGAGATCTGAGGGTGTCAAATAGCAATTTGGCTTGTGATTTTGCTAAAATAGATTTTTGAAACATGAAAGAATTGATGGCTTTCAAGGGTGTAGTAAGTCCCATGTACATCAAAGGCATACAAGAGTTTGAATGTTACCAAATTTCTAATAATAAAAAGATTAAGAGAAATATCTTAATAATAGTTTGCAACCATCATTTGAACTTTCACTTGTTCCTCCCCATGCATTTCGCATTTCTAAGATTTTCTTTAATTTCTCAGTAGAGAAAATAAAATTGCTATTAGGAAAAATAAACGTAATCAATTAAAAAATAGAAATTAAATAATCAAAATTTGATTTAATAAGAAAATAAAGAAGAAGCTTAGGCTAAATGCTTTTTACACAATTCTCAAAATCTAAATTTACATAAAATGCAATTGAAACCATTATTCTCCTAAAGATTAATAAAACTACTAAATATATATTTGAAATAAATGAAATTTTAAACTTATAATAATAGACACTATAAAATTTATGAAAATTATTCTATATTTTAGGATGGGAAGGTAGGGATGGAGAAGGGCATCAACAAGGTAAAAATTACAAAATGCATACTATAACATTTTCTTTCATTATTGTCTTATTAGCTGTAGTGAGCCCAAATTCTATCTCTACTGCTGGAAAGGATCTAACTTCTTTTTTGTAAAGGACTATTCATCCAATAAAATTAAAATAAAAATTGATCAATCATACATATTTTTTATTTTTTATTTTTAAAAGTGTTACATTCCTAACTCTACAATTTATTTCTATGTTCATTTGGGTAAATAATACAAATTTTTGAAATCTTTTGAATTGTTGGCAGTGGAAAAATTCAGCACAGCAAAAAGTAGCCATCTTTCATACCTATTCCACGCTTTCTTTGGGCCTTCCTCTATTACCGAGCTCCACCGTGCAGTGGTGACTATGGTCACTAGGCATCTACACTGTCGAGATCACTCAATATACTCAGCATACACTATTGCCGAGTTGCCCTTGTGTGTCGAGTTCACTTGACTTCTTCTTGTGTTGGGCTCACTTGACATCCACTACCTATCAAGCATCCATTGGTGGCACCTTCTCTTGATGAGCAAAATTTTTGAAGGTTGTGATTTATTTTTCACATGGTATTAGAGCTTTGAGGCCCCACATCCATAGTGACTTAGGTAAATTATTTTTTCTATAATATTTGATTGGCAGGAGATGCAAGAAAGATATGGCAGCAGCCACCGTCCTTTAATGGACAAAATTATGATACATGGGCAAAGAAGATGAAAACTATAATGGTAGCTAATGACTTGTGGGATTTTTTGGTTAATGGGTTCAATGATGTGACAGACTCAACTAAGTTTTTTTCCCTAATTAACAATCAAAAGACTCATTTGAAAGAGTCAACTTGGAGAAAGAATGCTAAGGCATTAAGTCTAATTGAGGTAGCGATGACAGAGATAGTCTTTCCCAAGATTGCAAAAGCAAATTATGCAAAGAAAGCATGGGACATCCTTGAGATGAACATCAAGGGGATTGATAACCTATTCCAAAGTTCAACTCATGAATTTCCACTTTGATAAACCAACTCAAATCAAATGGAGAAGATTATGAAGAGTAGAGGATTGTAGAGAAGATATTGAGGATTTTACCTTAGAAATATGACAACCTTGTGATGACCATAGAGGAAGAAAAATACCTCACCACATTGGCCATGGATGATTTGATGGGAACTCTTCAAACCCATAAGCACCAGATAAATAAATCAACAACAACTTCCCAAGAGCAATCATTGAAGGCTCAAGAGAAGTCAATAGATAGGGGGAGTGGTAGAAATGGCTCTAGTAAAGGCTCAAGAAGTAGAGGTCATGGAAGAAATAGGGTGATCAGTCAAAGCATAATTCTAATGTGGCTGATGTGAACATGAGAAATACATACAATCCCATAGCCTTCATCATGTATAATATTGGTGAAGAAGGAAGACTTGAGGTATGGTAGGTGGACAGGGGTTGTAGCAACCACATGAGTGGTAATAAAAGTTTATTTTCTTTCACTGATAAGACTTTTAAGTCTGACTTTAAGATGGGAAATAATGGAACCATTTCCATAGTGGGAAAATGATCTATTATGGTTTGCACCAAGCAAGGTGAGAAGAAGGAGATACAAAATGTGTATTTTGCCTCCAGTATGAAGCACAACTTGATGAGTGTAGGACAACTCATTCAAAATGGATATAAGGCGCTGATGGAAAATGATAAGTGTGTCATTCGTGAGAAGGATGGGAGTAATAGATTACTTGCAGCAGCCCAAATAACAAAGAACAAGATATTCTCATTGATGATAGAGACATGTTTCTCTTCTCAAGTCAGTGTTGCACCTCCCAAGTATGCATGTACAATAGTACATCAACAATTAGCTCTTAGGAGCGTGATTGAAGACCCCTCCAACCTTTTGCATCTCAAGTAAGGACATATTGGCTTTGTTGGTTTAAATTTTTTTTCCAAGAAAAGAATGGTAGATGGTTTGCCAAGCATAGTAGATTCTTATGACAAGTCTAAGGGCTGTATTTTGGGTAAGCAACATAGGCTTCCCTTTAATTTTGGAAATTATAGAAGGGCTAGAGCACCATTAGAATTGGCACATTTTGATTTGGTAGGCCCTATGCAAACTACTTCTATTGGAGGGAGTACTTATTTTATGACATTCATAGATGATTTGTGTATCTTTTGAAGAAAAAATCTAAAGCATTTGATAAATTTGTTGAATTCAAAGCCTTGGCTGAAAAAGAATGTGGACACTATGTTAAGATCCTTAGATCAGATAGCGCAGGGGAGTATACTTCTAATATGTTTGTAAACTTTTGTAAGAATAATGGCATCAAGAAAGAAATGACAACCAACTATACTTTGTATCAAAATGTAGTGGCTGAGAGAAAAAATTATACCATTGCTGGAATGACAAGACATATGGTGAAAGCAAAAGGACTCCCAATTGAATATTGGAAAGAAGTTGTTGCAACAACAATATATTTGATCAATAGGTGTCTTACAAAGTCTATTCGTGATAAGATTCCTCTTGAGGCTTGGTCAAGGAATAGATGGATAGTTGAACACTTGAGAGTGTTAGGATGTGTAACATATGCACATGTGCCCAAAAGAACAAAGGAAAAGGCTAGATGACAAAGGTGTGAAATGCATTTTCATAGGGTATAGGTCAAAATCAAAGGCTTATAGGCTATATGATCCAATTGACAAGAAGATCATCATTTCAAAAGACATAGAGATTCTTGAAAATTAGTCATGGGATGGCTTACAAGATGAATCCTCAAGCACTTCAAGTAAAGAGTCTACTATTTAAGAGGAAGAAGATGACATTGGTGATTAGCAAGATGATGGAGCAATAAACATAGATTGCAAACAAAGGCAAAAAGGGAAGTAGCCATTAACATGTTGAGAAATAGCTCCAAGAACTTCAAGACAACCTTGAGTGAGTATCACAAACAGTACAAGCAGTAATACTGAAAATTCCGATCAGAGATTACTTTAGTGGCACATCTTCGCCTTTTGTCAATCCTGTCTGATGGGTCAATCATCATTTGGAAAATAATGCATACAATGTAGGTCAAACACGTCGTCAGATATTTATCAAATTTGGGTCCAACACTAGGGGTATTCACCCATTACTTATCACATGATTGGTCAAAAATATTAGTGCAGTCACCAATGCAATATACAATTTGGATACATTTGTTTTAAACATATCACCAGCTTTTGCATGTTGTTTCTTATTGGCCGACATTCTTTCGTCATTAGTACAACCAAATAATTTTCCCTTGGGTTGGGTATCAGCAACCATTTTACCGATGTGTATCAACCACCAACCCCGTTTAGCCAACTGTTTCTTATTGTGGGCTTGCATAGGAAGGTGCATTTCACCTACATTTGACATTCCCACTTGTTAATCCCACCTAATTTTTCAACCTAGATTGGACGATAATATATCATTATTCTACAAAATTTTCTATTTTCTGGTCTAGAGACTAGCATTTCTTATTGCTACCGAAATTTCAGAGTGCTGAGTGCATTGGCCATTGACTCATGGACCCTAGTTTTTGTAAAAGGCAAGTGATTTTTAATTTATTTTTTATGTCAACAATGGTATTGGACCACTGGTACTAGTTATTTTTATAGTTTTAATATCCAACATCTACTCGTGACAGAACATCTCACATGCTAAGATAGCCTATAAGTTTGGAAATTATATTGGATAGTACTGTAGACTGTAGTACCATAGTAGTGGTACCCTTTTTTTGAGAATGAATCATATTATTGTTATTATATTTAGTCTAAGTAGTTGATTCTTTTGCTCAACAACTAAGTTTATTTTTTTTGTAGCCTTTATCGATTTTTCATGTCAAACAAGAGGGGTGACAGGGGTTCTGGTAGGATCCCTGAAAGCCAAGAGAGGCCACCATTACCAAAACATAGAACCATAGCAGCATATTTTGGTGCTGAAAATATTGGCAACCTACAAGATTCACAAGTTAGATCTCTAGTGGTTATCGAAAAAGGAGATTCATCACAAGTTGGACCCTCAAACTATATTGAAGTTCAAGCTGGTGAATCTGATATCTTAGTCAAGGAGGGAGTCACAAACTAAGATTATAGAGTTGGAGTCAGTCCTAGACCAGTCAGGTGAGAAAACTAAAACTAATTCCATAAATCATGTTCATGTACAAAAGGGGAAAAGAAAATTAGAATCAAAGAAAGATTGATCTCGCTGAGATCTGTCCAAAAGAAATTTTCAGTTAGAATGGGTGTAAAATTACTAGTTCATTGAACCAATGCCTAATCCAAATGATGGTGAGCCTCTTGTAGAATGTAGATGTAAGATTTGCATAGAGATAACAAAGAAGGAGAAGAGGTTGTAGCTTAAAATTGATACCATAGAAAAGCATGCTAGTAAAGTTTACAAGAAGGAAACTATAGATGGAGTTGAAAAAATTGTACTAACTTGGAAAACCAAAGACAACTATCTGCATATTAGGAATGCCAAAATATATGAGATACATTAGCAAATATGAGAGAAGCATTCTGCAGTAAAAGGTTCCATTGAAGATTTCATTGGAAAAGAAATGGAAGTGAAAAATATGGAAAATGTAGTTCAATTAAGTGTGGTCTTTTATATA
Source organism: Cupressus sempervirens (assembly GCA_028749045.1). NCBI lineage: Eukaryota > Viridiplantae > Streptophyta > Pinopsida > Cupressales > Cupressaceae > Cupressus > Cupressus sempervirens. The sequence continues at coordinate 163,822,988 of CM053786.1, read as the reverse complement.
TTGAGTAGAGGATGCCCTATGATGGACTACTCTTCAATTACTACCTTATTGCACTTTTTGAAAACTCAAAACTATCCAAATAGTGACTAGTTAGTAAACAGTGGGTAGAAATGGACTAGATGTCTTGCACAGGTTGAAAAAGAAGATATGAAGGAATCTATAAAAGAATCAAATTTCATTGCATTGTCTTTAGATGAAGTTACAACAATTGATAATACTTCATAGGTGTGCATGCATGTTTAAACTATAAACAATCTTTGTCATCAACCATTTCTACTATCTGTTGCTAAATTGAATCATAGTGCAACAACTAAAAATTTATATGAATTATTAAAGACTACGCTAATTGAATCTAGAGGTTTGAATAGCATGAAGATTGCAAAAAGTTGGTGTATGTTGGAGTGGATAGAGCTTCGGTTATGCAAAGTCATAAAGGCGGTCTTTGCAAAAAGATCGAGAATGATTTGGCACCCTATGATATTCCCACTCATTGCATGGCCCATCAAATGAATCTAGTTTTTGGAATTGTTAGCAATTTTGGTTGTGTAAGTAGAGTGGAACCTCTAATCAAAGTGATTTACCAATACTTCTATCGAAGTCCAAAATGAGTCTATAAATTTCAACACTTTGCTAAAGGCCTTACTGATGGGAGGAAGCTACTTAAAGACAATGATACTAGATGGATCTCTTTGGATAGACTAGCACATCGAGAAATGTCTAAATACCCATCATTTCTTGGACTAATCCACTCTGTGCGAGATAGATTCCCTTAGCTATATTCAAGCCTAACTAATGTTAAGGTACTCTTAACTTTAGTAGCTATTCTCCCCTACTACAGGACATGAGAAATATTATTAAAAAGGTTCAACAAAGAGCTATGTACATTGGAGAATATAATAAGCTACATAAAATGACATGTAGTAGCCTGGATACTTTATATTGATTAATACCATTAGATGAAACAAAGTTTGCAAAGTGGTATAAATGATGAGGTATATGCTAGGGTATGTGGAGTTGACATACCAATGTAATAATATGCCTACGTCAACCCCAACTCCAACCCCAATGAAGTAGGAAGCGAAGTTGAATCAGAACCAAAGAAGGTACTTTCATGTGTTACAAGTGAAGATTTCAACAAGATCAAAGACTATGTGCTTCATGTTGTCAAGTGAGTTTGCTACAATATTTTATTAGAAATCAAATTCAGATTCCCTCCAAAGGAACTGCTCGAAGCAATGTCAATTGTTTTTCCACAATATTAGTCTCTAGACTGTCCAACTCATAATCAAAGAAGGATGACGACTTTGATTCAACATTTTTGCGAACCTAATGGAGTCACAATAAATGGAATTTTAAATGAATCTTGACTAAGAGATCAATCATATTCTTTTTCAAACATAATGAGGGATTAATATGCTCTTATGGAGAACCCAAATGAAGAGGGAGCAGTGACAAAGCTTTGGGAAAACCTTGGTGAGAGCAATCAGTTGAGAGAGGTAATACCAGAATATTTCAAGCTTACCGATTTATGTTTGACAATGATATTGGGTTCAATGGAGGATGAGAGAGATTTCAGTACTTTGGGTTTCCTAAAGTCAAAGGTTAGAAACAAATTAGAAATTTTTTTGGATAATTTTCTAAGGCTCTATAATTCTAGGTATGAGGTAGAAAGTTTCCCTTATGAAAGAGTTACCAACATTTGGAGAAACCAATGTCAAAGAAGAGGGATTGCCAACATTTCAAACCCAAGTGGCAATGGCAGTGGTAGTGGCAGTGGCAGTGGTAGTGGCAATGGTGGTGGCAGTGGTTGATATCCTGATATTGAAAGAAATGAAGATGATGTTGACTTTGGCATGCATAGTGAGTCTATTGCTAACAATGAATCTAAAGAGAACACAATGAACAATGAAATAGTATATGCAATAAATGAGGAGGATTCTAATGATAGTGATGTTGAGCTGGTCTAGGAAAAATGACAACTATAGTAGCTTCTCAACCTGAAGTTCTAACTTTTGCGTGAGTCAAGTAGTAGGCTAGTAGCTCTGATCTAAGACTCTACATACTAATTAATTATGTAACATGTTTGTAGAAGTTAATTTATAGCCTTTATTTACTGTCCCTTTATAGATGCTTAAATTTTTTTTTTAAACTTGTTGATATTACAAACTTACATGTGGAGATTTTCATTGATTCTAATTTCTTTAAGAAATTATAACATAATTCATTTAACAGAATAAACTCAATTTTTAAAAAAATGTATTATAATTTATAATTATAAATCAACTTGTAACATAATATATTTAATAATTGACAATTACAAACAATTACAACCCTTTGCAAATGAATCAATATCAAATTGAAATGACCTTGAATTCCCTTTTGTAGATACATATGAGCAACAATAGTTTTAGGTTAGTTTTTAATTGTATATATAATTAGATTATTACTACATAATACATTATATATGTGTACAATCGCATTACCACTTTGTCACATTGCAAATTGTACAATTTTTTCAAGTAGTAGGAAAAAAATTTCCATTTGCTCTGTGTAGTAACAGTATGCCAGTGCCTGGCTGCCAAACTATCCTGATATGTTGGCTCTTGATTCCTATAACAATTAACATTAAACAAAGTTGAAATTAAATCCAAAATTTGAAATTAAAGAGCAACAAGTAACAAAATGATTATAGTATTATCACTTCTTAGTGCTATCAGCTATGACTACCACTGACAGCAATAGTAATAGTCTTAGTTTGAGAAGATGACCTAGCTTTAATGAATTCCTATAGGGTGCTCCATTCTGCATCATTTAAAAGCGTTGTTTGTTTGAGGTTATAGCTAAATAGTTGTAACCTCACCAACAATAAATATTTCTAAGAGATAGTTTTACATGAATCAAGAAATTTATCTATAACTTCACTCATTGTTGAAAATGGTTTGATGTAACTTGCAATTCTTTCTGGAGTGGTTTCCTCAGGCAAGTTCCCTAAATCAAAATTCATACTATCTTGCAACTTTTCCATGTAATTTTCTTTACCAATGAATCTGTCATCTGAGTTAGCTGGATTTGGTAATCCAATAGTCAACAAGTTTAGTATGATGTTAGTCATCTTCATCAAGTCTTTGGAAGCAAAATTGAGAGCTTCAACTATTTCTATTACTTGTTGACAATGGTGATAGACTTCAATGGTCATTACAGAGGCATCCAAGCGGTTGTTTATTCCATGGTTTGCCAAATCCCTATCACTAGATCTCTTTACTTTATTCAAAATTCACTCAAAAATATTTTTAAAGGAATTGGTGAAGATTTTTCTTCTACCCACAATATCATTTTTTATATTTTCAAAGACAAGTATGAGATTGCTATTTAAATCAAGCCATTCAAACAAACCATCACTATTCCTTATTATTTTGTCTCAACTTTCTTGTTTCATAAGCTTAACCATGTTTATTATAGTATACTTCACATGATGGTCTTTGAAAGAGGTTGTTCTATTTTTTATCTTTATATTCTCCATCTTTTTCTTTATTTCAGACATCTCTTTTTCACTCTTTTTTTGTAGTTCCTCTAGTTTCCTTTGCCAATTAGTTGCCCTCTTCCTCTCATCCTCCAACTTCTTCTTCAAATATTAGATTGTATTTACAGTATTTACCCCTTTTTTCTTCTCATCCTCAAGTTCCCTTTTCAAATCATGGATTGTCTTTGCAGTGGACTCCTCCTTTTTCTTTGCACTGTCTAATTCCTTCTTCAAATCATGGAGTCTTTGAATAGATTCCTCTTTCTTCGCATTCTCTAATTCCTTTCCCAAATCAAGGATTTTCTTTGTAGCTCACTCCTCTTTTTTCTTTGCATTCTCCAATTCCCTCCTCATATGGTGGATTGTGTTAGTGCTTGCGGTAGCATTAGACTCCATTTTCTTCACATTCTCCAATTCCTTTTACAAATCACTGATACTTTTTGTAGTTAACTCCTCTTTTCATTTCATATTCTCCAATTTCTTATTCAAAATTGAAGATTGTGTTTGCACTAGACTCATCTTTTTTCTTCTCATTCTGCAATTCCTTTTGCAAATTAAAAATCATCCTTGCCCTAGACTCTGAATTTTTCTTTTCATTGTCCAATTCAATATTTAAATTATTATTTTCCTTGATAGCAGGGTCCAAGTCAATTTTCAATTTATTGTTGACCTGTGCACTACTCTCTATAGACTTGAACAATTGTGTAGTAGAAACTTGTTCATACTAAAGTCTTTTTTAGCACTCATCCAATTCTTTAGTCAATTTTTGTACTTGTTCATTCATCTTTTCTTGCTGGAAAATTGCCTCTATAGGAGAAGATTTATTTATCTTATTTTGCAATTCTTTGAACCTATTATCTAGTCCTTTCTCCTTCACCTTCACATTATCAAGTTCTTTCTATAACTTCTCTATTTGCTTTGTAAGTATTTTATTTTCCCTCTCTACATTCAGAAGTGTAGAGTAGACCATTTTGTTGCTCTCTTTTGATATATTAATTTTGTCAATATTTTTCACTTTTGACAAATCCATTTGAAGACTGGTAACTTGTATATTGTTACAATTTATTACCTTTTTTAATGGATTATTATCTATACCCAGGGGCATAGCAGTCATGAACTTCATCATTTCATTGTTTCGATCATATGTTGGAAATATTCTATTAGTAGATCCCTGACATTTGGCAACTGTATCACTTTTCAAAGTCTTCATAATTTGCCTATTTCTTTTGCTTGTCTGTTCAAACTTTGATACAAACTCATTTAAGCTAAACTTTGAGTTTTCTGAAACAATTGAGTGTTTGAAAGGTGAATTATCAACTATAGCATTGTATGCTGATGCTCCTCCATGTCCAGTTAAACTTACTCCACCTACAATTGTATATTGAGGATTGCCAACATAGTAATGATGCCCATTCCAAATCCTGGCATTTTAGGACTATTTTTAGGGTTTTGTACAGAAGCTATTGGTGCATACATTGCTAAAGTAACCACTAACATTACTTGCAATGTAATTGTCATAAGTGTTTTCTTTTTTGCACAAGATTCATCCATGCTAGTGCCAATGTCAGTGCCAGTGCTAGTGGAATCAACTACAAATGGATTTGAATATTTAACAAATAATGTGTTGGGATGACCTTCGGAAGTAGAAGTATAATGTTTTTTACCCTTTTTAGATAAATCATCTTCAATCTCAAAGCATCCAATGACTGGTTTACTTCATCTTTTGGGTGGGTCTAGTACTGGAACTGGATTCCAAATCCCTTCACCACAACACCAATGGGCCTTATACTCGCATAACACATCATTTGTATCATAGTTGCTCCTTTACTATACGTTTGTTTAATAGAATCACTCATTTGAACTTTAATAATATGTCTACCCCTAGTTGACCTGAAATCCTCAATACCTTGAATGTCAGCATCATAATCGAGGTCCTTCTATCTTTGAATATCACTGTCACTACAATTGCCAAGTTCATATACTACAATTAGATGCTCTTTATCCCAATAATTGCTGAAAAGTTCATCCTCATCATTTTCATCAAAATTTGTTGATGTCTTTGGGTCACCCAAATTTTGCCTCATTTTTCAAAAATTAGTCATCTTGGTTTGACACCACATTTCAGATGCCCATACCTCTTTAATTTCTTTCAGCATAGACTTCTTAGAAGGTTCAAATGCTTTCTCGTAGAAATTTATGTTAGAGGCTCTAATTTGTGTAACTCTGATATGTGCAATGTCATAATTTGGGATGAAAGTTCTTGCATTGAAATATTATTCTCTATTGCATGTTTCTCCATCTCTTTCTTAACCTCATGCCATGAATCCTTGTTTTTTAACTTTTCTATCAATGGCATCTCCTGGTGTTAATATTTGCTTGCAAAGTTCCCACTGGCAAAAAGTCTTTTTTTTATTATGTTCAATGGATCATAATTCTAGTGACTGATAAAATGAAAGCAAAAAAAATTTTACCAATTCATTTTCCACTTTGAAAGCCTTTCTCTCAAATGTGAGGTCTCCAATTGCGAAAGCCGAGGAAGGAAATCTCATTTTCTTTGTTATCCATTGAAAAGTTCATTTGTGCTCTCCATCTACTTTACATTTTCTAGTGAAAAAGCCATTTCTGTAAAATGCATTGAAAGTTTGTAGGGTTCAATAGCTGAATTGAAAAACCTTAAGACAATGTACTCTTCCATGAAGAACCAGTCAGCCAATTGAATCTGATTTCCCAATTGAATGAAATCTTTACAAGACATAGGCAATCTAGGCATTGTAGTGCCTATGATTTTTTGGTAAATAGGTGCCAAAAAGAAGTCTACAAAATGGTTGTAGTTTTTATTGTTAGTAGTCATCCTCATCTTATGTGTCCACTCATATACTGGACTTGAAGTCTCGGATTTGTTTTGGGTTTTCTCATCAAACTTATAGACCTCAATTTCAAGCTTGTTGTTCTCTGTCTTAAATATTGGGTGATGCTTTGCTAAAAGAAGGTAGCACAAATAACTTCTGAACCTAAATGTCTTCATCGTGTTGTAGTTGTACTTTGTTTAATTATTAGTATTTTTTTTTGCATAGATTCAATAATGTACTGAATAAAATTATATCTTACATCTACCTTCTCAATTGACTGACCTCGACAATGGATACTATAAATTATTTCAAGAACACTAGCCCCCATTTCCTTGTCACTGTCCAATCTTAGACAAAATGATAACAAAGAAATAGTATTGTGAACCCAATGCACAAAAATATCATACTGATAAGGAGGCTTATGGTATCTGTCTAGTGTAACACTAGTAGAGGACTCTTAGGGTATTAAACCCTTAATATATGAATCTTGAAAACCTCTTTCCAACTTGTTATAAGCCTGAGCTAGTTTATCCAAGTCAATGTGCTTGTTAAAGCTTTTTGTTTTAAACCCTAACCTTAGGTCTAATAGAGTGAAAAATTCACCCTTAGTTATTGATAAAATTTCCCCCTCAATGTTTTGGTTTACAATTGCCTTTTTATTTTCATCATAATTCTAAGTGCATAGCATTACAATTTTAGGGCACGAGAATACTTCAAGTACAAAAAGGTTTGCTAATCTAGTAACCAGAGAAGCTAGTTTATTTGTATGTGCACCAATATTGTTATTATCTTTGTAAAATTTGGTCCGCTTCTGTGGATCTTTCCACTTATTAAACAATGAATGTCTCATTTCCATGATTCCAAAACCTCCATGGATAATACAATAAAAAATATCATGACATTCATTGATGAAACTTGGAACCAACCAAATGTATCTATAGGTGCCCTAGGACCCCTAGGGACATAGCATGTCATGAAATGCATCGAGACCTATGACCCCTCTCGATGCATTATAACCAACCAAATGCATCCCTAAGGGTCCTAGGGCCCCTAGGGACATACATTATCATGAAATGCGTCAAGAGGGGTGATAGGTTAACCTATAAACTTTCTCAATGCATTATAACAAACCAAATGCATCTTTGGGGGTCCTAGGGCCCCTAGAAACATACGTTATCATGACATGTGTCAATCAGGGTCATAGGTTAACTTACAACCCCTCTAGATGCATTGGAACCAATCAAATGCAACCCTACATGCCCTAAGACCCCTAAGGACATAGGTTGTCATGAAATGTTTTGAGAGTGGTCATAAGTTAACCTATGACAACTCTCGATGCATTATAATCAATCAAATGCATCTCTAGGGGCCTTATGACCCCTAGGAACATATGTTATCATGAAATGCGTTGAGAGGGGTCATAGGTTAACCAACCTATGACCTCGATCAATGCATTTAATGATAACGTGATAACAAACCAACTAAATCCCTAGGGGTCCTAGGGTCCCTACAGACATATGTTATCATGAAATACATCGATTGGGGTCATAGGTTAACTTAATACCCCTCTAGATGCATTGGAACCAACCAAATGTGTCCTTAGGAGTCTTAGGACCCCTATGGACATAGGTTGTCATGAAATGTGTTGAGAGGGGTCATATGTAAACCTATGACCCCTCTCGATGCATTAACCTATGACTCCTCTTGATGCATTATAACCAACCAAATACGTCCCTTGGGACCCTATGACTCTTAGGGATATACATTATCATGAAATGTGTCGAGAGGTGTCATAGGTTAACCTATGACCCCTCTTGACGCATTGGAACCAACCAAATGTGTCACTAGGGGTCGTAGGACCCGTAGGGACATAAGTTGTCATGAAATGCATCGAGAGGATTCATAGGTTAACCTATGACCCCTCTCGATGCATTGTAACCAACCAAATGCATCCCTAGGGGTCCTAGGGCCCCTAGGGACATACGTTGTCATCAAATGTGTCGATTGAGATAATACATTAACCTATGATCCCTCTAGATGCATTATAACCAACGAAATGTGTCCCTAGGGGTCCTAGGGCCCCTAGGGACATACATTATCATGAAATGCATCAATTAGGGTCATAGGTTAACCTATGACCCCTCTAGATGCATTAGAACCAACCAAATGCATCCCTAGGGGTCGTAGGACCCCTAGGGACATAAGTTGTTATGAAATGTGTCGAGAGGGATCATAGGTTAGCTTGTGACCCCTCTCGATCCATTATAACCAACCAAATGTGTCCCCAGGGGTCCTAGAGCCCCTAGGGACATACATTATCATTAAATGCATTGATCAGGGTCATAGATTAGCCAATGACCCCTTTAGACACATTAGAACCAACCAAATGCATTATCATGAAATGTGTTGGGACCTATGACCCCTCTCAATGCATTATAACTAACCAAATGCATCCCTAGGGGTCTTAGAGCCCCTAGGGACATAGGTAATCATGAAATGTGTTGATTAGGGTCATAGGTTAACCTATGACCCCTCTCAATGCATTATAACAAACCAAATGTGTCCCTTGGGGTCCTAGGTCCCCTAGGGACACACGTTATCATGAAATGCATCGAGAGGGGCATAAGTTAACCTATGACCCTGATCAATGCATTTCATTATAACGTGTGTTAACCTATGACCCTTCTCGATGCATTTCATGATAATGTGTGTCCCTAGGGGCCCTAAGACCCCTAGGGATGCATTTTTTTGGTTATAACTCATCGAGAGAGATCATAGGTTAAATTTGGCTGGTTATAATGCATTAAGAGGGGTCATAGGTTAACTAATGACCCCTCTCAATGCATTATAACTAACCAAATGCATCCCTAGGGGTCCGAGGGCCCCTAGGGATGTATGTTATCATGAAATGCATTTATCGAGGTTATATGTTAACCTATGACCCCTCTCAATGCATTATAACAAACCAAATGTGTCCCTAGGTGACCTAGGGCCCTTAGCGACATACGTTGTCATGAAATACACCAAGAGGTCTCGATGCACTATAACCAACCAAATGCATCCCTAGGGGTCCTACTACTCCTAGGGACATGTGTTTTCATGAAATGTGTCAATCAGGGTCATAGGCTAACTTATGACCCCTCTAGATGCATTGGAACCAACCAAATATCATGAAATTCATCGACAGGGGTCATAGGTTAACCTATGACCCCTCTTGACATATTATAACCAACCAAATGCATCCCTAGGGGTTCTAGGGACCCTAGGGACATACATTGTCATGAAATGTGTTGATTAGGGTCATAGGTTAACCTATGAACACTCTCGACGCATTATAACCAACCGAGTGCATCTCTAGAGGTCCTAAAGCCCGTAGGGACATCAGTTGTCATGAAATGTGTCGATTGGAACCAACCAAATGTTCCTAAGAACCTATGACCCCTCTAGATGCATTGGAACCAATTAAATGCATTCCTGGGGGTCCTAGCATCCCTAGTGACATAGGTTGTAATCAAATTCATCAAGAGGGGTCATAGGTTAACCTGTGACCTCTCTTGACACATTATAACCAACCAAATACAGCCCTAGGGGTCTTAGGGCCCCTAGGGACATACATTATCGTTAAATGTGTCAATTGGAGTCATAGTTTAACCTATGAACCCTCTCGATGGATTATAACCTACCAAATGCATCCTTAGGGGTCCTAGTGCCCCTAGAAACATACGTTATCATGAAATGTATCGATCATAGTCATAGGTTAACCTATGACCCCTCAAGACACATTGGTATCAACCAAATGCATTCTTAGGGGCCCTAGGACCCCTAGGGACATATGTTGTCATGAAATGTGTCGAGAACCTATGACCCCTCTCAACACATTATAACAAAGAAAATGCATCCTTAGGGGGCCTATGACCCCTAGGGACATACATTATCATAAAAAGTATCGAGAGGGGTCATAGGTTAATCTATGACCCCTCTCGATGCATGGAACCAACCAAATGTGTCCTTAGGGATCCTATGACTCGTAGGGACATAAGTTGTTGTGAAATGCATTGAGAGGGGTCATAGGTTAACCTATGACCCCTCTAGACACATTGGAACTAACCAAATGCATCCCTAGGGGTCTTAGGACCCCTAGGGACATACGTTATTATGAATTGCATCAAGAGGGGTCATAGGTTAACCTATGACCCCTATGACCCCTCTCGATGCATTATAACCAACCAAATGCATCCCTAGGGGTCCTAGGGCCCATAGGGACATACGTTATCATGAAATGCATTGATCAGAGACATAGGTTAAGCTATGACCCCTCTCGACAGATTATAACAAATCAAGTGCATCCCTATGGGTCCTAGGGCCCCTAGGGACATATGTTATCATGAAATGCATTGATCGAGGTCATAGGTTAACCTACGATGCCTCTAGACATATTGAAACCAACCAAATGCATTGTTAGGGGTCCTATGACCCCTAGGGACATAGGTTGCCATGAAATGCATCGAGAGGGATTAGAGGTTAACTTGTGACCCCTCTCGATGCATTATAATCAACCAAATACATCCTTAGGGGTCCTAGAGCCCTTAGGGACATACATTATTATTAAATGCATCGATCGAGGTCATAGGTTAACCTATGGCCCCTCTAGACACATTGGAACCAACCAAATGCATCCCTAGGGACATATGTTATCATGAAATGCTTCCCTCTTGATGCATTATAACCAACCAAATGTATCCCTAGCCCCTACAGACTTATGTTATCATGCAATGTGTCGATCAGGGTCATAGGTTAACCTATGACCCCTCTCGATGTGTTATAACAAACCAAATGTGTAGGGTCCTAGGGCCCCTAGGGACATAAGTTTTCATGAAATCCATCGAGAGGAGTCATAGGTTAGCCTATAACCCTGATCAACGCATTTCATGATATGTATGTCCCTAGGTGCCCTAGGATGCCTAGGGACACATTTGGTTGGTTATAATGCATTGACAGGGGTCATAGGTTAAATTTGTTTGGTTATACTGCGTCAAGAGGGGTCATAGGTTGGTTGGTTATAATGCATCAAGAGGGGTCATAGGTTAACCTATGACCCCTCTCAATGCATTATAACCAACCAAATGCATCACTAGGGGTCCTAAGGCCCCTAGAGACATACGTTATCATGAAATGTGTTGAGAGGGGTCATAGGTTAACCTATGACCCTCTAGATGCATTGGAACCAACCAAATGTGTCTTGAGGCATCCTAGTACCCCTAGGGACATAGGTTGTCATAAAATGCATCTAGCGGGATCATAGGTTAACCTGTGAACCCCTATGACCCCTCACAATGCATTATAACCAACCAAATGTGTCCCTAGGGGTCCTAGGGCCCCTCGGGACATATGTTGTCATGAAATGTGTCGATTGGGGTCATAGGTTAACCTATGACCCCTCTCGACTCATTATAACCAACCAAATGTGTCCCTAGGTGTCCTAAGTCTCCTAGGGACATATGTTGTCATGAAATGTGTTAAGAGGGTTCATTGGTTAACCTATGACCCCTCTAGATGCATTGGAACCAACCAAATGTGTCCCTAGGGGTCCTAGGATCCCTAGGGACATAGGTTGTCATGAAATGCATCGAGAGGGGACATAGGTTAACTTGTTACCCCTCTAAATGCATTATAACCAACCAAATGGATCATAGGTCATAATAATAATAATAATAACAATAATATTATATGTTGTTGTATTTAATAATAATATAGTAAAAATAATAATATAATATAATAATGATACATATGTTATATTTATGGATGATAATAATAATAATGGCATATATTACGTTATTATATTTAATAATAATATAATATAATAATTTCATATATATATTAATATATATTATATATTTATAGATTATAATAGTAATAACATATATTATTATATTTAATAATAATATAATATAATAATACATTATAAGCTAATACATTATTCATAACTCATATATTTTGGTAATTCATAACTCATAACTCATAACTCATATAATAATATTATAATCTAATACATTATAGTCATTCATTTTTCCCTCCAATATTTTGTTTGCAATATCTGATATCTAATTTCATATCGTATATTCGATTTGAAATTGGGTATCCAATCTAAAATTGAATACCTAGTTTTACTGCCATTATTTTTCCAAAATATTCCCTATGACTACAGACTCGATAACATCACTTTTTGTGGGCCTTTTTCACAAGTTTTAGGAAAAGTCACATTTTGGGGCCCAAATAATTGAAAGAAGTTTGATAATATATCCCTAGGTGTTTGATATTGCCATCTGAATGGGGAGCAGCAGTCATCAAAAGGCTAAACGTAAAAGGAAGGTATCTAATGAAGACATTGCATCATATAAGGGAAAAAGTAGAACACCGAAGGAAAAGATAACATATGTTAAATGTGAGTCAAGTTGATTAAGAATTAGTCGAAGGTAAAATCATAGAGTCAGATAATGAATATGTGTAGTTGGGGTATGAAAATGTACCAATTGAAAATGATAATAATGGAATTGAAAATTTAGAGAATGAAAATTGGGAGGATGAAATGCTACCAAATCATAATGTAAATTACATGATTGACCATGCTGAACATGACAATGCATAGGAACCTTACATATGTCCTAATTATAATCGACATGAAGGTTCTAGAACACCAAAATGAATAATTGAAATTGATGAAATGGTTATTGCCAATTTGGAAGGGAAAAAATTAAAAAGAACCATTCGGTTATAGGCTTCAAGACTATATAAGATGCTTTTTGAAAACAAGACAATGGTGGAGCAATGTCAACTTTTAATGCAATTATTAAAGATGCAAAAGATGAGACCTATGCTTTCCAAATTGAAGATTTGTGTCAATAAAAAATTGAAAAGAAATGTCATTATTGTGAAAAATATTTTTAGTGCTCTCAATAGGATTGGGAAAAGTAGTAGGGAGAAGGATAAGAGAGCTGCTTGAAGGGTTATTACAACCTCATTGGTAAGTCATCATTTGAGAAAGGATAGATATATGAGACAAGCTTTTATTAACTTGAATGTAAATTGTACAACTTTGAGAAGAGCACTTAGTCGATGAGAGAGAATTGACGATCCTCTTTAAAATGAAACATGGGCTTTTGGTGGCAGACTTCCACATTTTGATAAGAAGCTATTCAATGATGTGAAGTAAAAAATTACACAATTTTGGCACTCTAGCTCAAGAGTATCACCCAATGCTAAAGACGTGTTAAAGTTGAGAATTGGCATTTGAGACCACACACCACATTCTAAACACTATTTGGAGGTAAGTCAAACTATGTTGTTCAAACAATTTAGAGAGAGTCATCGAAGTCTTCATATATCACAAAGTACTTTTGAATCTGTGAACCCATTTTCTTGTGTGCCACTTAAAATTCAAAATACATGTTGTTGAAAATGTCATGTCAAGTTTTCTATGCACCATGAAATATTATGCTCCATCCATTCTACTTTTCATAGTAAAGAAATGTTGGAGAATTGTGGTGCTAGTGGGCTTCCAAAATCATCAAGAGACTTGCTAGATCAATTTTTATGTTGTAAAGTAGATGGTCGTTTCTTTTATAGAAATACTTGCTTAAATGAGAAGTGTTCAGAATGTGGTGGCTTATCCAAGTTTGACACATATTTCCATGAGGGGTGGGAATAAAATCTTGGAAAAAAAAAATAGTAAAAAAAAAGTATATGAAATGGTGAAATACACATTGAAGAGTGGGGGTGAGGGCTCTAGATGTGAATTGGTTGTAAAATAAATCAGTGTGGTGAGTTTTATTTTAGATTTCAAGGAAAATCTTTTCTAGAAGTATGCAAGACATAGTCACAGGTCTAAGTGGTTGGATCAACAATTTAGAATGTGTAAGGAGACTTTTCCCATTGGCACTATTATATCAGTTGTTGATTTTGCTAAGAACTACACATTGCAACCTCAAAATGACACACAATCTCAGTATTACAACTCCATTCAGATTGTTATTTTTGTCCACATAACATATAGACATGCCCCTAATAGTGCGGAAGATAATCGGGAGATTATTAGAGAGTATCATTTTTATATGAGTGATGATAGATCTCACTCTCATGACTTTTTGCAACATTGTTTCGAGAATTATTTTGATTTCTTATTGGAGCATGCAATCGCTATGGATAGACATATCATTTGGTCATATAACTATATAGGTCAATTCAAGAATGCTCGCATGTTTTATTGGTTGTATAGGATGCACGTAGAGAGGGAGGTGCCTCATATTTGGAGTTTTTTTGAGTCCGGCCATGGGAAAGGGGAACATGATGGAGCAGAGGCATGTGTGAAGAGAGCTCTAGTTAAGGAGCAATTGAAGATTTCAGCAGCAAAGCTTCTTGATGCTTGTAGCATTGTTTATTGGTGTAGTTTAGCATTATCATAGGGGAGAACTGTTGATTCGATGGTACATAGGTTCTTTTGGTTGGTTGAGAAAGGGCCCATAGGTGATAGATAATGCAAATGTGTTCAAGCTCATAAGCTATTGTAGGTTCCCATGTCCAAATCCAATGATGTTTGACAACATTCCCCCTAAAAAAGAAATAGAGAAAATGTTGCACCTAGAATGTAATGTTATAAGATTAGGCATATCATTGAATTGATGATGGATCTCTTAATGTAATATGATGATGATCAATCCTTGAGACTCTTGTATGGGTGTAGTTGGATACTCATTTTTCATACAATCTTAAGAGTTAGGTGACACTTACAACGTTGCTTCTACAATATATTACAACAATCATGTAGATATGGAAATTGATGATGCCACAAAAAAATTACCTAGAAGTAACCATTGAAGATGCTTCCCATATAGATGTGGCAATATAGAAGGAACAACTAGCCCCTAATGGGTATTGCATGAAAGAAAAGATGTCTAACTAGTATAGGCTTGGTAGGTGGACACTAAAATATGTCCCAAATCTGCTAATTGAAATTGTTATTAAAGAATGATTTAAAAGTTCAAAAAAAAAAAAGACATTAATTTTTTTTTCAATTTCCTTGAACTTACCATTTAGTGATTATAATTTCCATAAGTGTTACAATGGATGTAGGTCATTGTGCAAAAAACCAAAGTAAAATAAATGCATTATAATTCCAAAACTTCAAAATTTGAAAGTTCAAAAATTTGTAATTGGAAATAGAGCTCATATGAGTTTGAACATTGTCTTTGACATTGAGAAAATCTGAATTACTCATTTGTTGAAAGACACCAATTGTTCAAATTATAAAAATTTTGCCCTATTACAAAAAAGACAAAATTATAGAGAGAAAGGAATGAAACTTTAATAATCTAGAATAATTTTGTTAAATTTGAACTTATGACATTTTATTCAAAAACCAAATTCTCCACCTTTTGAAAAACTTAACCTAAGAAACTTTCAAAAGATTGGAGATAATTCATCATTCATTAATTCCTTATGAAACTCTCAAATTGTCAGTGCCATTAGCTCTAGATGGACAGGTGAACCCTAGTGACACCCTTATTCTGGCCACAGAGACAATCCATCATCCACGGCCACCCCATATTGAGGAGTGTCCAAGATGCTCTAAGTGCATTTTGAGGTAAATTTTTTGAGGGTTGTAACTTGGAGCTTGTGAGGGCTATTGATGAAACATTGAATTCTACAAGACAGTGATGTTGAGGCTTAAAATAACCTATCTCATTTTTGAGAGATCACATACCATTTGGATTTGGCACAGAAATCTCGCTTGATGCCAAAACTCACAGTGTGCCTCAGTTCATAAGTGCACCATAGTGTAACTTTCAAACTGTTGATCTTAGCATCAAATCATTAGTGCCACTAGCTCTTGATGGGTAGGTGAACCCTAGTGACCCCCTTGTTCTAGCCATAGAGACCATCCATTGTCTGCGGACACCTTGTACTAAATAGTCTCCAAGGTGCTCTAAGTGCATTTCGAGGTCAATCTTCCAAGGGTTGTAACTCGGAGCTCGTGAGGGCTATCGATGAAATGTCAAATTCTACATGATAGTGATGTCAAGGCCTAAATTAACCTATCTAATTTTTGAGAGATCACATTCAATTTGGATTTGGCACAACGATCTCTCTCGATGCCAAAACTTGTAGTGTGCCTTAGTTTATAGGTGCACCACAGTGTAACTCTGAAACTGTTAATCTTGGCATCGGATTGTCAGCACCATTAGCTCTAGATAGGTGGGTGAACCCTAGTGACACCCTTGTTCTGAAAATAGAGACCATCCATTATCTGTGACCACCCCATACAGAGTAGTCTCCAAGGTGCTCTAAGTGCATTTCGAGGTTGATCTTCTGAGGGTTATAACTCGAAGCTCGTGAAGGCTATTGATGAAATGTCAAATTCTAAAAGATGGAAATGTTGAGTCCTAAAATAACCTATCTCATTTTTGGGAGATCACATTCCTTTTGGATTTAGCACAGCGATCTCACTCAATTCCAAAACTCAAAGTGTGCCTCAGTTCATAGGTGTACCATAGTGTAACTATGAAACTGTTGATTTTGGCATCGAATCATTAGTGCCATTAGCTCTAGATGGGTGGGTGAACCCTAGTGAGACCCTTGTTCTATCCATGAAGCCCATCCATCATCCGTAGCCACCCCGTACCGAGGAGCCTCCAAGGTGCTCTGAGTGCATTTCAAGGTCGATCTTTTGAAGCTTCGTAACTTGGAGCTCGTGAGGGCTATCGATGAAATGAAAAATTCTATAGGATGGTGATACCAAGGCCTAAAATAACCTATCTCATTTTCCAAAGATCACATTCTGTTTGGATTTGGTACAACAATCTTGCTCAATGCCAAAACTCACAGTGTGCCTCAATTCATAGGTGCACCATAGCGTAACTTTGAAACCGCTAATCTTGGCATCAAATAATTAGTGTCATTAGCTAAGATGGGTAGGTGAACCCCAGTGACACCCTTGTTCTAGCCACAGAGACAATCCATCATTCGTGGCCACCTCGTACTGAGTAGTCTCCAAGGTGCTCTAAGTGCATTTTGAGGTCAATCTTTTGAGGGTTGTAACTCAGAGCTTGTGAGGGCTATCAATGAAATGTCAAATTATATAGGACATTGATGCTAAGGCCTCTATCTCATTTTTGAGATATCAAATATCATTTAGATTTGGCACAACAATCTCGCTCGATGCCAAAACTCGTAGTGTGCCTTAGTTCATAGTTGTACCATAGCGTAACTTTGAAACCACTAATCTTGGCATTGAATTGTCAATACTATTAGCTTCAAATAGGTGGGTGAACCCTAATGACACCATTTTTCTAGCCACAGAGACCATCCATCATCTGCGGCCACTCCGTACCAAGTAGTCTCCAAGGTGCTCTAAGTGCATTTCGAGGTCGATCTTCTGAGGGTCGTAACTCAGAGCTTGTGAGGGCTATTGATGAAATGTTGAATTCTATAGGACGGTGATGTTGAGGCATAAAATAATCTATCTCATTTTGAAGAGATCATATTCCATTTAGATTTGGCACAACAATCTCACTCGATGCCAAAACTCGCAGTGTGCCTCAATTCATAGGTGCACCACAGTGTAACTTTGAAATCGCTGACTTGGCATCAAATCGTTAGCTCCATTAGCTCTAGATGGGTAGGTGACCCCTAGTGACACCCTTGTTCTAACCACGGAGACAATCCATCATCTACGGCCACTCCGTACTGAGTAGTCTCCAAGGTGTTGTAAGTGCATTTTGAGGTCAATCTTCCGAGGGTCATAACTCAGAGAATTCTAACAACAGTGATGCTAAGGTCTAAAATAACCTATCTCATTTTTGAGAGATCACATTCTGTTTGGATTCGACACAATGATCTCACTCGATGCCAAAGCTAACAGTGTGCCTTAGTTTATAGGTGCACCATACCATAACTTTGAAACTGTTAAAATTGGCATCGAATTGTTCATGCCATTAGCTCTGGATGGGTAGGTGAACCCTAGTGACTAGGGTATAATATAGTGGCAAATTTTCGTATTTTGGCGAATTTGACATTTTTCCAATGTTATTTTTGGCGATTTTTGAGCCCTTCCATGGTTTCCTGGTCGCCAAACTTTGTTGGGTTTACCTGGTTGCCTAGCATTGTAATCGCCAAGGCAAATGTTACGTTTGAGTTTTTCCCTGGCGGTATCGCCTTTCACACAGCCGACCAGGTAACGCTTATCGTGGAATGTTCACTGGGTTTCAAGTTTCTATTTCATGCCGTATGGGAGAATTCGCCATCCCAGTTTCATTTTACCGTGGAGGAGTCAGCTCGTTTCACGTTATGGGAAGTCGAGGAGTCGGCTCATTTCGCCAACACTCTTTCATTTTTTCGTGGAGGATTCGGCTCATTTGGCATGGTAAATTGGTAATTGTATTGATTTGTAATGTGTATAAATCCAAATTTGCCCAAGAAATGAGACATTCACTAAATACCGCTGGCACTCCATCAAATTTTTGGCAACGCAGGACACATCGCGGGCACGACTCAGACTCCAGAGATAGCTTCCACAAGTGGTGGTACACTAGTATGTGCAGCTGTGCTGTAAAATACTCTCCTTGAGCTTATGTAGTTTAATTTAATCAGAAGCTTATCTACAGTTTCCTTTCTTATCTCATTTTCATTATAAATTTTTCAAAAAGTGGACGCAATGCTGAAAGTTGCTGGCGATGTTAATGGTTTTTAAAGCTTGCATGCATGGATTCGTGAAAATGTGAAGTCTATTTCCTACCAACTTTCTACTGAGATTCGTGAAAGATTCCCTCAAAGTCATTTCCCTTTAACCTCTGCGAACATGCGAAATCCTTGCCATCGCGGTCTCGCGGCTGCTGGAATTCTTTGCCCTTTAACCATTGCGAACATGCGAAATCCTTGCCATCGCGATCTCGCGGCTGCTGGAAGTCTTTCTTTTAAACCGCTGCGAACATGTGAAATCCTTGCCATCGTGGTATCGCGGCTTCTAGAAGTCTTCCCTTTAACCGCTACGAACATGCGAAATCTTTGCCATCGCGGTCTCGCGGCTGCTGGAAGTCTTTTCCCTTTAACCACTGTGAACATGCGAAATCATTTCCATCGTGGTCTCGCGACTTCTGGAAGTCTTTTCCCTTTAACCGCTACGAAGTGCTAACATCCGATGGTGTGATCTCCCTTTTTCGTGACTTCGCGACATAAAATTTCACCATCATTTAAACCGGCGATGATGTGATCTCTACCCTCCTCGCGATTTTGCAACACAATCTCCTTTATCTTTTCAACTGGTGATGATGCGATCTCTGCCCTCCTCGCGGTTTCGCAACACAAAACTATTAACTTTCACTTTGACAGCGACATTGCGATAGACCTGTTAAAGCCTTTCTCACAGTTTTGCAACTACCAAGTTGCCAACTTCAAACTGATAAAACTATCATACCACTCCTTTGTACCAATTCCCTAGCCCTTCCATGGTATGTTTTTTTTAACCTTGAATACAATAAAATTATTCGCCCAAAAGAATTAAAATTTTACTATGATTATTATTTTTTTGTTCGCCAATGTATAAATATTTTGTGGTTTTAAACGGATACTGAAGGTAATACTGCTTATTCTCAGGGAAGTAAAGTTTAAACGGATTATTAGTGGATTGAGATGTCAGGGGAGGGTGAGTCTGTAACTAATATTGCTCAGTCTCAGGGAAGTGACAAGGGAAAGACCCCCAAGGGCAGTGAAGGGATTAATCTTACATCAAAATGCCGAAAACTTAGAGATACTACCATAAAGGCTTTCTTTGGAATTGACAATGTTTCTGGTCCACCAACTTTGGCAAGTACAAGTGCAGAAGGAAATCACAATACCTCACCACCACTAGAAGAGCAGGTTGTTATTCAATTAAATTAAAATGCATCAAACAAGGATAACAATGTTTGAACAACAGAAGATGTTGTAACAGAAGATAATATTGATGTTGGTAGGAAGAAAAGAAAAAGGAATGTAAAAATGTGGCGGAAGTGGGAAATGAAAAGGACTTTCCAAGTTGATTGGGTAGCAAAGTACTGGTTTATTGAACCAGTCACAAACAATGATGAACCACCAACAGAATGCAAGTGTACGATTTGTACCTGGAAAACTAAAAGAGAGAAAAAGTTGCAGTTAAAGCTTG
Organism: Cupressus sempervirens; assembly: GCA_028749045.1. Classification (NCBI taxonomy): domain Eukaryota; kingdom Viridiplantae; phylum Streptophyta; class Pinopsida; order Cupressales; family Cupressaceae; genus Cupressus; species Cupressus sempervirens. The sequence continues at coordinate 163,802,428 of CM053786.1, read as the reverse complement.
ACACTATAGAAAAACATATTGGTAAGGCTTATGAAAAATAAATCATAGATGGAAAGGAAGTAGCGGCAGTGAGATGGAAATCAAAGGAAGAATGCCTTCATGTTAAGTATGCCATAGAATATGAAGAGCATTTCAAGAAAATAGCGGTAATTGGTAGTGGCAGTAGTGGCAATCCAATCAAGGATGGGCTTCAACATGCAGCCAATGATGCAAACTTGGCAAAGACCGTTCAGATGAGTGTTATTTTTCATATTCTATCTAGAGGGCGTCCTATGATAGACTTTTCAGAATATGGTAATTTATTATCTTTTTTGAGAGTTCCTCACTATCCTATGTCACATTGGTCAACATACGCTGGATGGGAAATGGCAAGCTGTCTTGCTGAGGTGGAAAAGCAAAATGTATAGAAGAGAGTAAAAGAATCCAAGTTCATTTCATTATCCTTAGATGAAGTCACTACGGTAGATAATATTGCTTGGGTCTGTATGCATGTATATAATGTAAAAGATCATGTCCGTCAAGCTAATCTACTTTGTGTTCGTAAAATGAGGGCCAATTCAACTGCAAAAAATTTATATTTAGAAGTTAAGAAAGCTTTGAATGAAATTGCTGGTATGGATGACTTGACAATTGCAAAGAAGTTAGTGTGTGTCGGAGTTGATGGAGCTGCAGTAATGCAAGGGCAAAGGACTGGTCTTTGTGCAAGATTAAAAACTAGTATTGCACCTTATATGCTTGGCATACACTGCATGGCCCACCGAATGAATTTAGCATATAAGATTGTAAGTACTTTTCCTACAGTGTCAAAAGTTGAAGATCTAATCCGTGAGCTCCACTCGTACTTTTGCAGAAGTCCTAAACGCTTTGCAGAATTTAAGATTTTTTCTGAGGGAGTAACAGCAGGAAATAAGATTCTCAAGGATGTTGAGACCAGATGGATATCTTTGCATGGACCAGCAAAACGAGTTCTAGCAGAATATCAATCCTTGATTGGAGTTCTATATGAGCAACGCCTTACAGTGGACAGAGCTCCTGATTTGTTAAATAAGTTAAGTGATATAGAGAACCTATTAACTTTAGCCAGTCTTCTCCCCATGCTGGATTTAATGAACAAACTTGTTAAGAAAGCCCAAGACAGAACTACGTATATTCATGAGTATTCTGATTTACGTAAAATGACATGCATGGCTCTGGATTCTTTGTATTCAGATCTCTCAGGTCATAGCCCAATTTTTTCAAGGTGGGAGATAATTACAGATTTGAATCATGCTGAGAATTTTTTACAATTCAATGGGAAAAATGAGCTATGTGTGTTTTTGAAAGGATTTCAAATACCAATGCACCAATCTAAAACAACCAAGAGAGGCAAAGTACTACTAGTTAGAAAGGATGATTTTGACAAGATTGTTAAATCTGTTAGTGAAAATGTGAAGTCTATTTCCTACCAACTTTCAAGTGAGATTCGTGAAAGATTCCCTCGAGAAGAAATTCTTGAAGCCATGAGTTATGTGTTTCCTCAATTTTGGAAACACTTTGGACATAATCCAACTAATGCAAAGTTGTTTCATAATAAACTTGACGAATTGATAACACAGTTTTCAAAGCATACAGATTGCAATGGACAACTAATACAAGGAATCTTAGATTCAAATAATCTTAAAAATCAATGTAAACTTTTTGCATTGTGTATGAAAAACCAAATGGAAAACTTTGAGAATCCATTCGATCCTAGTGCAATAACAAGGCTCTGGAAAAGGATAAGTCAGAGTGAAGTATTACGTACTTCAATATCAAAATATTTCAAACTTGCTGATTTATGTCAAACAATGATATTAGGGTCGGTGGAAGATGAGAGAGTTTTCAGTGCATTGGGGTTTTTGAAATCAAATGTCAGAAACAAACTAGACCAAAATTTGGAAACTTGTTTGAGGTTGTTTGTTACTCAATACAATGTTAGAGATTTTCCTTATGATAGGTCATTGGCCATTTGGAATTCCACACATGAAAGACGAGGCCTTTGCAACACTTTAAAAGATGGTGGTTCTACTTCTACTGCTGACTCCAACATAAATGATGAATTTAGGTCTCAAAGTCAAAATGAAGATGAAGATTTTACGGATTTTGAATACCCGATTCAGAATGAAGAGGAACCTATTAGTACTAGTCAGACTTTAGTTTCATATTTGAGACTGAGTCAATGAAGTGAATTGTGATTTAGTAATGTAGCATTTAGTTCTAAGGAATTTATAGGTCTACTTCAGTTCTTCCATATTCATTATTCAGTCATATTGCAATTACAATTTACAAAAATTGACTTCAAGATTTTTGTTACTCTATTGTTGACATAATGTTATTTTTGTACCTTTCTCTTGATTTGAGTTCAAGATTTTTGTTACTTGTTACTCTATTCATATTGTTGACACAATGTTATTTTTGTATCTTTCTCTTGATTTAGTTGTTTGATAATAAAAAAAGAGATAATAGAGACGTGTGCAAAGCCCATAACATCACAGAGAACTACTGACTACAAAACATAATGGAAAATTGAAATACATAGAGTTGGAACAATATCTGCTCAATTATACTTCAGTCTTAATCTAAAAAATAACAACAGATCGGACCATTTGTAAGCCTTGGGAACTCATATTTATATCACTTGAGTTGCAACAAGCTTCAGGCTTACAAAGGTTACATAATGATTCATTACAAAAGACAAAAGATAACAACAATTAAGATAATCATTACAATTTTTTGAAACCTTTTGTGACATATTTTAATAGAAAAAAGGGAAACAATTACAAAATGTGACAAGTGGCAAGTGATCATTAAGCCTGTCTTCCAGTTCTAACTGCAGCATTACCCACAGCGGATGCACCGCAAAGGTAAGGTAATCTGTTATGATGAACAGCTTCTCTTTGATATTCTACTACAACACTTGTCCTCCAATTGATTCCCCAAGGCCACCATCTTTTGTGCTAATCATCTTCTACTGAAGGGATTGATTTGATATCTGCTATAATGTTGAAACCTTTTGTGACATATTTTAACAGAAAAAGGGGAAACAATTACAAAATGTGACAAGTGGCAAGTGATCATTAAGCTTGTCTTCCAGTTCTAACTGCAGCATTACCCACAGCGGATGTATCACAAAGGTAAGGTAATCTGTTATGATGAACAGCTTCTCTTTGATATTCTTCTACAACACTTGTCCTCCAATTGATTCCCCGGGGCCACCATCTTTTGTGCTAATCATCTTCTACTGAAGGGATTGCTTTGATATCTGCTATAACCTCCCAGATGGCAATATCTGTATCCACAACAGGCCATGCTATATTTCTAACTACCTCTAATTCACTGATGTTTTTAGTCCATTTTGCATCTGTGATGGCTTTACCCTCTCCACTAATTTTGTTCATATCTGCTTCAATTTTGTATGTCATATCAATCATATCATATACAACTTGATCACTTGATTCACCTCTTGAAAATGCTATAAATCTTGGATGGTCTAATATTAGATCAAAAGATTCAGACCACTCTTGCCAAGATTTGACATACCCTTCATTGTTCAAAATTGTTGGAATGAAATCTGGGGTACCCAATGCTATGCTTTTCAATTTTCCCCTTACTGCTTCGATCTTACCAATGAAGAATGAATTCAATTCTTTAACTTGATGTATCATTTTCCTTATAGGAACAATGATCTCCTTAGGTAGTTCCTTTTTCTGTGTGAGTAAAGGAACTAACCTATCAAAGAATTGAATGTATGGCCCCCACTGGGCATACAATGGAGATAATAGTGATAAAGCCTCAGAGCATTGGTATTCATTACTCTGCAGAGTAATGTACATACTATGTACATTTACAGAGGCTCTCTTTAAAGCAGTGATTCTATGAATCAAAAACTGTTTCATTGTCCTGATCTTTGCATCATTGCTAATATCAAACTCATCCACATCCATATGTGTTACTGGATGTGGTTCTTCTGCTATCTGGTCAGTTTGAATATTCTATTCTTGTACCTCCCTTACTCTTAGTGACCTTTCTTCTCTTTTCAAATCTTCATTCTCCTTTTTTGATTCCTCCAAAGCATGTTGCAGAACATATGTTTTTCTCATTTCCTCTTCATACTTCTTCCTGGCGTCAAGGTACTTTTCATATGTCTGCACCAGTTGTTTTGAAGAATATCAATCTTGTTCTTGCCTAGCATAGCAGCAGTGTTTTGGAGGTTATAAATTTGATCTGAAGAAGTTGAATGTGCATTCCAAAAAATTGCATTACCTGCCGGTGTCTCTTTAATTTCCATCAGGGTAGGCTTCTGTGATTCTGGAGCTACACTCCAAATAGCCATTGTCTTAGTATCTATATTAAATCATGCCCCCTGCAATTCACCAAATGGATTAATCTCCTCATAAGAGATTGATTTTTCTTGTCTCCTCATTTGATCAAGAAGAAATGATGAACTAATATCCCATCCTGGGAAAACTATCATACCACTCCTTTGTACCAATTCCCTAGCCTCCTCTACAGTGAGGCTTTCACTATTAGGATCATAGGCTTGGAGCTTCTGCACCATTTCAGTCACTTTTTCATCTGTGTCTCCAGGTTTTACATGCAAAGAAAGTTCATTCTGTTTGAGTTTATACAGAAAAATTTTGAATTCTTCACTCTTGATAAAATCATCATCCTTCATGAATTCTTGAGCCTGTATAATTCTGTCATCCAGCATCATGGACTGCAGTTCTAAACTACTGGGTCTCATCTCCTCTTCAGTAGCTTGATCAATTAAGAACTTTTTTCTGGCATCATCAAAATACCTAGTTCCTTTTGGAAGCACTTGTAAGGCTTTCTCTCTAGCCTTTTCTGGAACCTCAATCAATTTTTGTTTCTTCTTGCCCCCTTTATCCTAGTCTGAAGGGCCAGGCTGATCTTCTTCGTCACTAATTTCCAATACAACATCTGCCTCTGGAGAAGAAGGGTTTACCCTATCTCTAGAATTTAGAGGAACTTGAGCCATAATGTTATCAAACTCCTCAATACACTTATCAATTTGTTTAAAATAGGGTAAATCAGAATAGAAGCCCTAGAAATTAGGATCTACTTTCTTCATTTCTTCCTCTACTGAGAGGATTTCTCTCCACTTCTGCATCCTATCAGCACAGACATCTTCATACAATACATCCCTAATGACATCCTCTTCCCAAATTTTCCTTCCAATGATGACATTATAACCCCTCATTTGTTTAAGAGCACTTGTAACAATGTTATATGGGTCATAAACCCTAGTGGGGGCAGTGGGGAAATTTAACTCTCTTAGGAAGGCATCAACTTCCTCAATGGCCTCTTTACCAATTTCAAAATCCCCTACTTTGAAATTTCTACACACAAAAGACCCCTTTTTAATGGTTGGCCCTAGATATTCTCTATTCATGGATAACAACTGCCAGAAAATTTCCACTACACACACCCTCTCTAGTACATATCTTGGCAAGAAATGAGGGGGTTGGGAACAACCAAAAATTCTAATCAATGTACAGTTTTCTAACAAAAAGGCACTGCCCCAATCATGATCAATTGGTCCCTCATCATCAAAACACAAAGTTGGTCTAACAATCTTCCTGATTAACCTAGGTAATCTTTCCAATTTTGAACCTAACATCCTATGAATAGTTGCAACAAAATCATTATAAAAAGAGAGGGAATTAGAAAAAGAGTAGAACCTCTGCCATAATCTTGTCCATCTTTGAATAGGCAATGCCTCTCCAAAATTGTCCAAACCTTCAATGAAACTGGAATCCACATGGCCCACATTGTAGAAGAGGATGAGATGCATAAGCACCGAGTAATGTAGAAATTTGAAATTGTCAAGATCACCTTGTTGAGCTGTCACCATCTACTGATGAATACTATCAGCAATGAATGTTCCAAAATCATACCCCACATTAGTATGTGGGTCCTGAATGTCTAGAGCTATCACATACAATGCTGGGGAGGCATCCATGGATCCATCTACTCCCAATAGTTTGTTCAATCCGAAACCTATTTTTTGAAAGTATGCACACAAATATGACAAGGGTATAAAATCAGTAACCATTTTCGAGAATTCTCCTTTCATCTTGTTTTGATTTTCCCTCGGGATATGTCACAACATTGCATGTGTTGTATAGAAATCTCTCTATTTCTAAAATGTTGCTGCCAATTTTTCTAGGTTAATAGGAACTGACATGGGACCTTGCAAATCAAATGCTTCAACAAAAGCATCCTTACTTAACATACAGAGAACGCTCATATCCTTTCTATGAAAGGACCGAGTGGTTGGATTATATGCATTTACCAGTGCCTTGATAAGGTCAACATCCACGTATACCTCTGGCATTATCAACTTTCCCAGGTTCCTCGTCCATGGATTTGAGACGGGAACCTTCTGCACCCTATTCTTGTAAAAGTACAAGAACAATTCAGTTCCATTGGTGTACGGTACTTGAGCATCTCTACAGAAGCTGTAAGCGTCTCTAAACGCGTGGACATTAGCACTTTGAGCATTGGAAGATTTAGGGAGAATCTTCAACCATTCTTCTACAAATTTGGCAGACAATGAAACCTTTCTACCCTCTCCAGTGCCCTTCTTTACTGATGATTCTGCTTGTGCCATTCTGATCTTACTGCAAATTCTTGAATCTTTTTGCTCTGTTAGCTGTAGATACCTAAGAATTCTAGTTTTCTGCAACTTCCTGATGGGCCACGGCGTTAAATTGTTAAATTTTAATGGCTTTAAAGTTTGAAAGCTTGCACGTGCATGGATATCTATTATCAATCACTACCAGTAGTAACTACTGCCTTTATTATCGATCAACTCATCAGCTGTCCGAAATCAGATAATAGATTTGAAAACCTGATCTTTTTTACTTTCAAAATTTCAAGCTTCAAAAATACATTATCATTGACAATTGTACAATCTTATGAGTTGCGAAACCCTTCGTTCTACGCTCTGTCGCAATCGGTTCAACTTAACCTTGAAATCTTTTCGCGAAACTGCGAAACCCTTCTTTTTCTTTTCTCGAGCTACCGCAACAGTTAAATCAAATATTCACTTTATCCTTGCGACCTTGCGATTAGCCTTATATCCTCTTCTAATGAGATTCCCCTTCTGTCACAGCTTCAGAACTTAACACGTTTCACATCACGTTGTCGCAGTTGTGAAAACCCATTTCCTTCTAACCGGTGTGAAGTGGCGAACACTGCTTCATCTTAACCTTTCGCGACTTCGCAAGATCACATATCTTTCCCCTTTCACCGCTGCGAACATGAGAAAACTACCTGAATTAACATTTCGCAGTCTCGCAACCAACAAACTAACTACCTGCATAAAACCTCCGACCTTGCGATCTCCCTTTTCGCGACTGGCAGAAGTCCTTGCCCTTTAACCGCTGCGAACATGTGAAAACTGCTTGAATTAGCATTTCGCGGTCTCGCAACCAACAAACTAACTGCCTGAATAAAACTTTCGATGATGCGATTTCCTTTTCGCGACTTCGTAACATAAAAGTTCAAACTGATGAAACCCTTTGTGAACCTCCGATGCCATCGACTTCGCATATTTTTTTTTTAACCTTGAATACAATGAATTGATTCGCCCAAAAACTTAAAATTTTAATGTGATTATTATTTTTTGTTCGCCAATGTATAATTTTTTTGTGGTTTTAAAATAACACAATTCGCCCCGATTTTACACATTGTTTGAGAGACTATGAATGATTCGCCAATGGAGATTATTATTTTTTCTTTGTAAACTATTTTTTTCGCCACAAAAAATAAATTTTTTTGTCAGGTGTTTTACACCTTTCGCCAATTTTTTACACCTTTTCTAAAGGAGGGGTTTCTTAAAGTATACCCTGCTAGTGACACCCTTGTTTTGACCATGGAGATCATTCATCGTTCGCGGCCACCCTGTACCGAGTAGTCTTCAAGGTGCTCTAAGTGCATTTTGAGGTCAATCTTCCGAGGGTTGTAACTTAAAGCTCATGAGGGCTATCAAGGAAAAGTCAAAATCTACAGGACGGTAATGTTGAGTTCTAAAATAACCTATCTCATTTTTGAGAGATCACATTCTGTTTGGATTTGGCACAACAATCTCGCTCGATGCCAAAACTTGTAGTGTGCCTCAGTTCATAGGTGCACCACAACATAACTTTGAAATTGATGATCTTCGCATCAAATCATCAAAGCCATTAGCTCTGGATGGGTGGGTGAACCCTAGTGACACCCTTGTTCTGGCCACAGAGACCATCCATCGTCTGAGGCCTCCCCATACTGAGTTGTCTCCAAGGTGCTCTAAGTGCATTTCAATATCGATCTTTCGAGGGTTGTAACTCAGAGCTCATGAGGGCTATTCATAAAATGTCAAATTCTATAGGAAAATGATGCTAAGGCTGAAAATAACCTATCTCATTTTTGAGAGATCACATTCCATTTGGATTCGGCATAGCGATCTCGAACGATGCCAAAACTCGCAGTATGCATCAGTTCATAGGTGCACCATAGCGTAACTTTAAAACTGTTGATCTTGGCATCAAATAATTAGTGCCATTAGCTCTGGATGGGTGGGTGAACCCTAGTGACACCCTTGTTCTAGTAGCAAAGAACATCCATCATCCACGGCCACCCCATACCGAGGAGTCTCTAGGGTGCTCTAAGTATGTTTCGAGGTTAATCTTCCAAGGGTCGTAACTCGAAGCTCATGAGGGCTATTGATAACCCCTTACCAATTTTTATGAACTTCTCTAATTAAGAATATAAATTTATAACAAAAATTGTTCAAAATTGCAAAAGTTGCAGAAGTTGCAAAACTGTAATTTTGCAACTTTTTCTTGCAAAGTGCAAATGGGTGCAAAGAGTTAGTTAGGGGTTTTAGCACAACCATAAAAGGTTAGAAATACCTATATAAGGTGTGAAATGATAGCATGCATTAATGAAGCCAATTCTATTAAGTGGATCAGTATGGGTTTTGTGAACCTTGTGTAGGAGGTTAACAAGTGTGTTTATGTCATGATAGCACTTCAAATTAACCATTGCATCCAAATTTGATAATAAAGGTTGTGAAAATGTTACTCACAAATTATTTCATTTGAATCAAATATAAAAAACATGATCAAAATTAATGATATTTCATAAACATGAATGATACACATAATCTACGATAAATTGAACAATACTAGATACTAAATTAATATGTATATCATTGTGCACATAAATGAAAAAAATATATATCAAAATACATGTATCTAGAGACAAATTACACAAATATATATCAAAGATCATGTATCCATAAACAAAGTACACAAATATATATCAGAATACATAGATCCATACATAAAATGTGGCTGGTCATGCCATCAAAATGTGTATAATATCAATGTTTATTTAAACAATGTGGCATATGCCATCTCAAAATGCCTCATGACACATCCTATGACAACTATACTATCCTAGGGTGCTGGTGGATGATCAAAATATAGCTCTTTGCTACACTAGGTGGATCACATGCCTCCTACATAAACAAAAAAGGAAAACCCAAAGTTAAACTACTAAATTTATATGATTCTTTGTATCTAACATTGAATTACTCAAATGCATAATGATCTTTTTTTTAATGAAGATTTATACTATTAAAATTTCATAATAAATACCTCTCTCATCGACCTCCTGCGCCAATCAGGATTCCTCTCATATGCCCTAGGCAATGGTTGTACCTCGATGATTGTGGCCTGTGTATGTTCAAATATGTTTTTCAGATGAATCTACAACTTAAACTATAAAATTATAACTCATAGCATGCTAAATTTATAACATATTTAATCATGAATTCAAACTACAACTTACTAGTGTAGACTCCTCAGGATATAGTGGCTACATCATCAAATCTACAAAACTTTCCCGTCGAACCTTGTGTGCACTGAGAGTTTCTTATGAAATACAAAATAGTAGTTGTTAATATCAAGGAATTAAATTTTGAATTTATTTATGAAGATAAGGAAAATGAAAAATAAATGATACTTATACATACAATGGGGCTCTCAGTGCGAATGGAAATGCCTAAGCATGTAAGATGTAGAATCTATATGGGCTCATCGCCAGTAGTCATGGCCTATATAAAATAAAGAATGTAATTAATTTTCATTACCATAAACATTTTACAAGAATGCATCGATAATTAATCAAATATAAAGCACCTAATTACCTTTCCTTTGTCAATGGGTGTTGTCTCATCCCCTGCACTTTGTCCCCCAGGGATAGGTGGTACCTACAAGAGCATGGCATCATCAACCTGTCTCAGCTCCTCCTCGATCATCAACTAAACATGAATGAAGATCACATACATGTATAAGTCAGTATGGCTTAAAAAATAAAATTACTCTATTATAAAAATTAACTTTAAATCGCATATGTCATAACAAAAAAATGTATACACGTACTGACACAAAAGGAGTCCATGCCTCTACATTCCCCTCCTCCCTCGCATCAGGGTCTGTAGGCTCTACACGTGCGTCTAGTGTATCCTTGTCTAATAAAAAATGATACTCAAGAAGATCACCTATGGGACCTAGGCAAATATTCTTGCATGTAAGGTAAGTGTGAGGCACAGAAATGTGTGATGAGCTAGCTGATGATGAACTGGTGCTAGCATCATCAACATGGGGAGGTAGGATTGACCTAGCCTAAGATATCAATAGGCTACTCAGTCTATGAATGGCTCTAATGGTCTGCGAGCTAGCCTCTATTATAATATTAGGATGCTACACTTGAGGAGGGGGGGAAACATTAGTAGTGGGGACAAAAGTACTAGCTTTCTTCCATTCGGAAGAGGGTCTAGTCTGAGGAGCTCCTAACCCTACACCCATGTTGGGCTTTATGCTCCAATAGTTCACCTTGAGGCCCAACACAAATTTTGCATACAATTTTTTGAGGAAATAAAATGGCACCTCTAAATTGCTATGTGGAGGGATATCAAAAACCATCCACCATCGATAACAAAAGTTTTCACATATGGTGTCATTTGTGCACCATTTAATTGATAGTTTGGGTTTTTTGCGATCAACTTGTATACCATTTTTTGGGTTTGCAAAAACATCAGCCAAATCATCTTTGGTTATATTGAGGGTCGCAACCTCATCACAGTCCAAGCCATCATCAAACATCTCATGCATTTCATCACACCAACAAACAGCGACATTTTGTTCATTGGTAAGGGTTTCAATGTTATCCACTATGGAGCCAATGCGAGTACATTATAATATATTCTTCGTAAACCCCTCAATTTGGTGAGATTTTCAATTATCAAATCCTTGATTTGAGGAGGGTTTTGAGGGGGTAAAGTTTCATTTGGTGGATGGTTTTTCTGGGCCACTGGATCGTTTGGTGGGGGGTTACAAGGAAGTATTCCTTGCCTTAGTGTCATCATTTTGATTAGCTATTCCTATCAATTTGCAAAACATAATTTATATTAAAAAACCTTAATTTTAACAATTTCTACCAAAAAAATCCTAAATTCTAACAAATTCAACTAAAACTAACAAATTTATGATAAACTTTATTAAATTTATATTAAAATTGATAAAAAAACAAAAAAAACCTACCTTATATCGTGTATCTGATAGAAAACCCGATATCCGAGCTACTGAGCATGAAATAAGCCTATGAAAACAACCCACGGGTCATATTCTTTTTTTATTATTATTAACACTAATAGATATCAAGTATCTAATATTATATCAGATATCCAATATCTATCAGTGTTACTACAAAAAAAAAAAAAAAAAAGATAACCCGTAGGTTGTTAATGAAATAAGACTGTGAAAACAACCTGCGGGTTGTCTTTTTTTTTTTTTAATAACACTAACAGATATCAAGTATCCAATATCAAATTAGATACCTGATAAGGGTTGGGCCTTACTTTCTAGGTTTGGTACCTGAATAGGTGAAAAAAAGTCAAAGTGGATTTTGAAACACTTTTAGATGTTTTCAAACTCTATTTTTTTCACATCACCACTTTTTGGCACACCATGATCCTACATATACCCATATAGAATATCTCTATTGAAATGCATACATATGCAAACTGTAAGTCTCGAATAAACATGTATGTAGAAAAATATAAAAAGCCATATACATTTGACCATCCAACTATTGAAGTACTAAATAGTCAAATAAATAGTGAAACATGTACATGCCATCGAGGTACTAAAATACACGTGTATGTAAGTCTCCAAAATATACAAAGTCTCCAATATCTAAATGCATCAATACACACACACACACACACACACACACACACACACACACACACACACACACACACACACACACTACTGCTACTACTACTACTATTAGAGGGACCCCTTAAGATGCACATGAACAGAATAACCCTCTGCTCGAGTCTCCTGGACATCCTGTGCCTGAGGCGCATCAACCAACCCTGCAAAAAATACACACACACACACACACATATTAGAGCTATATATATACCTGGGTCTCAAGAGGTGAAGGATGATCATTAGACTCCATCGTATCATCTATCAATGCACCTCTACTGTCTGAAACATTAGTATGTCCTAATCCTCTAGCATCATCTCCTAAAACTCCAACACCTACTGAACCACCACCAGTGCCACAATCTCCAACTGCTAGTAATGATGAGTGGAGTGGAGTGTGTAATTGGTTCAGTAATGGTGTAGAACAAGTGCTGAGTTGGAATAACATTTCCATGTACGATGAAAAACCCATGCTCAAACTAGTATCAATCTTAGATAGCACTCATAACTACTCAACAAAATCATCAAGGCCCTCAGCTGTGATTCTAACATCTCCAACTCATATGCCTGAGTCATCTGTAGAGTGTCGTGAGCCTGGTACATAATGTTGTGAGATATGTTGTGTGGCGACTATCACTGGTGTGGTTTGTGCCTGTGGAACTATGGGGCTCTAATGGTGTCTGATGGCGTCCATCACTAAGTGAACTGGCATCCCTTGTGTATTAGAAATATAATTGATACTCTGCAACATATCCTCCAAAAAATACATCGCTAAATCCATATGTGTGTGTTGTCCTGAAAGAGCATGAAAATCGTCTGGTATTGGTAGTCCAGCAACTCTATATGCTTCATCAGGGGATGTGCCTAAACTACTACTAGATGCCTCTAAAGATGATTGACCTAGACGACTCCGTCGAGTGTGAATATTATATTTTTAAGCATGAATCTTGCTACTATTTACAAAAGTGAGCTAGAAGGATTTGGCAATTTTGCATTACTGTGAAAGAGCATCATAACAACATTAGACATAGCAAGACAAAGTTTTGCATCTGATTGTACACACAAAAGCCCAACACGAATGCATCTGAATGCCTGCTCCTCATTGACTTTTGATGCCATTGAATCTACCAAACCCAAACCACTTCCTCCCATGAATTATTTTCATTCCTGCATCACATGCCATTAAACCACAAGACTCTGGCAGAAAATTTGATAAGTTACAATTGTAGCAAATAAAGTGCTTACCCAATCTAGAGGCTTTCCATTTGGTATGGAAGAAGAATATCAGAGTTTTTCTTTCCAGTGATGATCTCAAGTACCAGCACTCCAAAACTATAAAAGTCTACTTTAACTGACATCTACCCTTGCATTACGTACTCTGCAATCATGTAGCCACTACATTTGAATTGAAATTGTTGACAATAAATTGGCAGTAAAGCTTAGTTCAAAAAGACTGTGTTGTAGCCCTAAATCAAACAAAATGATAAAAAAACATATCAATAAAAAATCTATATTTGCCAAAATTGGGAAAACTATGAACTGAGATGCCTCAATAAGTCCTCACTATTTTTATGGTTGAAAATAAATTTGATGCAGCCACATTCAATATTATATTCTTAAAAATATGGAGGTCTGAAATTCATTAAATAATACTGAAGCCGAAGCTAGAACTTAGGTAGTTAAAGTCATAGGCACTTTATTGTAATTTGAAGTGATCTAAATTATTAAATTTACATAAACGTTAGTCAAGAAAACAAAGAAATTGGATGCTACATGTTGGATTGGTTAGCTTTTGCACCCTGGGGTTTATATTTTTTTGTAGTTGATTTTCAATCTTTGTAATCTTTTTGGTTCTTCTGATATATTTGTCTTTGTAGCAGTCATTTCTTTTTATGGCTATGTTACTACATTTATTTATATGTATAAGTCAATAGATATAAGGGTGGAAAGAGTTTTGCAAGGAATGGTTCAAAACCAATCAATGTATTGTTCTAGTATGTTGTGATTATCTTTCAGTTGTTATTCTAGTATAATAAATGAAGATGTAGTGCCTCTCATGTTTGTAGTTTGTACCCTATTTATTTTGATGCGAGAGATACTTATAATCTTATTATTTGGTACCTTGAGATGACCTGAGGGTCAAATGTTATACTATTGATTTAGTACCATAGATGCTTTATTGATATTCTATTCAGTTTATCATATTTGCATGTTGATGCTATGTTGACGGTAGATCTATGATGATATCTGATTATATAGTTTATTGGACATAATCCTTGATTATGTTATGAGATGGATTTCATGCTATGCTTATTTACTTCATTCTTGTATCTTTATGCTTTCTGCGAATGTGAGTGATGTAAATGGATTAATTAGGTATTTAATGCATTTTTATTCGCCTATGATATTATATGCAATTGTACTTAACTGTGTATTTTAGTGTCCAGGAATTATATCCCTGGCAGCAGCACATGGAGTTAGTGATTCAACTATTTATATTTTACCAATGTCGCCCTTGTATGGTTGAAGTATCCTTATTTTAATTGTTTTAATTAAAACCTTTTGGTGATTAGTAAATCCGAACTCATCTGCATTATGTGATTAGACTAGTGAGTGTATCTATGCATTTAGAGGTTTCCATTGTTGCAAAAGTGTTAAGTTATTTTCTACGATTTTGGGCTTTTGGGCTTTAAATCTTTTCGGATTTAATTTTTGGCAGCTTTGCCTTATGCGAATTCTTGTTACGGAGAATAACTTGTTTTCATTTCGGTTGATTTAGAGCCTAATTGTTCTAGTTGGCTATTTGCCCTAATTAGCTATTGACTCGAAAAGTGAGTAAGTATTGAAAAAGTGATTTTATTATTCACTTCTCACTTTTTGAAATGGAAAAATTGAGAGCTTTTTGAGAATCTTCTTCGAAAGGATTCAAATTCTATTTGTTTTGGGAGCTGTGCGTGTGGGTTTTTCATAAGGTTAGTCTTGTTGGATCCAACTCGAGGAGTTCTTGCTTTACTGTCACTTTCAACTGTTTTGGCGAAATATTTATTTTATTCTACAGATTTTAGTTTCTTTGCTTTTTGTTGTCAAGTAGGGCCTTCCTATTTTGTTATTTTTGCTCCATTTTAGCTTATGTTTCGTGTAGTAGTATGTTAGGAGGCTGAGAACTAGTGTTCTTCTTTGTTACTATATGTTGGTTTTGCCCAGTTGGTTGGGTATGAACATTTTCCCTATAATTGGGATGGGGTTTTGGGGTTTTGAGCCATTATGCTGATCATTTTTGCATACGATGTCCAAACTCATTTATTTTTGGATTTTTTTGATTTTAGTACCAAAAGGTCTAATGGGTTTTGATTTCAAATTTTTTCCAATTTTTGGGGTTTTAACCTCATTTTGCATGTCACCCTGTTTTCTCAAGTTTTCTTCGCACAATGTGGGTCATGGAGTGGATGATTCATTTGGATGTCAGTCTGACCATTGTGGCACTTTTATGTTGCTTTGGGATGCATGTTGCATCTGTCCTCCTGAATCTATTTTTGGCTAAGTGACTTTTTGCTTTATTTTCTCATCCTGTCCTTGTGTTGTGATCTTCGTGATGGTGGTGCGCCACACACAAGTACATGTGCATACATATATGTTGAGTGACCTGCAGGGCTCACCCTTTCGTGTACTTGCCAAAAATTATGATCATTGGGGTTGGGTTGGGAATTTGCATGCCTACAGGCACTCATCATTGGATGAGCATGGGTAGGGTAGGGTAGCATATGGAGGGGGCTTCTATCTCACAACCTAGTGATCATTGTGTCCAGAGGGTTGGCGAAGGAAGTTTTAATTAAGTGATAAATAAATGAAAATACTCAGAGGTAATAAATAATTTAAGATAATTAAAACTAGACTATGAGCCTTCTGTTGAGGGAGCGCAGCTGCCAATACTACCTTGGGCTTATCGAAGCCAAGCCACTCTCCATGATGTCAGCCCCTACATAATAGTCCATTGAGTTGTCTAACCAAGACCTATAGTTTATCCACTATTTGTCTTGGGTTCAGTCATCATATTGCCTGGCATGTGTGTTAGCCATGGATGTTGTTCTGTGTAAGTTTGTGGTTGGATCATTTTCTCCATCAACATGGCAGGTGTGGACCTATGGGTGCCATGTGGTTGGGAGGCATAGCTACCTATACCACTGCTAGGGACCGGTGTACAAAGACGGTCTATTGTTCTAACACGACCATGGCTGGATGTTTTCACTTGGTACTTCGGGTTCCAGAGTATGCCTTCTTATGATTTATGCTTTCATTGGAATGCTTGTATATCATTTTTAGATGATGTTAGATTTGATGCATTTCCTTCTTATGATGATTAACATGTGATAGGTGAGGTTATCTACTTGTAGGGTTATTTTATGCTTTGTTTCTAGCATGTTAGATTTCCTCATGCTTATGTTGTAACATGCTTAGTAATGACATCCTTATTATGATAGTACTGACGATCTAGTTGATGGCTTGGGATGTTATGCACGGGGGATGGCTAGGGCCCAGGATGGTCTTATGATGCAATTGACGGTTGGGAGGAACCGTGTACTTAGTGTTTTGTTCATTGCAATGTTATTTATATTACTGTGATGTTACTTTCAAGTACACTGCAATATTTCCTTTTGTACTTTTACATCTTACTATTTGTTAGATGGCTAGTTATTGGTTTCTATCTTTTAGATATGGTTCGAGTGTTCTTGCCTTGAAATGTGGATCTGGTACTCCCCGATGTGGAGATTTTGTTCTCTATTTTACTCATTTTGTTGTCCTTAGTTTTTCCTTATATTTCCGTGGGTGACCATGTGTTAGGATGGTGTGATATAGTAAGTGTTGCATGCCCATTAGAATTGTATTGTGCAATCCCTGATTGTGTCGCACGCCTCTTGGAGTTTTCTTGTGGGATGTTTTCCAATATCGCACCCCCTTTGAAGAAATGTCATACAATACCCTTAAAGTATCGCACACCTTTGTGAGCAGTATCACCTTATCCTTGAAAATGTCACCCTACTTCTTTAGAAGTATCGCATGATACTGAAAAGTATCACCCAATGTTGATTTAAAGTATCACCTGAAAATTGTGAAAACCTGTGCGAGTAGGCTGCAGGCACTTTTTGGTAAGACCCAAACTTTTTGGGAAGAGTTTTGAGTACCTTCTTCAATGTTCTTCAATCCTATGGTGTCACATTTTGGATTCAGAATGTTTCCATTCGAATTCAGTTCTACGTCTTTCCATTTTTAGTCCTTTAGGGTTTAAGATATATCGATTTAATTCATTATACTCAAGATATATTTTAATATATGTGACGAGTTCTTTGAGATAGGTTCCAGACCTCTACCAGCTAAGATAAAGATTCTAGGAAATTTTAGGGCATCAGAAATTCAAACTCAGCCAAATTTCAGGGCTTCAGGATTTTAGACTTAGCAAATTTTCAGGAGTTAGCATTTGTCTTTCAACTTGGTTGATTTCTTGTGTTTTCTTGTTTATGTTTTAGTCAGTGGTGATGCTTGGAGATCTTTGGTGATTGGTTGTTGGATAGTCTTCCGTTGCGATCTTTATGATTCATGTATGATGGTTTTCTTGTGCTTTCATACTTATTTTTAAAAAAAAATTATCTTGCTTGTATTTCATCCTTGTTCCAAGGATCTCTAGACAGAGCATTATAGAAGACCAAACTCTTTAAAAAAAAGGAAAACTTTAAAAGCTTGAATATACAGTAATTTGTTGTCCCTGTTGAGAAAATGTTGCTTGTATAGAATGGCTTGTTTTGTTATTTATGTTGCTCTTTGGTTTGGGGTGATTGATAAGAAGTAATAGAATGGCGAAATAAAGCATGGTGGACAATTTAATCTCATTCTTTACAACTAGTTTCTTGTTTTGGTATAGTCCTTAGATTTTCGAGGATACCTATGTGTGGTTTTTTTATCATTGTTAAAGTACAGTTAGAAGAATATTTGATTGTCTGTTGAGGATTAGTTGACAGCCTGTACAAGAAATAAGGGTTTGTATTCCTTGCATGTCTATAGTGTGCTAAGTTGTTTCTAGGAGAAATTTTGGCATTCGAAAAGCTTTTATGTCCTAGATTTTTCTATGCAAAAGACATTGTACTACTTTTGATGAATATTATGGGCCTAAGACATTTGAGGTTTCCCTAGTGCATACATGTTTCTTGAAATTTTTTTTGATAAAATTTCCGCACTTTTATTTTCAAAAATTAGGAAATATATATCTCGGTCCATCTTAAGGGTAATTTTTCTCTACACGTCAAGAGTACTTTGAAAATTGAAAAGAATTAGCATCCATACTCCACTAATGTTAAGTTGTGTCCTCTACCTCAGAGATTTGCACTAATGGGGTTTTATTGCTTTTGTTGCTATTTGACAATTGATTGATAGAGATTCATTGCTTCTTTATTACTGCTCTACGGTTTGTCTTAATGCAAAGACTGATCAAAACCCTATCTAATGAACATTAATCATGAATTACTTTCTAGCTTGTATGTGTTTGGATTCAAATTTTTTTTTCTCAATATTTTTTGGAAGGAAATTGGATTTGAAGTTCTATAAATAGATGCTATGCCAGGAAATGCTCCACCTGGAGACTTTTCAAAACTATGGGTAATGAAGTTTGTTTGTAGAATTTGGTGAGAAACAAAGGATGTGTTTGATGGGCAATAGTCTAGGTAATCAATTTGTTTGTTTCTTGCGGATGAAAAAGCATTCCTTTAGATGGGTGTAAGTAATATTTCCTAAGTTGTCATCAAGGAAGATCCTCAAGAATTAGCAGTTGATTTCTATGTTTGGTAGTTCAAACAATAAATTTCATTAATATTTTTTTTGATGAACAGTCTTTTTTTTTTATTAATAAATAATATACTTTAACAATAAATTCTATTAATATTTTTTTTGATGAATAGTCTTTTTTATTAATAAATAATATACTTTAAAAATAAATTCTATTAATATTTTGAGAGTGCATTTACTGATAATATTAATATTGTATTGTTGAGTATAGTGCCAAATTAGGAAAGGGGATTTACTAATTGAACATTGCAATTTCGTACTTTTCAATTTCTTATGTGGGGTTATGTGGGAAGTTCAAATTGCTTTCAAAATTTACAATAATGTGTATAGGAACCCTTACTTCTATCTAAAGTTTCAACATCAGATCATCAAATATAAAGTCATATCAACGTGCTTTTTAATCAAGGTGTCCTAAAAGATTAAAAAATGAGACCAAGCTTGTGCACTGTCATATATTTTGTTGATGTTGCATAACATAATTGGCTATGTTTTAGATCCTAGCAATACATTTGATTGTATCATGAATAGTTATTGCCACTAACAATTTCAGATTTGGAACTATTGATTTGATATTGTCAAAGAAAATTAACATTAAACCAACAAGTATTATAACAATTATTAGAATGTGTTCAGCTACTAGACCTTTCCCCTTAACAAAGATGTCAAATATTACTAACAACACTATTTTAAACTTGATCTTTCTCATTAAAGAAGATACCAGATGTTAGTATTAACGCAATTTCAAATAAGTTCACAAACTTTTACGTGTATTTTTTTGTATTTAATTTTGATCTTTCTTGTACTGAAAAAGAAATCTAGAATACAGATTTAAGAAGTATGCTCAGTTTAATGGGTATGAGTCTAAAATAGAGGTTAAATAGTCCCACTTCCATTAGACTGTTGTTGGAATGTAAATGTTCCAAAAGTTAGTCAAAACAGGAATCAAATAAGATTTCTAGATTTTTCATATTTAACTATTAAAAGTCTATAATTAATTAGGTGTAAATATGTTTTTGATTGATTGAGTTAGATCCCATTTTATTAGCATATTTGTAAGATCTTCTTGACTTCAGTTGAATGCTAGATGTTTGTATTCTATTGATGAATAACATACTGACTTATTTTACTATTTTGTTTTGTACCTTTCGTGCTCTTTAATTTTTTCAGCCAGTGATGAATCTATCTTTGTTCTGTATCTTTCCTGCTCTTTAATTTTTCTAATTTTTATTCAAGATTTCAGCCAGTGATGAATCTATCTTAAGAAAATGAGAAGAGTTCAATACGAATCTATTCAATTAAGTAGATATTTCTTTGCATGTGTGTGTGTGTGTGTGTGTGTGTGGTTTGCCAGACAATTGGATCATCACTCTATTCTTTTATTTCTCGAACAATACCTTTTGTTTTTCCTAATTATTTCTAACAAACCTACAATCTACATTTCACACTTAAATTATTTAAAGCAAGTTTTCTAAATAATTGCAAACAGAAAATAACTGATGCATAAATATAATTATTATATAATTTAAATAAATCAAACTTCAAATGATTAACCATTAGCAATCTATACTTAAAATCAGGTAAAGTCCATAATTAGCATGATGTTTACCATGTGCCTCCAACTCTTGTATGGATATGGGTCTCGTCCTGAGAGAAAATTCTTGCTACGCCAAAGTCAGCTATTTTTGGATTGAGCTTGTGATCAAGCAGAATGTTGTTTGCCTTTATATCTCTATGAATGATTCGTACTGGTGAATCCTCGTGAAGGTAGAGAAGCCCACGAACAATTCCAACGATGATATTATAACGTTTTTGCCAGTCTAGCTCTCTGCATTTCTCTGGATCTGTTATTCCTATTATTAACACTTTAGTCACCTCTTCATCTATTCCAGAGCAAATTAAGATATTATGATAACTTACCAAAGAGAAAGTTGTCCAAACTTTTGTTGGGATAATACTCGTACACAAGCAACCTTTCATTTTTCTCCATGCAACATCCTAACAACCTTGCAAGGTTTCTATGCTGAACATTTGCCATCAATTTAACTTCATTTATAAACTCTATTTTGCCTTGTGTAGATTTGGCATAAAGTTTCTATACTGCTATCAAATTTCCATCTCTAGTTATTCCCTGAACATAAATGACAGATTTAGAGCTCCCCATGTGTTGTTAAACTAACTCTAATTTAGACTAGAATGAGCTGTAAAACTACCTTGTACACAGCACCAAACACTCCTTGTCCAAGCTTCTTGTGGTCAATGAAATTTTCTGTGGCTTCTATCAATGCTTGTAATCTAAAGACAAATTTATGCTCGTGCATAAACAACTCAGATACAGGGGATAATTCACGCCTTTCTGTAGCATTACAAAACAATAAGATTAAAATGGGTAAGCTTAGTCTATTCATCACACTGGACTACCACAGCAAGAGGAATATTTAAGTAGAAATGGATTTCAGAGAGAACACCTTGGTTGGTTGTAGAAGTAGTTATTGCCTTTCCAAACAGGGCAGATTTAACTACTTTTCTCCATACAATCAGACAAATAACTAGCACCAGAATGTTGCCTCCCACAAAGCCTAAAACTATTGGTAATGTTTTTGAGGACTTCTCTGTACAATACAGTTCAATAATTAGGATTGTGTCCAGTGGTACTGTAATATTTTCAAAAATGAACATTAGAATAAGATAATTGAGATAGCTCCATTCACGTTAAAGAATTACATCTGCTCATAACTGTAGCATCTAGCTAATGGCTACAACTGAATAATAAAATAAAATATAGAAGAGGTTGTATTTTTAATATCATATTAAAAAGAAGTTCATAAAATATTGTATATGACATGTTAATGACAAGGTAAGCTTCTGACTGTAGAATGGCTTTTGCATCTAAAAGATTGATCTAGCCATCCAATCAAGGAGCAAACAGAATATTAAATAATAAACATTATGAAATGGACTGAACATGCTTTTTATAAGTTAGCTATTACTTTAATCTAAATTGTAGATTTATATAATAGTAAACTTTGACTGAGGAACTCTCTTTTTGTATTTAGAATGATGAAGTGTGATCTGTTTTCTAGATCATTTACTGTAACAATCTTCATAATTTAAGATTAATCTACTTATATAAAAGGAGGAAACAAGAAAAATAACTCGTGTAACATATAATTTGATCAGAAATACAATACAATATCTTTATACAATTATCTACTCGAAAATTGCCTCTCATTCCACTAAAGATTTCCGTGAACAAAACCCAGCACCCTAAAAAGTTTGAATAGGTACTGGTAGAGGAGGCGTTCATACTTTTTGATGCGGGAGGCAGGGGACCAAATTCCTCAGGGGAATGAGAAGGCGACTGAGCAGAGTAATAAAATGAGTACACTCCATATCTCGCCATGCAGCTGCCACACCTAACCTGAGCCCCTTGCTTTGTAGAATACTCCAACTGTGGCCTTGCTTTAGCAAAGCATTTTCTGCAATCTTGTATTGATATGTCCCTACAACACTGAACCCTTGTTTGCAGGGACGTAAGCTTTGTTGAACAGATCCGACAGAAGGGTTTTGATTGTGGACTGGAAAGCGTTAATATCGCTGCCGTTGGTCTCACCGTTCGACACAGAAACTCCATCAGTATCAAGTATTGAAAAGAAATCAGTGCTGCCATAGCGCAAGAAGCAATCATTCAACGATATTTTCCTTCGTTTACCGTTGGGGCAAAACTCTTTAATAGTGTTATTCGCTTCCCGCACACAGTTTGAGCAACTCGCTGCTGTTATATTTCCAGTACACTGTACCAAACCGTACACCTTATTGGGTGATTGGCCATGGGAAGAAGTGTTAAACCCTGAACTTTGAGGGGCGTTTTGAAACAGATCATTGATAACTAGATTCAAGTTTCCAGAATAGATGCTGCCATCGGTGAAAGTTGGGGATTCATTACAGGTGTGATATATGTAGGTACAATTGACTGAAAGAAAGCTGATTAGAAAAAGGGAAAATAGGAGGATTGGAAGAGAAGTTAATCTTTCGCAAGGAAAAAGGGAGGAAAGATCTGTACTTCATATTGTTCTTGCTCTTTTACTTCTGAACCCATTTGATATTTGCTCAAACCCTCTGAAGTTACAGGGTTTGAATTGGGCGAGATTTTTCAATGTCAAATGAAGTCTAGCAAACGCCCAGGCTGAGGCAAATATTGACCCAAGTCGCAGAAATTTCAATTCAGGTGAGCAGTAGAAGTCCAGTAAAAGCGCCAGCTGACACTTTAGTAAAGAGTAAAATATTGCCGTAGGTTCCAGTCTTCCAGAAATTGGAGGGTTTTAATTACTTATCATTAGGTGAGATGTTTCAATGTCAATTGAAGTCACGAATAAAGTCAAAGCTGCGCCTTCAATAAATGGTAGGAATCGGTCTATGGTGCAACTTATTTGTATTGTATGCCAGTGAAAATAATTTAGACTTGTCAATAGGTTTTTGGTCTATCAGTGCAGTTGAATGACTCACAAGAGCCCACCAAGAATGAAGTCTTGCTGAGTGCAAGGCTCTGACATCATAAGGGATGAGGTTGGGATTGTGCCCTGGGTGATTTTGATGGCATTGATGCCCCTGAGTCCCTGGCTCTAAGCCGAAGAGGTTTTAGGCACGAGTGGGCCTGTATTGGATCCCTAAAAAGTCTATGTGGTGGCCTTCATTGTTTGGTAGCTCGCAAGCTTTGTGTCTTCTTGGGTTGTCTCACGGGTCTAAGACCTCCATCAAAAATAATAATAGACTATGACATTATTTAACACTGGCTACGGGTGCATATAAGTGCCCTGTAGCCGCTTATTGTGTGGAATGGCTATTTAGATGAAATACGGAAGGAGAGTATACATGTAGGATTTGAAATAAGTTTGAAAGAGGTATAGACATTAAATTTCCACAATCTATTATAACTAGCAATTCCAAACTTTTGTGCTTGCAACTATCAATCAATAGATTTGTGCTAATATTTTTTATAACTATAATTCAATGTGCATAAATTACATTAAAATTAATTTTCAATTTAAGTAAAATAAAATTTAATTCTTTTAATAAACTAAATAAATATTATTTATTTATTTAATTTATTATATATTATTAAAATATCATTTAAAAAATAACATGTATAAAGTGAATAGTAAAAAATTGCCAAGTATTGGGCTAACCTTGGAATCAAGCAATTCATTGATATCTTTGAAATGGACAGACTTATCCTTTGGGATGAATTAAAGAATAAATTTAAACTTCTTGGTTCCCATAAAAAGAATTATAGTATGATTGTTAAAGCTAGTAAAGACATTCCTACCCTGTGTCATGTGGACTCTAATAGTTTTTTGAAGATAAAATATGGTATCATCATCTCCAAACTTAAAGTTAAGAATATTTATTATATTTTAAATTATAATGTTGACATCATCAATCATATTAACAATATTTGGAATATTGATTTGGATATTTCTTCTAGGAAGAAAGTTGTTTATTATTGTAACGCCCCGCCAAGGGATCCAAAAGAATTAACCTAAAGTTTCACTAAGTTCGCAAAACTTTTTTTTTTTTTTTTTTTTAAAGTAAGAAAGTATAACATACACATCAAACACATAGTAGCGGAAGCAATAACATGTAATCATCAACAAACATACATCACAAGTTACACCTTAAGGATCCCAAGACGTTGAGTCACATTTAAATTTAATTAATTCTAAGTCTAACAACTACCACATACATATGAAAGAATAATCAGAAAGTCCAATGTCCATAATATACATTTGTTCTGAATGCCTATTGGCAAATTAATTCGGAATGCTCAATCATCCACTGTACATGTCACAGGGTATGAAAGGCTTAAAAGAATATACATATGTAAAGATAAAGATACATCATCCTCAAATCCATGATACAAAGTACAGTAGAATAAATGAAACTAATAACATACCTGATACATCCATACATCCATAATGATAAAACATCTATCATAAAATCTAACCATCAATCCTAATAATCCAAGAACATAGTGAAGGTAAATGCCAACCAAGAAAGCTCCAGCCACGGTGACCACGGACGGATCTCAATGGTAAGAGTAAAAAGCACTACCACCCGACCGCGTGGAACCTAAATGGTCCACTCCCACCGCGCTGAGGAGATAGTCTCAAGTCCCAAACAAGGTATCAAACACAAAACACAAGTACTCTCTAAGTCTGGGAAATCCTAAAAGTATACTAACTCAAAGGTTCCAACATAGAAAGACATCTAAACCCAGAGGCACCACAAAGACACGTAGGAAACCTTCTATGCAAGCGAGAAAGTGTCATCACAAAAGTCACGTAGAAGTTACTCGAGCAATCCCTTAGGAATCCCGGGTCCCTAGTGATTCCTGCGGCCACTAGTATCCTCTCGTACTGACGAGGCATACTGCGGAATGCAAGGTCGTAACCAAGCGTTCTCTCTACCCCATCCTAGCCTGTACTAGCACTCAAGGTATGGGAGAGAACATACAATTATCTTATTAGGTTCATTTAAGTCAGTATTTAGGTGAGATGTTTTCACTTGTTAAAACAACTTACAATGGGTTACTCTAGGTAGCCTCTTACGGCCCCGATCCCCATTGCAAGCCACTTCTCGATACTACACATAGATAACCTACCATTGGCTCATGAAATCACAAATCAAATAATCATAATAAAATCACCTCAGTCCTATATAAGCGACTGAAAGCATCAAATAATAATCATATGATTACAACAGTTCTCTATCAGCAACTGAAGGCATCAATAATAAACCACAAAATCCAATGGTTCTCCAATGAGCAACCAGAAAGTATCCCATTAATAAATCACAATACTGATCAAAGACTCCAAAATGGTTAAGTCAACACATGACATCATCAAGAACATAACAAACACTTCAGTCCTCTCAACCAACCGAAAGTAATCCAAGTATAACTGATCGATGACTCAAAAATGGTTATCAAATATAACTGATCGATGACTCAAAAATGGTTATCAAATATAACTGATCGAGACTTGAAAATGGTTAAGTCAGGTATCTCATAAACATACACCTCAGCTTCACACAAGAAGACTGAAAGCAATAACAACTAGTAAATACAATCATGTCATAGAGCACTCCGTCACACTACCATGGTCGGGTTAAGAAAGATCGAGATCAAATCATCATAACATCACATTCACAACCCCGAGCCTCTAGTAACAACCTAAACTGGTCAATACTAGAACAAACCCCAAAACTTCAAAACATAGACAATATAACAAAACAATATAGTTCATATTCTCACTGCTAGATTGATTTGAACATATGTAATCAGGTTAAGTGTAATATTTTTGTTTCTAGTTTAATTTATGTTTTCACGAAAATAAGTTCACAGTTTGACCTACATGTTAACCCATTCATCTCATAATTAACATATAAATATAACCCATATAGATATTCGAATAAAATTTGTACAATTACTTTTCTTTTGATTCTAAGTCAATTAATCAATATAATTAGAAGGAAATTATTTATTTAATTATTGAAATAATGACCTATTATTTTAAATAAGAAATTTCAATTTAACTAAAAATCAATCCTATATAATCTACAGTTCTATTAACAATTTAATTAAACTAATTTTAATTAATTTAATCAATAATTACTGTGCTAATTACTTATTTTAATATCTCCATTAATTACTAATTTATTAATATTTATCCAAAAATTATTAATAAATTAATACTTACAAAAAACTATATTAAATGCATTAATATTTAATTATTAAATATTAATAAAGATTATTATTAAAACATTATTAAATAAAAACATATTAAAATTTATTAATAAAAATTTTAAATAGTAATAAAACCTTTTTATAATTAACATTAATTTAATTGAAAATCAAATATAAGAAATCCCGTATTTTTTTATAAGCCCGCCGGCTTAATCATAAGGCCGCCTGCGGCAGAGGCCTGCGACCGTCGGCAGTACTCTATACTGTCGCTGCCGCAGTACTCTGCGGGCAGGGATGGCAGAGCTGCCGGAAAGGTACGGGGGGGGGGGGGGGGGGGGGGGGGGGCGGGGTGTGGGTATTCCCGCCCCCTCCCATAATATTAAATTTGTTTTTTTTTTTTTTTTAATTTATTTAAAACTTTTTAAATCATTCACCTCCAAGTAAAAAGCATATTATTATTATTATAATTAATTTTTTTTTTTTTTTTTTTTTTTTTTTTAAACATTAACAATTGCAATCTAATAGAGAAAATAATTCCAACCCTACGAATTTTCTTTTTAATCTCAAAACTCTCCCCAAATCAATTCTCTCTCTTCTCTATTTTAATACAATCCTAAATCCCGATTTAATTTTGTTGAAGGATGTTCCTAAACAATTTT
Source organism: Cupressus sempervirens (assembly GCA_028749045.1). Lineage (NCBI taxonomy): Eukaryota > Viridiplantae > Streptophyta > Pinopsida > Cupressales > Cupressaceae > Cupressus > Cupressus sempervirens. Next base: position 163,774,889 of record CM053786.1, on the reverse strand, counting down.
TTTTTTAATCTAGATTTACAAATGAAAACGAATAGCAAAAGATCCAGAACGAAGAAATGATACACTCAAGAAGACAAGATTCTTACAATCACAAAGTAGACAGAACATATTAAATTTCTTAAATCATTTAGGGGTCAAAACACCAGACCCTACCTGAACCCGATGCTAATACGCAATCCCCAAAATCTGTAAGAGAACTCGCTCCTTTTCAATAACTTTCTTCTGAAAATCTTTCCTCGAATTCTCCTTCTGAAATTTGCCTCCAAAAACTCTCTCCAAAATTTCTGTCTCCAAAATTCACAGTCCCCCCTTCGTGTCCAATATCTGTCGTCCCCTCAAATGAACCCCTAAAGCTGTGATAAAGAGTTTTCTCCTCAAATCGGGGCACTAATTGTGCGTTCACCCGAGAGGACTCTTTGCTCAACTGGGTTAACTCTCAAATTAACTTGTATTAATCTTTGCTTTATCTTTTTAATGCACATTAAATGGATTATTAAATAACTTTATTTAATATTCCACTTGACTTCTATTTTAATCTTTATTACTTTTAATCCCATGCACACTTTATGAAATTAAAAATAACATTATTATTTCCTCTTATTTTATCTTTTAATTTCTTTCTTTATTTTCAACACATGCTCGCATCATGCAATCTTACAACTTTTAATAATTAATATATTTTCACTTTTTAATTTATTTTAAAAACTTAATTGATAAAATATTTAATTAACTTAAATAACAATAATATTTAGCATTTATTTAAAAATGAACTCTAAATATATTATTATTAAATTAAATTAATATTATAATGTTCTAAATTATCCTTAAACTTTTATCTCCAAATTTAATTCTTTTTATTTAATTAATTTCTCAATTAATTAAATATAATCAAATATTAAAATATCATAATAATCTTCTATTAAATTAAATCATTAATTAATCGTTTTAATTAATTTCTTTTATATTTAAACTCATGCTTAGATCATGCGATCTAAAAACCTTTAATAATTTAATATCTTTTCCACTTTTAATTTATTTAAGAAACTTTAATTGATAAAATATTTATCAATTCAATTTATAATAATATTTAGCATTTATTTAAAAACGAACTCTAAATATATATTATTATTAAATTAAATTAATATTATCACATTCTAAAATTATACTTAAAACTTTTATCTCCAAATTTAATTCTTTTTATCTAATTAATTTCTCAATTAATTAAATATAATTAAGTATTAAAATATCATAATAATTTTTTATTAAATTAAATCATTAATTAATATTTTTTAATTAAACTTAATTAATAGAAAATACATCAAGGACTCATAAAGCAACATATGAAAACCCATCATAGAAGAACACATACTAAATCAAACAAAAGGGTTATAATCATGAAATAACATCATTTGATGCATTCGGAGGGTACTTAACTCAGATACTTGTCCTAATTATCAATTAAGACAATTGGCTAAAGGGTTTAGGATTTGGACTTAAAATTTTATCTCCCCTCTCTTACCATTGAGATAATGTGATAGGGTACGCTCATCCTGGCAATTCAGGGAAGTCGATACCCGGTACCTGCAATCTGCATAAAATTTACGCATGTACAGACACAATATTCTAAGCTAAACAGACAATGGCAGGAAGTGGTGCATCATGTAGATCCCGACTAGCAGGTGACTACGACTCCCTTCCTTAACCACATCAGAAACACCATACATAAAGAAAACAAACACACACACCATACACATGCAGTATGGGGTAAGTATCCATAAGAAAGCACATGTGATAATAAACCATCTAACTAATCATCATCGATAATTGAAAACGTTGAATAATCATCATACATGCATGAAATATAGAGTACCAAGTAATCTCATCATCTAATAAATTGAGTGTAAAACAACATCTGATAATCTGAAAGTAATGCTACTAAACATCAAGTATAAAACTAGCCTAAAAGAGTTTGGCAATTAAAACAAAATGTGAACTAGGGGTAGGCATTACAATTATCTTTTGAAAAGTTCTGTTGATCCTAAAATTAAATGTTTTAAATGGTTACTTATTCTCAATAAGCTACCTATTAGGAACTCTTTCTCTGATATTAACTATTGCAGCATTTGCAGAACCCCAGAAACGAGAAAGCATATTTTCTTTGACTGCAATTTTGCTAAAGAGGTTTGGTTAATGTTTGGTATTTCTACCCCTTCTAATTTCAATATTTTTGAAGATATTACTAGTTTTATCTCTAATGCTAGAAATGATGTTAATATGTTTTGGGATATTACCTCATCTAACATTTTATGGCAAATTTGGAAGTGCAAAAATGAAGAAATGTTTCAAAATATCCCCAGAATGCTTACTGAGTCTTTTCGAAGTCTCACATATTTCAAAAAATTTTCACAGATTCAGATGACTATGAAAATCAACAAGGCTAAATTCAAAAGGCTGCTCAAGGGCGGTCATGCTACCTTTTTTGTGAATGAGGTTAAAAATGGATATTTCTGGAGGTTGCACTTGGATAATATACATGTTTTCAATCGAACCTTCAGCAAAATTATCAAGGAGATTAAAAGAAGACCTCACAATGCTACTAGTGAGATGGTTTACATGCTGAAACAAATTCAAGATTAGAAAAGCATGGTGTGGATGGATGGCTCTATGGATTGGATGGCTTGGGTGGACACCTGGGATGATGTGCTTTACTAGGTGTCTTGGTTCATGATTTTGTTCTAGTGTTTCATTGTATATACTTCTTTTTTGATGGTGTGAGGCTTGGCCTCTGAACTCTGATACTCTACATTCTCTTGTATTTTTTATCTCCTTATTTCTAATATAAAAATAGTAAAAAAAAAAAAAAAAGCTAATATGAAAACTAAAAATTATACTAATTTAAAGTTTATCAACTTAAATATATAAATAAAATAATCATTTAAAAAAATCTCAAACAAAAATTTTATTATGAAAAATTAATATGAGAAATATAAAAATATATTAAAAATAGCAACTCCTCGCACAAATATTCTATTAGCTAAACTAATTTTAAAAACAAATTAAGTTAATTTAAAAACTAAAACTTCAATCAATTTTAAAAATTAAAAGTTAAATAAATGGAAGAAAAATGTGACTTAAAATTGGATATAACAATTAATTAAGTTTCTAAATAAATAAGGAAAAAAAGGGTCAAAACTAGAGATAAATTATAAATTATAAATTAAATAAAATCTCATTTCAATAAGTTCAAATATAAATGATTTCTAATTAAAATAAAATCATATTTATTTTTAAAAAATAAACAACCAATAATAACTAATTAAGTTAAATAAATATTTTTAAAAATAGTAGTTAATGGTAGAGATAATAGCTAATTAAGCTAAATAAATAAGAAAAAATAATAGTTAACAATGCAGATGATAACTAATTAAATTAAATAAATAGATAAAAGAGGAGTTAAAAATAAAATGAACTGAAAATTGAACAATAATTAACATTGTAAATGATAGCTAATTAAATTCAATAAATAGATAAAACAAGAGTTAAAAGTGAAATGAAATGAAAATCGGTCAGAAAAGTATTAACGGCAAGGGTTACAATTTAATGGTCAAAGGCTAACAACTTTCCGGCCAAAAAATAATTTTACAAAAAAAAAGTTCTCACATATAGCCTATGGACTACTAGCAATTGCAAGCTTTTGTGCTTGCAATGATGAGCCGATAGGTGCTTACTTTAAGTAAAACAAAATTTAATTTTGTAATAAATCAAAAAAAAAATATTAATTTATTTAATTTATTATATACTAATATCATCTTAAAATATTTCCAAAAAATTCTATTATGAAAAATTAATAAAGAATAACGTGTACCAAAAAATATAAACTGAAATAATTATAAAAACTAAGAACTAAACTAAAGGAAGTCTCAATGTTTCACCTCTGTGAGCATCACCTAGATCCAATGACTGCTAAGTGTTCTATTTAATATCATGAGAGATGGTTTATTGTAAAACACTACTCATTAAACATAAGTCAATGAGTTTGACTCAAAAACTACATATTTAAATCTTGATAACAATATCACAATCTCCTTAAACAAACTATTATGAAAAATTAATATGAAAAATAATAATAATAAATATTAAAAAGTAACAACTTCCACAAATATCATATTGGCTAAACCAAAAGTCAATATTTAAATGAAAAATTATACTAATTTAAAAAAAAAACTATTTAAAACAAAAAATTTCAATCATACAAATATCCTACTCATGAATCCTATTTGCTAAACTCAAAATCAATATTTAAAATAAAAGAATTAAACTAAATTTTTAAAAAAATTAAAAATTAAAACTTTAAAAAATAATTATAGAAGTTAAAAACTTAACTAATTTAAAGTCTATTGGCTTAAATATATGAATAAAATATTTAATTTAAGAATCTCAAAAAATTAATATATAAAATTAATATCAAAAATATTAAAAAAACAGTAACTTCTCCCACAAATATCTTATTGACTAAACTAAAAATTAATATTTAAAGTAAAAGAACTAAACTAATTAAAATAATTTAAAAACTAAAACTTCAATCAATTTTAAAAATCAAAATTAAATAAAAAGAAAGAAAAACATGAGTTAAAAGTGGAGATAACAACGAATTAATTTTCTAAATAAATAGAAAAAAAAGTTAGAAGTATAGATAAATTGATTTATAAATTAAATACAAGAGTTAAAAATTAAGAAAAATAAATAAATAAGAAAAAAAATAAAAGAGTTAACATGTAGATAATAGCTCTAATTAAATTAAATAAATAGGGAAAAGAAAGAGTTAAAGTTGGAGTGAGATAAAACTAGTAAAAAATAATTAATGACAAGAGTTGATAGTTTTTCGGTCAAAGTCCAATCAAAAAAGTAATTTTACGGGAACAAAGTTCCCACATATAGCCTATTGGCTAACATATAAAATGAAAAAGAGGGGGTAAAAATTTATTCAACCAAAATCAAAGTACAAAACAAAGGCACATGACCCACAAAAGCACTACATATTCATCTCACCCAATATCAACTGCTCAACAATCCCACTAAACTCATTAGGTAACTCCTCCCTTCCACTATTATCCCAGTCATCCTTGTTCTCTGAAGCCCATTTCGCAAAACAATCAGCCATTCTATTCCATTCTCTAAGAATATTACGAAAGGAGACAAAGTCTAAGGAATTACAAAGACTTAAAGTATGTCTAACCAAAGCAGCTAATTGCCAACTAACATTCTTTAAGCTTTGACTATTCAATATGTCCACAACAATCTGAGAATCAAACTCACAAATGATCTTCTTCTAGCATAAAGAACAACCCCTCTCAATTGTAGTCTTAATAGTAAGGGCCTCCATCAGGTTATTAGAATATTGACCTTTGTAGGTAGAGAAGAGAAAAACCATACCACCATCATTATCTCTACCTATGCCCCCAACACCAGCATGACCAAGATTCACATGAGATGAACCATCCGTATTAATCTTCAAAGTCCCAGCTGGAGGCGAGAGTCCATCTCCCATTCTGAAAAACCCTTTTCTTGCCATGGCGAGGTCTTTTTCCAAGGGTGTCACCACATCTACTCTCTCCCAAATTCAAATTTCCCACAGTAGAAAAATCACCAGGATCAATACTTTCAGACATATCACACTTTGTAGAGGTGGTCTCCTAAAGCCTATGGAGAATAATTCTCCATAGATGCAAACTTTCTAGCTTGGAGTCACAGAAAATTCTGTGGTTCCACTCTAGCCAAAGGTTCCATAGAATGAGAGACTGCCCAACCATCCAAGCAACCCACAAAAAAGAAGTCTTCACTGGAGGTCTACCCAAACTCTCCCAAAAATCAATTAAAGAGTACGTATGATCATAACCCTGTCCCGAATAAGGGCAACAAAAAAATAAGTGAGAAGTACATTCCTCATTCTTCGAATAGAGGGAACAGATAGAAGGTCCCTAAAAACCTTGTTTGTGAAGATTCTCCCAAGTGAGGCATTTGTTCTAAGCCAACAACCATAAGAAAAATTACATTTTGGCCAAGAAAGGTTAAACCAAACCTTCTTCCACTAGTTCACCTCATTTGGACCATGTAGGTTCCTATCAAGCATAGGATAACCTTGGGCCACAGTAAACTTGCCTTTTGGACTAGGACTCTAGGCCAAGACATCCTGCCCATGGATAGAGCTGCAAAACCTACTGTCCAAAGTTTTAGTGAGAGCAACACAGTCCTCATCAAAGCCACCTACTAGCCACTCCTAAGGGTCCTCCTAGCAAGTCACCTCCACTTAGCCCAAACACATGACCATCTTAAAGTACTCCACAGTAACCCATCCGGCATTAGTAAAAATGTGGCAAAGAGTCTAAAGCTAGGGAAAGCTAGAAAGAATGGGAGGATGACCATCCCAAGAGTCCTGCTGAAATAGGGCATCAGAACCATTGTTACAAATCTAGAAGATGCCTTCCTTAATAAGTTGAGCGCCTTTCTTAAGAGTGTCCCAAATACAAGAACCTTTACCTACCAGAGTAAGTCTTGGAACATCAAGATAATCAGCACTCGAGAAATACTTGTGGACAAGAATCTTGGCCCAATCCTAATCCTGACATTTACACTATCTCCAGTACAGCTTGGCAGCCAAAGTCGTGACAACAAGAGCCATCAACCTAAAACCAAGGCCCTCAACCTGCTTCGGCCTACACATAGAACCCCACTTAATGAAGCTCCATTTTGAGGAAAGAATGATGCTAGACAATAGGAATTGCCTAGATAAAGCATCAAAACCCCTCACAAATTTGGAAGGGGGAACCTGAACACAACATCTATAAATTGGGAGAAACTGTACCACAGTCTTAAGGAGAACCATTCCCCCAACTGAAGATAACCATCTATAAGTCTAGTGACTAACCTTACTCTAGAATTTATGCAAAATCCCTTGCCAGTAATATCTTCGCTGAAAACCCAAGACTAAAGGAACCCCAAGGTACATCAAAGGAAAAGATCCCATTTGAAATCTAAAAATCCTTGCAATCATGTTCTGAATAAGACAAGGAGTGTTAAAGAAATAAATAAATGACTTAGCATCATTAATACACTACCCGGAAGCTTTCAAATGGGTATTCAAAGCCCACCTGAAATTCACAACCTCACTGATTCTAGCCATGCCCATTAACCCAGTGTCATCCACGAACTATAGATGGGAGTAAGAGGGAAGATTAATATTCAAGCTCCAACCTTGGATAAGACCCTATCTCACCTGTGATTTTAAAAATCTACCAAGACCCTTTGCCATGATGATGAATAAATAGGGATATAAAGGATCCCTTTGCCAAAGTCCTCGAGAAGCCCCAAACAAATCAAACAGTTCACCATTAATGAGAACTAAGATGGAGGGAGAGGTCACATAGCTTAGAACCCAATTCACCCACTCCTCATCAAAACTAAAAGCCAAAAAAAAATTATGTAAGAACTCTTAGCTCACCTGATCATAATCTTTAGCCATGTCGAGTTTAATAAACATAGCTTTCTCCTTGGATGTTGACATAGAGTGGATCACCTCCATTGCTATCATAACCCCATCCAAAATCTATCTACCTTCAACAAAACCACCCTGTTCAGTAGAGATGAAAGAACCAAAGAGTAGTTGGAGTCTCTCAGCGACTAGTTTGGTAATAATCTTATGAACAACATTACATAACGCTATAGGCCTAAATTGGTCCAACCTATTAGCCTCTTCCTTCTTAGGTATAATAGCCAAGAAAGTAGAATTCAAAGACTTCACCATCCGTTTATTTCTATGAGATTCTTGAACCACTTCAAGGAGATCAAACTTTATTATTTCCTAGAACTCCTGGAAAAATTCAATCAAAAAGCCATTTGGACTAGGGGCCTTGCCTTTTTTCATATTAAAAACAACATTCTCCAGCTCTGGTAATAGGATAGGGCTTAAGAGGGCCTCATTCATCTCAGCAGAAATCAAGTGGGGAATACAATCCAAAATGGCATGCTCCTCAATCTCAGTAGGAAGGGCTTCCCTAGTAAAAAGATTAGAAAAGTAACTAATAGCTTCCCTAGAGATTTCTCCATAGGATGAGATCCAGTCCCCATCAAATGAGACAAGAGAGGAGATAGAACTCCCCTATCTCTAAGCTTTCACTGAGTTATGGAAGAATTTAGTGTTCCTATCCCCTTCTTGTAACCAATCAACATGAGATTTCTACTTTCAGAAAATTTCCTCCTAAAACTCCCATTCCTCCAATTACTTTAGAGCCAAGATCTCAACTTTACTCAAATCAGATGTCATCCACTAATCTCTAATCTAATGGGTAATAGTATCTAGCTTGGTTTGAGTAGCTACCTTTTGAGCATGAAAATTCCCAAAATGATGTTTATTCCATCTCTTAAGCTTGTACTTCACATGTTGGAGCCTCTTACTAAAAGTGTACATAGTTGTTCCATGGGCAGGCTTCCCCTCATACCTCCAATCCACCATAAGGTCAGGTAAAGATAGATCTCTAAGCCATATCAACTAAAATTTGAAGGAGGGCCATTTGGTGATGGAAAGCTTAATGGGCCAATGGTCAAGGCCCCTCCAATCCAGAATTTTAGAATTGATAGTCCACCTGTTGTTCATCCAATAGTAGGAAACCAAAAATCTGTTAAGCCTTTTTGAGATAGCCTCTCCCTCACATCTCCAATTATTCCATGTAAAGACACCATTGGATGTCTTCACATCAATGAGATTCAAAGAGCCAATCATATCCCTGAGCATATTTGAAGACAGGTCCAACCTTCTAGCCCACCTCATTTTTCCTCCAAACTAGTAATAGCATTAAAGTCCCTAGCCATAATCCATGGGAGAAAGGGTCTATGGATCAGATGAATCTGATATGAGATCATAAATGTGATTTACCTGAAAAATTAGTAGGAGCATATATATTGGATAAGAGACACCTTTCTCTAGTTTCAAAGCTAGAAGCAACCAAAGAGATGGAGAACCGACTGGAGATCCACCATAAGGGGGAAACTTTTATAGGGTCCCAGAAGCAAGCCTCCCTTCCTGAACCATTCAAGGCACCTACTCCCTGCTAAGAGCCTTGAGGCCAAATCTGCAAGGCGTAGTAAGCCAATCCCTCCATTGAAAGCTTGGTTTCCTGAATAAAGATTACATCTGGAGACTACGACTCAATTAATCTGTCAACAACCTTTTGTTTGGGGATGTTGTACAACCCCCTTACATTCCATGACAACTCAATCATTTATAGGGGTGAAAGAAATGAGAATCAATGGGTTTCACAGACTTAAGCTCAACCAAATTTTCACCCATTATCTGCACCTTCTCTTGATCAATCTTCCTACCACTCTTTGACAGTTTATCCAAAGACCCCTTTTTGAAGGATTTCTATTGTATGCCTAAGGAAAGAGGAGCCTTATTAACTTTTGCAAAATTAGGTGTCCCCTTGGGCTTATTGGGGATAGGAGTTGCCAAGACAGGACCCATCAAGCTCTATGATTCACCAATATCTCCAATATCCTACACTAGAGGAGGCAAATCAATATCTAACTACCCAGCCTGTTGTTCCCCTATAGATAGAATCTGATATTCACTTTGTATATCCCCAACTTGAATCTCCTACAGCCCTTTGGCCTCAGCAAGAAGCTCAACTGGGGTACCTTCCTCTGGGGCCAAATCTCCAAGAGCCTCAAACCTGTTAAAGGTGTCATTGGTCTGCCTATCCCTCCAAGTTCTCTTCTTTCCTTTACCTTTGTTACGAGACTTGACCTGAGTAAATCCCTCACTATCAACAGGTCCCATAGATGAAGTAGCCTTCCCCTTGTCCTCCCCAGGGGGTCCAGGAGTAGCCAAGGTGGGGGACTTGTTCCTGGGACAATTGTAATATAAATGCCCATATTCATGGCATATTCTGCATTTGAATGGTAGGGTCTTGTAATCCAGCTATTGGATCTAAGAAGATGATCCCATGCAAATTTCCATAGAATCTGGCAACGAATTATTTAAATCAACTTCTACACAAATACAAGAAAAAGAAATTACCTTACAATCTTGAGTTTGTGTAGCTGAACCCACAGGTTTCCCAAGAAGCAGTGAGATTGAGTGCATAATATCTTCTCTCCAAAATTCCAAAGGTAGCCTTGGTAAGTGGACCCACACCGAAACTCATGAGGGGATTTCCTTAGCAGAGTTAAAGCCCATATGCCAAGGCTTGATGAAAAGCCCCACCTAATTAAAGACATAAGGCCCCCCTTCAAATGCCTTATTCCTGTCTATTATGCTTGAAAAGATGACCATAAAGTAGTTATTGGCTGCTAAAAGAATCTCCATATCACCTTCTGGGTTCCACATTCAGTGAGCCTAGGATTCCAATACAAGCAAGGAAAGGCGAATACCCAAAAACCTACAAATAAGGGCACGATTGCTCTAGTATTCAACATCCTCTGACACTTGCTCAGGTTGTATAACCAAAATTAGTTGGTCCTCATCTCTCCGCAAACATCCATTCACTTTCTTTAATTGAAACACCTATTTTGAAGAGGATTCGCCATCCCTCAATTGAGGCGTACCATTCACATCCTTGATATTGACATGTAATGAAGACGAAGGCTCCTCCATCACTGCATCACCAATGAGAAGCTAGGAGGAGGGTATACCTCAATCTTCCATTCAAAACTAAATTGAGACTCAGCAAAAGTGAGAAGGGAACAGGGCACAAGCCCCATCAACTCAACCCACCACAACCCCCACCAAAAATGAATCACATAAATGTTTAAATCAATCAAAAATCTGCCACGGGCTAGAGAAACCCGACCACCCTATCCACCAACACCGACCAAGCCAAAAAATGACAGACCAATAAATAGACGACCAGCAATCCTCCCACTCTTAGGCCAAAACATTGCAGGGGCTAGGGCACAAGGGCCCTAGTGGAGACCAGGTTTTCACACGCACACATTCATCTCTCCGTCCGACTAAAACATATAAAATGATAGTTTAAATAAAAAGTAAATTATTTTTCATACATATAATTATGTATTAAAAAATTAAATTTTAACAGCTAAATTTTGAGTGTAAACAAATTTCAACATTGTGCTTAAATTGTTAGGACAATCTAGATAAAGTCTTTATTATGTGCAAAGTTGGCTCCCCACTTTACTTACATGTTAAATCATTATTGAAAACAAATCAAAAAAATACAAGAATGAGAAATCATCTAAAAGATCGTAGATTATAATTTTATATATTTTTTGATGTGTTTACATGTGAGTAATCATAACATATTGTCCATCAAGAAACAATACATGCAACAAATTTTTACAATCACATCAAATTAAATTCTAAGCATCCCAAGTAAAATCTACCTATAAGAAAATTAGAAACTTAAAAAGAAAAATAAAATGGAAACATTGTAATTATTAGCTCTTTTATGTGTTGAAAAAAGAAAGTTACACATTTATGATTTTTTTAGATTATGAAAAAAAAGGTTATATTTAATTAATTAAAAATTTCATACATCATTGAAAAAGGAAAGTTCAATTTTACGAATTCATTTTGTAAGACTCAATAAATTTTTTACATTATAAAAAGGGAAAAAAAGGAAATTAAATTTCAAGAATTCATCATTGCTAAATTATAAAATTGATAAGGTCTTATAACTTTTCTGTCAAAATGTTAAATTCCTCCTACAATAAGTGTATGACTTAATAATTTCATTCGAAAAATATTTCTTTCTATACAAAATTATGTGCAATTTGATCTAGCTTAAGCTTGTCTATTTTTTTTAATCTATAAATGACCTAAGCCTTCTATTATAATAGATAAAAGAAAATGAAGTTACAAAATTCTCTTTTCAAACAGGCACTAGTAGGAAAGAACCAAGTAAGAAAATCTTCGGCCTTGCATGGGACTGAAGTCATAAATTATACAAATTTAAAAGGGGTACACGCCAGTTTTAACATAATCTCTTTCCTACCGATTTATTCACACATGGACAAGCCAATTGCAAAGAAACTTCCTTGAGATATTGAAAGTTGCAAGTTCAAGTAGAAGCCATATTCCAATTTTGCATCAAATATCCTTCCTAGATTTAGAAATCCAATTGATATCTTCATAATAAAACACAACTATCTTTCAATTTGGGGTTAGTTGTCAGCGTCCAAGATTATTAAAAAATGAAATGAGTCAAAAATCAAAGTGCAAAGAATAGAGTGTCTCATAACAGAATCCCTTCTCAAAGTTACCTTTCCTTCCATATTAATAGTTGGTGTCTCATATTATCTATTAACTAGAGGAGACTACCCCATGTAAATCTGTGTTGATTAGAATAATCATTTTATTTTTATGTTGTATTTGTAATTATTTCCTAATCTAACTCTCTTCCCATTAGTTTCCATGACTTTCTAAGTTTGTAATGTTATCTAGCTTCGACCTAGTCCATAATGTTCATGTATAGTCTTCTTATCAATCATGTCTAATTTAACATAATGTCTACAATTATTATACTCGTTATTCTTTTAATTTATTTACTTGTGTCCTATTAATTATAGATCCATGTCTATACTTCCTTATTTGTCAGAAGAATTGTTTCCTCTTTTAATTTATTTACTTATCTGTCCTATTAATTATATATTCATGTCTATACTTCCTTATTTGTCAGATTGTGTAACACCTCGCTCAGGAACCCAAAAGAAATAGACCTATTATGTTACAATGTTTAATGAACTATTTTTTTTTTTTTTAAATTGACAACATCAAGATAACATTAATGTTGTGTAGCAATACGAACATACACATCAAATACACATAAGCAATGATAGATACAATTTCAATTACTCAAGGGTTCCTTTACATTGAGTCACATTTAAGAAGTTTAAATTAATTAGTTTAAGTTTCAAGTACAATGTCTCGTAAACATAAAGAAATAATAGATACATAATCACATAAGAAAATGCATAAGTATAACTTAAAAAATGAAAGTACATCCAGTAAATAACATCCACTGCACATCTCATAGGGTAATGTGAGAATAGATACAATACATCAGAATACATGATAACATATATACATCAATTGAAAAGAAGTCTCTCAAATAAGAAATAAGAATGATAAAGGTACAATTGCATCACCGAACATCCAACAACTGGAAATGTGAGGGGGACTCAAATGGTAAGAAGACACTACCTCCTGACTGTGTGGTTACCTAGTCAGGCATCCACTCCCACTGTGCAGGGAAGATAATGAATTGATCCAAAAATGGCTAATCAAATGTAAAACATTCCTAGGATAGCATTCCTAAAACTCAAAACTACCTCAAAGGTAACACATACTACTCAAGAAGATAAGATACTCCAAAAGAAAGAGCACTCAATCCAATACCAACATCGCATAACAAACATCATACATATACCAAGAATATATCACATCACCAAAATTATAAGATAAAGTCACTGAAAGATATCCACCTCAAGTTAAGAACCACGTGACAAAAGTACAATATCCATAAAACACCAATCACCATCAATGAAAGTAAATAACCACATTAAATGCATCCAACAATAACTACACCACTAGAGGTACAAACAAAATCTATAGAGGAGAGTCATGCTACATTTTAGAGAGTGTCATGACATGGTCAAACTACTTGAGTTACTCTGGACTAGTCTCTCAATAAATCCCAAACCCTCAAGCGTTGAGTTACCTAAGACTAGTTACTCTAAATCCTGGACCCTCAGTGTGACACATGCAGAACTAGAGAACCCTTTCAAGAAGACAAACTGAACCAGTGATACTATCATCCCATTCCTATCCTTAGTCAATACAAGAACTCAAGGCATGGGTGGGGAAAATATTTCTAACTTATCATTTTATTGTGTTTCCCCAAAATATTAATTACTAGATTATCACTTATTAAATAACTTACAATAGGTTACCTTGACACTAACTACTTTGGGTCCCAGACCCCTACTGCAAGCCACTTCCAAAGACATGTACCTAGACAACCTCTCCTAAGTACATAAAACACAATTGTGTCCCATACCATAACAACCATAATGATCAAAACCAATTCCTTAACAGGCAACCTAAAAATTAGTTGGTTCTCCCAACCCAAGTAGACATAAATGCACCACACAAAAAAATTCATACATGCTCTTTTAGATTTAAAAGAAAATACAAGCTCATCATAACATTTGGAATAAATATACGTCATAAAAGAAATCACAAAGACAACCTCTAGTGCACATCCTAACTTGGCCAATTTAACAACCCACAAAGAAAAGTATCAAAAAAATAAACATCACAAAACTATAAATAGAATATTAAAAAACACATAGTTTTCAACCACATGATTTAATTTCACCAATTTCTTTTGTTTAGTTTGGATCATAAAAATGTGTTTAGAAATAAAGTAAGAACATACATGTTAATATAAATTGTTATGCTACTAAACTTATTTAAAACAATAAGTATTTAAATATCCAATCTTTTTGTGCATATAAAATATTATGCAATATTATCATGCTATTAATTTAAATAATCTTAAATCATAAATTATTTAATTAATAACATAAATGTATATTATTAGATTAAATAATAATATCAATTTCATTTCTAAAATACTTATTTGACTTTTATTTAGGTCCAATTTTAATATTTACTTTTCCTTTAATTCATAATGCAACTAAAGATCAAATTATAAATTTAATTGAATTATTTATAATTTCTCTCAAAGTCAAATAGTTATTAAATTAGATGATTACAAAGTGAACTCTATCACAACTTCTCTTATAATATAATAAAATTCTAAATATTTATATGCAACTAAGAGTTTAATTATACTTAAATTATCACTAATACTAACATTTATTTTAGAATTACATAGATAATTTTTATTTAATTTTACAAATTAATAATTTTTTATTTTTTTTTAAATAAGTAAATTTGAAAATTAAATTATATAAAATAAAATTATACATGCAATTAGTATTTTTGCATGTCTTTGATCTCTCAAATCATGCAATCATACCACACTTAATTTTTCTATTTTTAACATATTTGTTTTCACATGCATATAACCATACTATACTTAGCTTTCTATTTTTAGCATATTTACTTTCACATGCATGTATATGTTTAGTTACAACATATTTTCCTGTTAATTAATCTTTTACTTTCCAAATAAATATTACAATTAAATTATTTTACATGTAAGAGTAATATTCGTCTATATTTAGAAAATTCATGATAATCACATAGTTTTAATGACAAACTTAAAGGTGAAACCCTAATTATTCAATTTATTGTTTTCTTCCAATTTTCAATAATCAAATTTTTGTTATACTAAAAAAAGGTTATAAGAATTGAGTCACAATAATTTTCTACAGTTTTTTCTATAATTTTCTCTAATCAAGTTTTTTTGATTAATAAGTTTTCCTTTCTCAAAATCTAGAACATAATTCTTTATTTAACAATCAATATAATAAATTAATAAAAAATATGCAAACATCGAAGAACACACAACGTAAACAGATCTTTTAATGAAATTTTACAATGAGTTTTAAAACCCTACCTCAAAACCACAACTAAAATCTAAGACAATCTATGAATGCATGCAAATCCAAACCCTCTAAAACTTTCAACAATTCTTTTGATCCCATTCTGAATTTTGCTCCCCAAACCCTGTGTCATTGCAAAATAAACTCTAGATCTCTGATAAAGACTTCTCCCCTAAATTGGGGCTCTAATTGTGCAATCACAAGAGGAAACTCACTGATCAATTATTGTTTATTACTTTATTACCTTTTACCTTTTCATGCACAACTTTTTTAATATTTAATTAAAATGCCTTTAGTAGTTATAATTTTTAAAAATTTTAAAAATTTAAACAATAAAGAGTAACTTGAGGAGTTTTCCACAATTTTTCACAAAAGTAGGCTCATTTTAAAGGTATAATCGAAAGGAATAATTAAAAATTAAAATTATTCCAAGAAAAATAATTTTAATTATTTACTAAAAAATATAGTTCGAGCCATATATTTTGGTAAATATAAAATAATATGGATGTACATGATACAACACAACAAATACAAGACATAAGAAGACTCTAATTCTGTCTATAATGAACCACCACTTATATCTAAAAGTTTGGCATTTTCCCATTATGTTACAATTCAATGTTCTTATATGTCAACACTTTGTTAAAAATAAGAGATTGAAGGAATATAATATAAATAAATAAAATTAACCCAAATAAATGCAATCCTCTTGCATCCTAATAAAACAATCATAACCTCATATGTCTCTCAAACCGTTTATATTTTTCGTCTACTCTCTCCTCCCTATTTTTGCCCATCAACTCTCGTTATTTATTTAAATATATTTATCTTCCTCTCTAATTCTTTTACCATCTCTAACTCATATACATACACATCTCATTCTTATTTCAACATTGAGTTCTTAACTCCTTGTTGCACAATATTCTTTCTAAATGATCTTATCAAGCACACAAATATACTTAAAATGGCAAAAATATTCCTCAATTAACCTATTGAACTTCTTGAACTTACCCATTGCACACGGAGAAATAATCTCTAATATAAAAACAGAATTGTAAACAGAATTTATCTAGCTTCAATTTCTGTAACGAAAGCTTCATTTACTGAACGAATTATCTAGTGGCCCTAGATGTCTGGAACGCTATTCTCTTTTCGCACTCCTCCAATTCCAATCCTGACTTTGATTTTCAAGCAGGAATCTTGGATTTGGCAATTTCGCATTACTGCAAGAGAGCATCATAACAACATCAGTCATAGCAGGACGAAGTTTTGCATCCGATTGTACACACAAAAGCCCAACAAGAATGCATCTTAACGCCTCCTCCTCGTTGATTTCTGATGCCATTGAATCTACCAAACTCAAACCACTTCCATGAATTGTTTTCATGCTTGCATCACATGCCATTAAACCACAAGACTCTGGCGGGAAATTTAGAAAGTTACAGTTGTGGCAAATAAAGTGTCTTACCTGATCTACGAGGCTTTCCATTTGGTATGGAAGAAGAACATTAGTGTTTTTCTTTCCAGTGACCATCTCAAGTACCGGCACTCCAAAACTATAAACGTCTGCTTTAACTGACAGTTGCCCTCGCATTACGTACTCTGGGGCCATATAGCCACTACATTTGAATTCAAATTGTTGACAGTAATTTGGCAGTAAAGCTTAGTAAGATTAGTTCAGAAAGACTGTTGTAGTCCTAAATCAAACAAAAGCAACAAAAAAAAAACCAAATCAATTAAAAATCTAGTTTATTTGGTAGAATTGGGAAAACTATGAACTGAGATGCTTCCTTAAGTCCTCACTATTTTTATGGTTGAAAATGAATTAGATGCAGTCACATTCAATATTATATTCTTAAAAATATGGAGGTCTGAAATTCATTAAATAATACTGAAGCAGAAGCTATTGGTTAGCCAGTTAAAGTCGTAGGCACTTTATTGTAATTTGAAGCCATCTGAATTATAAAATTTACATAAACATTTGTCAAGAAAACAAAGAAATTGGACGCTATATGTTGGATTGGTAAGCTTTTACAGTCTGGGGTTTATATTTTTCTGTAGTGGATTTTAAATCTTTGTAATTTTTTGGTTCTTCTGGTCTATTTTGTCTTTGTAGCAGTCATTACTTTTTATGGCCATGTCACTACATTTATTTTATATGTATAAGTCAACAGATATAGTGGTGGAAAGAGTTTTGCAAGCAATGGTTCAAAACTATGCTGTGATTATCTTCCAGTTGTTGTTCTAGTATAATGAATAAAGACCAAACTCTTTACAAAAAAGGAAAACTTTAAAAGCTTGAATATACAGTAATTTGTTGCCCCTGTTGAGAAAATGTTGCTTGTATCGAATAACTTGTTTTGGTAGTTATGCTACTCTTTGGTTTGGGATGATTGATAAGAATGGCAAAATAAAGCATGGTGAGTAGTTTATTCTCATTCTTTACAGCTAGTTGCTTGTTTTGGTATAGTCTTTTGGTTTTCGAGGATACCTATGTGTGGTTTTCTGATCATTGTTGAAGTACATTTAGAAGAATATTTGATTCTCTGTCGAGGATTATTTGACAGCCTGTAGAAGAAATAAGGGTTTGTGTTCCTTGCGTGTCTATAGTGTGTTAAGTTGTTTTTAGGAGAAATTCTGACATTCGGAAATCTTTTCTGTCCTGCATTTTTCTATGCAAAAGTCATTGTAGTACTTTGATGAATATTATGTGCCTGAGACATTTGAGGTTTCCCCAGTGCGTGCATATTTCTTGAAATTTGTTTGGATAAAATTTCTGTACTTCTGTTTTTAAAAGTTAGGAAGCATATATCTCAGTCCATCTTAAGAGTTATTTTTCTCTGCGTGTCAAGACTACTTTGAAAACTGGAAAGCATTAGCATCCATACTCCACTAATGTTAAGTTGTGTCCTCTACCTCAGAGATTTGCATTAATGGGGTTTTATTGCTTTTGTTGCTATTCGACAATTGATTGATAGAGATTCATTACTTATTAGTTCCTGCCGTGCAGGAAACTATTGCCTAGAGTTCGCCGTTAACTCGTTATTAAAACATTTCTATACATTCAATCTCTATGGCCGCATGTTTAGTTCCTGCCCTATCTTATTCTTCTACCATGGCTGAAGCTGCTTGACGTTTAATGACTGGCAGGGGATATTCAGATATTCACAACAATCGACACGAGAGAAGAGGGGATAATCGACAATCGAGGCTAGAGAAGAGGGGAAAACCGAGGTTGATGACAGGACCTCATAAAGGTTTTTTCAGGCATTTCCACAGAACGAGGTTTAGGGCAGGTCGTTGCTGGGGGATTACCAAAAGCACCAGCTGCCTGCTATGGCCTTCCCTCCTTCATGCAGGTGTGATGCGTGCCTTTATCTTCGGACTGTAGCAGATCCCTGTGGCGATTACAAAACGGAACTAGATGAGCTTCTTCTGTGCAGGATATGTTTGTTGTACCGGTGAGAGGAATAGACCGATGTGTTTGCGGAGGCTGCTGAGAGGTATTCTAACCCTTGTTTTTTGTTCTGGTGCTTCTAAACAATTCGCACCATTAGAGTTTGGATTTTTCTGGCCCATTGGTTTTTCTCCGTCTAGCAGAGTATCATAGGACTGTATGCTTCACATTACTGGCCTTTTCTTGCTTCATAATTGGTACTTTTGGTTTAATTGTCTGTGCCTGATAACTCTCGCCCAATTAGGGTTTGCTTGATATTGTGTGCGAAATTTCAATAATACCTTCACCAAGAACATTACAGAAACTTAACATAATAATAATTAGTCCAGGCAAACAAATATTAAAAGAATAAAATACACATTTCGACCAAACCTTAAGTCATCAAAAACCTTAAAATTTTAAAATAATTTTCGAGCTAGTCTACTCCCTGGAAGACCTAAAACTGCTAACGCTCAAACTGTGGATGCAAATGTTCACAGTAACAACACAGTTTTAAAATTCTGTCCCAAATGTGTATACAATTTTGATAATATCTTTTTACAAAGAGAAATTGTTGAAAACTCTAGTGAATATAAAAACAGAATATTAATGTTGTTCTCTAAGCTTGAACTTACCTCATCAAAAACTTGAAAGATATGAATGTTGGGTTGGTGAATGGTACACACAACAATCCAACTAGTATCCACTGTGTTGCACACAGTACGCATTACTATAGCTGCTGCATAGGCATCTAATCCTGAAATTTTCCCTACCTCTGTAAGAAGTTTATCACAATAATATCTGAGTTGATCTGCTTGCATGCCCTCCATCAAGTGAGAAACATCTGTTCATTGCTAGTCATTAATCTTTTCCTTCAATCTTAGCAGGCCAAAAACTAATGATTTATGGACTTCATTCCTTCTATGCCAATTTGGCCATCTACTGTATGAAAAATAGAGAAAAATAGCAAAATATAGTGTTTAAATGTGCTATTATTCAAGAATAATGCCCACTCTGAATTATATCTCCCCAACTGATAGTTAATTTGCTGACTGGAGACTTTTCCTGATCTATATATTTGAAATATGTGTTTTCAGATTATAGGCTGATGTTGCTTGATTGATACCTTCCAGATTCAGGTAATTAAATAGGGTCTTCACATCTGCTCTGTCGTGATGCTCCCTTATTTGAAGGCAGCAATATTATTGTCTCCTATATGATGCCTGAGCAATGAATCTTTTCTTCCTGAACATGTTCCATTTCTTGTAGTCGTTCATGGGATACTAGATTTAGTTGCTCCCTATCTAAAATTCATTAAGTGCCAGGGCATGTTGTAGGGTTTAATTAATTATGTCTAACCTCCTGTTGGGGCTACTGCCGGGCCAGCAACTTCGAGGTTAGTTTCCTGCAAATTTTTGTGTTAGGTCAATGTTTTAAAAGTTCTCAAGAACCTCAAACCAATTAATAATAATAATGACTTTGATGTTAGGAATCAGGAATATTAAACCGTTTGGCATTCTTAACCATTTCTCCTTCCACCAAATTTATGGTTACTCTGTTATCATAGTTACGACAAAAATCTAATGTCATCAACCATTATCTGTCTACAAGAAACCCATCTACAGACACCACTAGTCAACAATCCCTTGCCAAAATACAATTGTTTCACAACACACCAACTCCACAGCATAATGACATGCATTGATCAGAAAATACATGTGTTAAGTTCTACACCACTATGTGTTGACAATGTAGAGGCACTAGTTATCTCCTTACTCCTAAACAACCAAACAATATTCCTTTGCAATATCTATGCAAGACAAACTGCTACACTCACAAATATCCTTACAGCTATCAACACAGTAATGGCACTTGTTCCCACCCAAAGCTTTATCTACATTGTTGGAGACTTCAACATTGACATCTCTACAAGATCAAAAAACACCAGATTGTTAGAAGACACTATGCATTCATACAATTTGCACTTGGTACAAGAACCACCAGGCCCTTCACCAAGTACAATAACAGACCACTTCTAGATGAACACTTACTCATCTACACCACTAGCCAAAAGATTTGAAGCATACTGGACTGATCATGATATTCTAGTGACTTCCATTCCTACCATTCTTTAGCCACCATATGTAGTAAGCAACATCAAATTGTCCAGCACACTTATGCTTTGCAAATTTTACACACTGCACACTAACATATGCCTTGACACAAACAACTTGTCATTTATGTACGATCATACCAATTGCATTGTCATATTGCAAAATCTAATTAAACAAAAACACAATTGCAGGCTCTGTTAAGCATGAGTGCAACACAAGATACATCATACGGATTGGTCTCCTCAAAGCCATATCTTCAACAAGACATGGACCAGTTAAGTATGAAGAGTACATTGTCACCTCCTACATAAATCTATCACTGTCACACTTGCTTTCGTAAATCACCTTCTACTTCAACTCCTTCATTACTGTAGCAAACTAGACAGCACTAAGCAAGAGAAACACAGCCTTCAAAGCACCTATACAGGAAGGAGACAGGAAAAACAAAGGTATAGCTACCAAAGCCCATATCTATAACTTATGCAATTCACCTCCTTTCAAGGTAGGTTATGGCAAACTGAATCATGAATTCTAACTTGTTTTCACACTGCTATGTTTTCTTTGCCTGCATGCACAGGTGTTCCAAAACCATCATCTCAATGCCACATGATTTTGATCCTGCACTGAAATCAGCATCTAAACGGTACGGTAAATGAATCTTACTGAATACTAGCATGCCTAGACATATTGTAAATTTATGTTCCACACAGTGTTCTTATCATTTAGCTCTATTGTCTATTGTCCTCTACACACTAACACTCAAGTTTTCTCTTTCTTTTGTAGGTGCACAACAAAGAAGGATACAAATAGTCAAGCAAGTAGTCCCTCACAAGAGCCCCCTTTAAAACGGTAACAAAATAAAAATTACATAAGTGTCTTTTACCAAGCTCTTCTTTTCCTATTTGTAGTACCATTATGTTGTTTCCTTGTTGCTCACTACTGTCCATACTAATGTGCAATTTTCCATTGCCTTGTTCTCCTCATTTTACAGCTGCTGTAAATATAGTGAAACTAATTACCATACAAACAGGGATGCAACTGGCTTTGCTGAAACCCGGTAAGAGCTCACAGTTTCACTGTCCACTTCATGCTTTATACAATCTCTATAAAATCTACTGCTTATACTTTTCAGTTCTCTCATGTCACAGACAATTAAGCATAGCAACCCCACACAGCGGGCCTATTAGACCATCTCCACTACACAGCTACACGGAGAAACGGTATTAATTTACAACATTTTGCACCTATCCTAGCCACAACAATATTTCCCGATCTGATATAGTTCTTATTGCTTTCTCCATTCTACTTTCTATCTAACAAATAATTTTGCAGGAAGAGGCCACATATCCTATCTCTTCAACCCGAAAAAGCAAAGAACGATACAAAGCAAGTCTACTCATTCTCTCTTCATCCTCACCTAGCTTACACTTTCTTTCCTATATAATTCCCTACCTTTATAAACATTCTCACATGCTTGCATTCCCTCTTCTATGCAGTCTGCAAACCAGAAGCCTACAAAGTGTGGCACCACAACAGTACACCATTTCAGACTCCACAAGCATTTCAAACATGTAACATACTCAACTACTTTCATTGCTTATAGTTTGCTAACTTTTATTTTGACAGGGAGCTAATGAACAAACGGCCATGCATCCAACACCCTACACCACAAACTGAAGACAGCCACATAGAACAAAGGTATGTTATCATTGCCTTCAGGGTTAGTTTACTCCTCGCAAAGATGTTTTCAATTAGTTGCAAGATTTTTAGTCCTCGATTTTAGCGTATTCTTGTACACTAATCTGAGAGATTTACATTGTAATACATGTATAGACACTTTACAAGCCCCTAGAGTATTATAGGAGATAACACTACACATCATTCACAAAGAGCCCTCTAGTTAGACCCAGACACAATTGTAAATTTGAGCAACATGGTTTAATTGTGTAGTTACATGTGCAATATGAACTATATATCTCAAGTGCGAAAACAAAACAAGCAGTTGTGCTTTCTTCTAGTGGTGACATTAACTTTTTTCCCAGAAAACCGTACAAGATTTCTTTATAAGTTTATTTCAACACACAGACTTCATACAGTCATATATATATGAGGCTACCAGTCCCATTCCTACTATGCTAAGCTTGAAAGAGACCCTAATATCTAGAGTAATTGATTAGTGAGTTACTTTTCAACTTTTCATACTACGAATTTGTGTTCTTGTGGATTGTAATGATTTATTTGGACCCACTGACAACATGATTTTGACAAAGAGGGGAATTCAGAAATTCTCCCATACATTCAAGGTTGAACACATATTTAACAATAATCCAGCTCATTTACTGTTAAGGCCATATAATTTTTAGATTGGTAAGTTTATATCAAACCACCTTTTCTCTCACCAAGAGGTCCAGCCTGCATAGTTACATTCTATTCTTCCTTGAAAGAAATTAGTTCTTCCTCTGTGTCACAAGAAGATGGCTGTGGAAAACAAAGCTACAAAAGATTGTCGCAAGTGGCTAACGGCAGAGAAATTGATTTCTCTATATATAACAATGAAATGTACAATGAATACAAATATAATCAGTTTTCAAATTTGACAATATAATTCACTAGCAATAAAATTTCACTCCAATTCTGTGTTCTCTTCTCCTCATATTCAAAAAATATGTAACCTTCTTCCTCTATCAATCTCTTTATGTTCTCTAATTTTCTATCTTTTAATCGACATGAATATGTCATCTTCTTCCTATGTTTCCTTGATGATTAGTTCTATTTTTTAATTACATTTCCTATATTGTATTATTTCTAGTTTTACATTTCATATACCAAGAATGTAAACACAATTTAATATGCTCTAAAACATGCTGCTAACATCAGCATGAATTTTCTTCCTCTTCTTCTCTTCTTGCAGCTTGACCTCAGTACCTCAACAACCAAGCTCCATTCAGGATCTCTGTAGGAACTGGGCTGGCTTAGTCTTTGAAGGTGAAGTCTTGGTGATCTATGGACCAGCTACAAACAAAAACCCAAATACACAGAGCAGAGCAGAAATCGTCCATGCAGACCTTGTTGATGCAAATGGCCAGATGACAATTACAATGAACATCAGTAATGCTTTGATAGACAACTTCTTTCCACTCTTAACAGTTGGTTCCAGCATTCGAGTTACTAAGTTTGTTGTGCAAAGCAAATCACAGTTCGAACGAGGAGATGCAGCCTGCTCTATTGCGTTGACAGGCAACAGCGACCTCACCACTATAAAACCTGTTTGCAAGCACCACTGCTTGACACCTGACATGACAATTGCTCACCTGCGAGACCTTGAATCTATCTATCTTGTAGGCTCCTTTGGTGCTATTGCCACAAGCTACCACAATAATAGAGGACACCTAGAAGTACATGTAAAAGATGGCGATTCTCAGTACGACATGGCCACGGTAAATGTCTACCTCCCTATTTATTCAAATTTAATTCCCAACCTCTGACTGTGGACTAACTAATTCTTACCTTGCTTTTATTCACTAACTTCTACATTTCCAACTTATGCATTTCCAGGTTCACGTAGCAAGCACCTATACAAATTTGTGGGCTTCCCTCATCCGCCTGATCTCTACATCAGACATGCCCCTAGTCCTCTTCAAAAATTTCGTGCATAATGCTGCACGTGGTTCACCAATCATCCGACCATCACAGTCTTCATTCGTCGAACAACTTAATGATGAATGGACCAAGAACCACCTCAAGAGTCTCGCCAGATCCAATCTGCAGGCAAGTAGGAAGAGGCCACATACCCTATCTCTTCAACCCGAAAAAGCAAAGAACGATACAAAGCAAGTCTACTCATTCTCTCTTCATCCTCACCTAGCTTACACTTTCTTTCCTATATAATTCCCTACCTTTATAAACATTCTCGCATGCTTGCATTCCCTCTTCTATGCAGTCTGCAAACCAGAAGCCTACAAAGTGTGGCACCACAACGGTACACCATTTCAGACTCCACAAGCATTTCAAACATGTAAGCATTTCAAACATGTAACATACTCAACTACTTTCATTGCTTATAGTTTACTTACTTTTATTTTGACAGGGAGCTAATGAACAAACGGCCATGCATCCAACACCCTACACCACAAACTGAAGACAGCCACACAGAACAAAGGTATGTTATCATTGCCTTCAGGGTTAGTTTACTCCTACTCGCAAAGATGTTTTCAATTAGTTACAAGATTTTTAGTCCTCGATTTTAGCGTATTCTTGTACACTAATCTGAGAGATTTACATTGTAATACATGTATAGACACTTTACAAGCCCCTAGAGTATTATAGGAGATAACACTACACATCATTCACAAAGAGCCCTCTAGTTAGACCCAGACACGATTGTAAATTTGAGCAACATGGTTTAATTGTGTAGTTACATGTGCAATATGAACTATATATCTCAAGTGCGAAAACAAAACAAGCAGTCGTGCTTTCTTCTAGTGGTGACATTAACTTTTTCCCCAAAAAACCATACAAGATTTCTTTATAAGTTTATTTCAACACACAGACTTCATACAGTCATATATATATATATATATATATGAGGCTACCAGTCCCATTCCTACTATGCTAAGCTTGAAAGAGACCCTGATATCTAGAGTAATTGATTAGTGAGTTACTTTTCAACTTTTCATACTACGAATTTGTGTTCTTGTGGATTGTAATGATTTATTTGGACCCACTGCCAACATGATTTTGACGAAGAGGGGAATTCAGAAATTCTCCCATACATTCAAGGTTGAACACATATTTAACAATAATCCAGCTCATTTACTGTTAAGGCCATATAATTTTTAAATTGGTAAGTTTATATCAAACCACCTTTTCTCTCACCAAGAGGTCCAGCCTGCATAGTTACATTCTATTCTTCCTTGAAAGAAATTAGTTCTTCCTCTGTGTCACAAGAAGATGGCCGTGGAAAACAAAGCTACAAAAGATTGTCGAAAGTGGCTAACGGCAGAGAAATTGATTTCTCTATATATAACAATGAAATGTACAATGAATACAAATATAATCAGTTTTCAAATTTGACAATATAATTCACTAGCAATAAAATTTCACTCCAATTCTGTGTTCTCTTCTCCTCATATTCAAAAAATATGTAACCTTCTTCCTCTATCAATCTCTTTATGTTCTCTAATTTTCTATCTTTTAATCGACATGAATATGTCATCTTCTTCCTATGTTTCCTTGATGATTAGTTCTATTTTTTAATTACATTTCCTATATTGTATTATTTCTAGTTTTACATT
Organism: Cupressus sempervirens; assembly: GCA_028749045.1. Lineage (NCBI taxonomy): Eukaryota > Viridiplantae > Streptophyta > Pinopsida > Cupressales > Cupressaceae > Cupressus > Cupressus sempervirens. The sequence continues at coordinate 163,748,460 of CM053786.1, read as the reverse complement.
TCATATACCAAGAATGTAAACACAATTTAATATGCTCTAAAACATACTGCTAACATCAGCATGAATTTTCTTCCTCTTCTTCTCTTCTTGCAGCTTGACCTCAGTACCTCAACAACCAAGCTCCATCCGGGATCTCTGCAGGAACTGGGTTGGCTTAGTCTTTGAAGGTGAAGTCTTGGTGATCTATGGACCAGCTACAAACAAAAACACAAATACACAGAGCAGAGCAGAAATCGTCCATGCAAACCTTGTTGATGCAAATGGCCAAATGACAATTACAATGAACATCAGTAATGCTTTGATAGACAACTTCTTTCCACTCTTAACAGTTGGTTCCAGTATTTGAGTTACTAAGTTTGCTGTGCAAAGCAAATCACAGTTCGAACGAGGAGATGCAGCCTGCTCTATTGCGTTGACAGGCAACAGCAACCTCACCACTATAAAACCAATTTGCAAGCACCACTGCTTGACACCTGACATGACAATTGCTCACCTGCGAGACCTTGAATCTATCTATCCTGTAGGCTCCTTTGGTGCTATTGCCACAAGCTACCAGACTAATAGAGGACACCTAGAAGTACATGTAAAAGATGGCGATTCTCAGTGCGACATGGCCACGGTAAATGTCAACCTCCCTATTTATTCAAATTTAATTCCCAACCTCTGACTGTGGACTAACTAATTCTTACCTTGCTTTTATTCACTAACTTCTACATTTCCAACTTATGCATTTCCAGGTTCACGTAGCAAGCACCTATACAAATTTGTGGGCTTCCCTCATCCGCCTGATCTCTACATCAGACATGCCCCTAGTCCTCTTCAAAAATTTCGTGTGTAATGTTGCACGTGGTTCACCAATCATCCAACCATCACAGTCTTCATTCGTCGAACAACTTACTGATGAATGGACCAAGAACCACCTCAAGAGTCTTGCCAGATCCAATCTCCAGGCAAGTAGGAAATCCTGACTCTTTTCAACTCCAACTGCCTTCAAACTTTCCCATAAGTGAAACAACTAATGCTATTGTGCTTTCTTTTGCAGGTTGTAGGCACCCTCAAGGCCAGAAATACTCATTTGGAACCTTACGAGATGTGTTGCAGTACATGTCATCGTCCCTTGACATTTGACAGCTCCGTCGACCTTGACTCTGCCGACTGTACACACTGTCAAAAACCAGCAAAGCCTACATGCCGCCACAATCTGTTATGCACATTGCACAGACAAGAAGGAAACATTGACTGCACTTTACATGGAGATCTCCTAAACCAACACTTCCCAGAGTTTACTGCCATAACATATGAGGACTACCAAAAAAACATTTCAAAAATGGTCTACGCTCTATGGAAGCTACAACTATATGGCACATTCACACTGGCTATCAACAACACTATTGTCAAGATAGTTAAGCAGTGATTTCCCCTTGCAATAATGCACTAACTTGTACTTGGAAAACACCCATCTCCCTACAATTCACAACTATCACTTCTGTATTTTGCTGAGCAATCTGTTGCTCAGGACATTTCACCTTTACTTTTGTATAGAACATGAACAATGGTTTTGTGTATCGTCACTAACAACAGTATGTATATTTAGCTCATATTTAACAACATTATATGCTACTTGTTATAGACACAAACCCATGACTTAATCTGAATCGTCCTTGCATTTTGCTGTATATTACAACTTGCACTTATTAATTTACTCTTACGCTACTTTGGGGCACTCAGTGTACTTTTCTGCTTCACTTTGGTTGTCTTCAATTTGCTCTACATTACAACTTGCAGCTATTTTTAGCATCTTTCAGCTACAACTCTTATCTGTTTGCACCTTATTTTGGTTTCTATTGTATCTGGTCTTTTGCATTTTCAGGCATAAATTCCCTAGTTTCTTTTTAATCTGGATTTTAGCTTTTTGAAGCTTAAATTTTAAATGTTATTAGCATATGGAAGCATAAATTCATATGGAAGCATAAATTCAGCATTTTAAAGCTTAAATTTTCAATGCTATTACCATATGGAGGCATAAATTCTCACACGTCTTAGCATTTCAAAGCATAAACTCTTATCTGCTTGCAACTTCTTTTTGGGTTTCCGTTATCTCTGGATTTTACCATTTTGAAGCTTGAATGCTCTTTTCCTTCGAAGGTATTTCAAATCTTATTCAGAGCTCTTTCTTCCTGCAAATCTGGCTGTTATATTAGAGCCTTCTTTCAGAGGGATTCAGTGTCTCAAATCGCTCGAGATGTTGACCTTGCCAGCTTTAGTTTCTTTTTAGTTATTACATCATATGAAAATGACATAAGCAGATTTCAATGGAGAAATCAAAGGTCTACACATACATATCATTTCAAAGATTGCTCTGTTTCAATTTCCTCTCTTTTCTCTATCTACCCAATCATTTTGCAATCATCAAATTTCTATTTCTAATATGTTAACCCACTGGTACTTCTGATGCACGCAACATTTTCATTGTCATGGAAATGTCATTTATGTTAGGATGATAAGGTACATTCATGTTACAGTTTGATCTAGGTATGTACTCAATGCTTTCCTATTAGTTTTGCCTGCATATACAAGGCTAATGCTCATGTGCCCCCCCCACCATTCGATAGGCAGCCAGTTGGTTAGTCAGTTGATTCATCAGTGGATTAAGTCAACTGCTCTTCTATTCCACAAATCGACACAATGATCCACCAACAAACCAGCACATCATCCCTGAGCTACAGTCAACTCTAAAGAATATATACTCAATAAATATATACAAATAAATTCAAACCTGCTCTTCTATTGACATACTCAACAAGAGTGATGTCATTGTTAATTCTAGCTCCAACGTATACTTGGCACTTGATTGCTCTAGACATGCGTAGCTTTCTCGTATAGTTTCATTCTTGGATAACTCAATGTTATTCCACTGCATATTTCTAAATAAACACCACCGATTCTCAAAACTGTTGTTTCATGCACTGAACTACAGTTGAAAGTCATGGTAGGGTTTATTTTAATTGAACATTGTTTGAAATATACATTGTGGGAATTGTGAGGGAATTCCTATTACAAAGGGTTGCTCGGAGACTCCTTACATTTATCCCCAACATACAGACTTCCCTCAATTCAAGAACAGAGACATTTTTCTTCTTCTGATTGTATGACAAAAATGAAAGCTCTGATGGCAAGACGTCATTATATCAAACAAAGTTCTCAAAAATAAAATTTGACTGCTTCAATCAAGGCCCCAGACTTAACATCAAGACGATTTGGCTCTCTCTTATACTCCTACTGTCAAGTGCATTGCAACTTCGATGCCTTGTCTGTGATTAGCTCTACCTGAGTAGCAATGCATTGATGGGTAAAATAACCCCTTCCATACCTCAACTCTCATCTCTATATGTGCTTGATCTAAGAAACAATACATTAGATGGTTCCATCCCCCTCAACATTAGATGCTATTTCAAGATGCACAGTCTACTCTCTTCCATCTGTTATGTCTTTGTACTGCGATGTTCTCCTTTACCTCAACACTACCTATTCCACCCAACTAGCTCAACACTGCCTATTCCATCCAACTAGCTCAAACCCGCTTAGCCATTCCTTCCTTCACCTCACCACTGCCTTTCTCTTTATTCACTTGGCAGGAACTAAGCTGCCCTATAGCCCTTGTTTATTACTACTCTGCGGTTTGTCTTAATACAGAGACTGATCAAAATCCTGTCTAATGAACATAAATCATGAATTACTTTCGGGCTTGTATGCGTTTGGATTCAATTTTTTTTCCTCAATATTTCTTGGAAGGAAATTGGATTCGAAGTTCTATAAATAGATGCTATGCCACGAAACACTTGCAGAATTTGGTGAGAAACGGAGGATGTGTTTGAAAGACAATAGTCTGGGTAATCAATCTGTTTGTTTCTTGCGGATGAAAAAGTATTCCTTTAGAAGGTTGTAAGTAATATTCCCTAAGTTGTCATCAAGGAAGATCCTCAAGAAATAGTTGTCATCAAGGAAGATCCTCAAAAATTAGTTGTTGATTTCTATGTTCGGTAGTTCTAACAATAAACTCCATTAATATTTTTAGAGTGCATTTACTGGTAATATTAATATTATATTGTTGAGTATAGTACGAAATTAGGAAAAGGGATTTAGTAATTGAGCATTGCAATTTTATACTTCTTAATTTCTTATGCGGACTTGTGTGGGAAGTTCAAATTGTTTTCAAAATTTCCAATCATGTATATAGGAACCCTTCCTTCTATCTAAAGTTTCAACATCAGATCATCAAATATGATGTCATATCAACATTCTTTTTAATCAAGGTGTCTTAAAAGATTAAAAAATGAGACCAAGCTTGTGCACTTTCATATTTTGTTGGTGCACTGATGTTGCATAACATAATTGGCTATTTTTTAGATCCCAGCAATACATTTGATTCTATCATGAATAGTTGTCATCACTAACAATTTCAGATTTGCAACTATTGATTTGATATTGTCAAAAAAAATTGAACATTAAACCAACAAGTATTATAACAACTATTAGAATGCATTCAGCTACTAGACCTTTCCCCTTACAAAGATGTCAAATATTACTAACAACGTAATTTTGAGCTTGGTCTTTCCCATTAAAGAAGATACCAGATATTAGCAGCAACACAATTTCAAAAAAGTTCAAACTTTTAAGTGTACTTTTTGTATTTAGTTTTGATCTTCCTTGTATTGAAAAAGAAATCTAGAATACAAATTTAATAAGTGTGTTTAGTTTAATGGGCGTGAGTCTAAAATAGAGGTTAAATAGTCCCACTTCCATTGACTGTTGTTGGAATATAATGTTCTAAAAGTTAGTCGAAACAGGAATCAAATAAGATTTCTTGATCTTTTATATTTTACTCTTAAGAGTCTATAATTAATTAAGTGTAAATATGTTTTCGATTGATTGAATTAGATCTCATTTTTATTAGCATATTTGTAAGATCTTCTTGAGGTCAGCTGAATGTTATATATTTGTATTCTATTGATGAATAACATAGCGAGTTATTTTATTATTTTGTTCTGTATCTTTCCTGCTCTTTAATTTTTCTAATTCTTTTTATCCCGTATTTCAGCCAGTGATGAATCTATCTTTATTCTCTTTCCTGCTCTTTAATTTTTCTAATTTTTATCCAGGATTTCAGCCACTGATGAATCTACCTTAAGAAAATGAGAGGAGGAGTCCAATACAGATCTATTCAATTAAGCAGATATTTCTTTGCAGGTATGACATGGTTTGTCAGACAATTGGATCATCACTCTGTTTTTAAATTTCTATTTCAATTTAACAACTGATGATTTAACAAATAATCACTTGTCTAAAAATACCTTTTGTTTCCCTAGTTATTTAGAACAAACCTACAATCTACATTTCACATTTAAATTATTTAAAGCAAGATTTTCTAAATAATTGCAAACAGAGAATAACAGATGCATAGATATTATTATTATATAATTTAAATAAATCAAATTTCAAACCATTAGCAATCTATACTTATCAGGTAAAGTCCATAATCATCATGATGCTTACCATTTGCCTCCAACTCTTGTATGGATATGCGTCTCATCCTGAGAGAAAAATCTTGCTAAACCAAAGTCAGCTATTTTTGGATTGAGTTTGTGATCAAGCAGAATGTTGTTTGCCTTTATATCTCCATGAATGATTCATACAGGTGAATCCTCGTGAAGGTAGAGAAGCCCACGAACAATTCCAACGATGATATTATAACGTTTTTGCCAGTCTAGCTCTCTGCATTTATCTGGATCTGTTATTCCTATTCTTAACACATTAGTCACCTCTTCATCTATTCCAGAGCAAATTAAGATATTATGATAACTTACCAAGGAGAAAGTTGTCCAAACTTTTGTTGGGATAATACTCGTACACAAGCAACCTTTCATTTTTCTCCATGCAACATCTTAGCAACCTTGCAAGGTTTCTGTGCTGAACATTTGCCACCAATTTAACTTCATTCATAAACTCTGTTTTTCCTTGTGTAGATTTGGCATAAAGTTTCTTTACTGCTATCAAATTTTCCTTGTCCAAGCTTGTTGTGGTCGTGGAAATTTTCTGTGTCTTCTATCAATGCTTGTAATCTAAAGACAAATTTATGCTCGTGCATAAGCAACTCAGATATAGGGGATAATTCACCCCTTTCTGTAGCATTACAAAGCAATAAGAGTAAAATGGGTAAGCTTAGTCTATTCATCACACTAGACCACCACAGCAAGAGGAATATTGAAGTAGAAATGGATTTCAGAGTGAACACCTTGGTTGGTTGTAGGAGTAGTTATTGCCTTTCCAAACAGGGCAGATTTAACTACTTTTCTCCATACAATCAGGCAAATAAATAGCACCAGAATGCTGCCTCCCACAAAGCCTAAAACTACTGGTAATGTTTTTGAGGACTTCTCTGTACAATTCTGTTCAATAATTAGGATTGTGGCCAGTGGCACTATAATATTTTCAAAAATGAACATTAGAATAAGATAATTGAGATAGCTCCATTCACGTTAAAGAATAGCATCTGCTCATAGCAAAAACATAAAATAAAATATAGAAGAGGTTGAATTTTTAATATCTTATTAAAAAGAAGTTCATAAAATATTGTATATGACATGTTAATGACAAGTTAAGATTCTGACTGTAGAATGGCTTTTGCATCTAACAGATTGACCTAGCCATCCAATCAAGGACCAAACAGAAAATATTAAATAGTAAACATTATGAAATGGACTGAACATGCTTCTTATAAGTTAGCTATTACTTTAATCTAAATTGTAGATTTATATAATAGTAAACTTTGACTGAAGAACTCTCTTTTTGTATTTAGAATGATGAAGTGTGATCTGTTTTCTAAATCATCTACCGTAACACTCTTGATAATTTAAGATTAATCTACTTATATAAAAGGAGGAAACAAGAAAAATAACTCATGTAACATGTAATTTGACCTGAAATACAATACAACATCTTTATACAATTACCTACTCAAAAACTGCTTCTCATTCCACTAAAGATTCCCATGAACAAGAAAAAGCTTGAATAGGTAGATGAGGCGTTCATACTTTTTGATGTGGGAGGCAGGGGACTAATTTCCTCAGCGGAATGAGAAGGCAACTGAGCAGAGTAATAAAATGAGTACACTCCATATCTCGCCATGCAGCAGCGAAACCCTTGTTTGCAGGGACGTAAGCTTTGTTGAACAGATCCAACAGAAGGGTTTTGATTTTGGACTGGAAAGCGTTCGACACAGAAACTCCATCAGTATCAAGTATTGAAAAGAAATTAGTGCTGCCATAGCGCAAGAAGCAATCATCCAACCATATTTTCCCGCTTTTGTCGTTGGGGCAAAGCTCTTTAATAGTGTTATTGGGTTTCCGCATACAGTTTGAGCATGTCTCTGATGTTATATTTCCAGTACACTGCACCAAACCGTAGACCTTATTCGGAGGTTGGCCATGGGAAGAAGCGTTAAACCCTAAATGAGTCCCCTACTTTCACCGATGGTAGCATCTATTCCAGAAACTTGAATCTAGTTATCAATGATTTGTTTCAAAATGCAAAAGTGGTGAAATCGGCAAGGAAGAGCGGCGCAGTGTGGAAAGAGAGCGACAAGACAAGATAAAATTCCTGGAACATCTGATGGCCGTGTGCAACGAGCGCAAGTGCATTCCCAAAACTTGGGCTGCTTTTTACGAGATTGTTAGGCAACAGCAGCTTCAGCTTCAGCTTCGACCTCCTTCCTTCCCATTTCCAGGGACTCATTTTCCCTCCTCACCTTGAGGCAGAGGCAGACACGTGGGTGATTCTTCTTCCTCTCCCCGCTGCTCTTTTGGATTCACGCTCACTTGTTCCTTTGTTCCCACCACCATTTCATTAGTTCTCCTCTTCTTCTTCTTCTTCACATCCTCCTCCCTCCTCCTCTTTCTCACGGGAGGCCTCTGGTCTTGAGCAGCATCAGGAGGACTGAGATCATGATTTAGAACCTCCCTTTCCCTTTCCCTTTCTCCACCATGATGATGCTGATGCTCTGCATCATCTACTGCTGCTGGAACAGCAACAGCAAAAGCAGCTTCAACCTCCTTCCTTCCCATTCCCAAGGACTCATTTTCCCTCCTCATCATCTCCTCTTCGGCATCAACATCTTCTTCCTCTCCCCTCTGCTCTTTTGGATTGCCCACTTGTTCGTTTGTTGCCCTAGCCGCCTTTTCATCGCTTCTCTTCTTCTTCTTCTTCACATTCTCCTCCTCCCACCTTCCCCACGCTTGTCTAGCGAGTGTGTACACAATCTGCTCATGAGGCTCGAGCCCACCTGATTTCTCATCCTCCGCCTTCTCCTTGAGAGTGTAATACTTAGCCTCCAGGGATCTTTTCTTATTCTAAAGCTGGGCATTGCTGTAACCATCCTCGAAATGGGACCTAACAATCTCGTAAAAAGTTGGAAATGCACTTGCGCTCGTTACACACAGCCACAAATGCTCCAGGAATTTTATCTCATCACTCTCTTTCCACACTGCGCCGCTCTTCCTGCCGATTTCACCACTGGTGCATTTTGGAACAAATTTTAGAACAAATTTCTGGAATAGATGCTACCATCGGTGAAAGTAGGGGATTCATTACAGGTGTGATATAAGTAGGTATAAGGTGTGATATAAGTAGGTACAAGTGACTGAAAGAAAGTCGATTGAAACTAGGTAAAATAGTAGGATTTGAAGGGGCAGTTAATCTTCGACAACGAAAAAAGGGGAAAGATATGTACTTCATATTGTTTTCGCTGTTTTACTTCTGAATCCATTTGATATTTGCTCAAACCCTAAAAGTTATAGGGTTTCAATTAGGTGAGATTTCTCAATGTCAATTAAATTCGGTAGTAAATATGGAGGTAGAAATTTCAACTCAAGTAATGTCCCCATCTTTTTAGCATCTCATTGGAATTTTTAGCTAGGCTAAGTAAAGAAATAAGTATAATTTTTTAAATTAATTTCTTATAAAATAATTAAATAAATTAAAATATGATTTATTTAAATATTTTAATATTATTATAACTTTGTAATAATAAAGTCATTTTAATATTATAATGTGAGAATATGTCTTTTATTCCATATTGGCTAGGGAAGTATTTTACATCAGAAGTGTTTGATAATATTCCTTGAGAATGACATCAAAAAATTTATAGCAAATTGGGCAAAGGATATTACAAAAGTCAAATAAAAGTTTAAGCTCGCACTGTCGAGATGAATATTAAGTAATCTTATTCATCATAAAGTTTGCTTAAAATAGTTTTATAAATAACTAATATAAATATAAAAATTTATAAAATTATATATGTTAGATAGTATTTAGTATTTTTAAAATATGATAAATAATAATAAAATTATTCAAATTAATAAATTGTTAATTTATTAATATAGTAGATTGAATTAAAAATTAAAAATACTTTTAGTGCAGGGAAAAGAATAATTTTGATAACATATAACATAGTTTTGATATATAAATTTTGTGAAATAATTTGAGTGGAAACTAATTTAATTAAAATTAAAATTTCTATTCATTTTTATTTTATTTTTTGAATAAAAATTATTTGATTTTCAAATATGAAAATTTAAAAAATCAATAAAAATTATGAAAAATATTTTCTTAAAGGGATTGACTTTTTAACTTTTACTTATTTTGTGTTGTTAATAACATTTTTAAAACATGTTTATATTGTGATATTACTATCAAGATTTAATTGTGCAACTTTTAAGTCAAACTCATTGACTCATGTTTCATGAGTAATGATTCACATAATTAGAACGCTTAGCACTTAGCACTCATGTGATCTAGGTGGTGTTCACAAGGAGACTTTAGAAATATTCAATTAACAAAAAAAAAATTGTGATTGGTTGACTAATTTTAAATGATAAAAATATTAAGTAAAAATAATCTACAAATATATTAATTTCATTGGATGTGCTCTTAGAGACTTTTAGTAAAATCAAAATTTACTTCTTGGCATCCCACTCATGGGAAAAAGAATAGGGAAAGAGAAACTTAGTCTAAATAAATTAGTTTAAATAAGGATACTACGCCCTTTAATTTTTTTTAAACCAATTTTAAATTAATTCAAATAACCTACCACTTTAGCTAGTTATAACTAATTGTCCATTAGATAAACCTTATCCTATATAATATTGTAACATTAATCTTCTCTTTTCTCGGTATCTACATATATTCTCTCCAATATGTGTGTGTGTGTGTGTGTGTGTGCACATGCACACACACGTGTGTGTGTGTGTGTGTGTGTGTGTGTGTGTGTGTGTGTGTGTGCACATGCACACACACGCACATGCACGCACGCGCGCGCACACACACACACACACACACACACACACACACTTTTGGCACCCTACAATTAAATAATCCAAATTTGATAGAATTATTTTTTATAATTTATAATTTTATTGGTATGTCATTTTTATTAATTATAACTCATATATATTAATATTTAATGTTATCAATTACTATGGTTTACAATTTCTAAAATGAATTCTTTGATTTTTGACATAACTAGTATTATATCTACCACACATCACAATTTGTTCATATGAATAGAATTTTCTTTTTAGAGACTCAATTAGTGTTTGTGTGAAGGTTATCATTATTAATGAATTTTTTGTGGAGGAGCATCTTGTGTATAAGGGAAATCTTCCATCACCCAAAAATATTTTGTTTCTATTTTTTTAATAAGGGTTGTTTCAGTGCAAAGATGTTATTTGTGGAAGCTTGCTATTGTTTCTAAGTTAGTCATATGAGCTTAGAATGTTCTAATTTCATAGGTAGAGTTTAATCTCCAATATATTGGCCTATCGATGGAGTTTCATTGCAATATCATATGTATTGGTGAAGTTATGAAGGCTTTTTCGTATTAAATTTTGAGCTCAATTTTGAAGGCCTGAGAGCTCCCAAAACAAGTTCAAACCATTTTCAATAAATGCTTATGCAATCAAGCATTGGAGATCAGGAGCTATCATTTTTGAAAAGAGGTTATAATAGCCAATAAAGTCTACGATTAAGAAGTTATGACCTATGGAAGTTGGGCTACCTAAAATTGTAATTTGAAATTGTTTTGAGTTGACTCTATGTGATAAATATGAAAATAAAGTAATTTTAGGGTTGGTTGGCCTCAAGGATTAGGCTGAAGTCTAGAACCTCCTTGGGAAATAGAAAATGGCCCATATAAGGAAGACCCATAGGGTTGTCTAGGGAAATTTTGGGTGGTTTTTCAAGGCTTTTTCTTATTGGATATTGTAGGGAAAATGCCCATGTGGCTTTGCATATTTTATTTCTAATATTTATAATTGCATACTTTTAAAGATAATAAGAATCATATTTCTTGTTCTTGTAAATTGTTGTTATTTCTCTAGTTATGTATTTTTGGCATTAAGGGGAGTAACATTCATCAAGTGGTATTAGATCAAAAGCTCCTAAGTCTGTAGGAAAATCATCAACTATGAGTTAGTTTACATCGAGACCATGGTTTAGGTTTTCAATGATAAGTGTAAAACTTACTCCAAGAAGGGAACGTGACAGAAGAGTCAGGGGTGTGACACTTGAGGTTAGAGCCTCTGAGTGACAAGCATTAACATTGCAAGAAGACATTTGTAGATGGATGAATCTTGTAGCAAGAGATGAAAGTGAGAATGATTTCAGGGAAGAAGGAAATGTTGATCATGAAGGAGAAGGTAATGTTATGAACCAAGAGGAAGAAAGAATTTTCAAGGTCATTTCCAAGACTGGGAAAATACATAATATTGAGGTCCTCACATTAATGGGAAATCTTAACCTAGAGGAATTAATCAACTAGATCAATGAATTAGAAGATTATGTTGAGTAAGAAGATATTGAGGATCCTAATATGGTCAAGATGGGAAATTTTGGTTTGAAGGGGCATGCTAGGATCGAGTGACAAGAGATTCACTTGGAGTGAAACAACAGAGGAAAGGAGAAAAACACAAGAGGGGACTAGATGGTAGATAAATTGAAGTAGCAATTCATCCTTGTTGATTATGATCTTGATCTAATGAAGAAGATGTAAGGGTTGAAGAAAGCAGAAAGATCTATTTAAGAGAAAATAGAAGAGTTCTATCAAGTCTTCATTATAACATGTCATGCAGATGTTTACAAGGAGAATGTTATATATTACCTTAATAGTTTGAGGCTAAATATTTAGGAAGAGTTAAGTCTATTCAAAATTAACCATATTGAAGTGGAATACAATTTTTCCCTGATGATATAGAGAAATTGAACACAAAGTTTGAGAGAGGGTAAATTGGAAGAGGTCATGGTGGAAGATCTAGTGGATGATTCTGTGGAGGTCAAAATGAAGATCAGAAGAAGGGTGCAACCAATAATAGTCACAATCATAGGGGAATTAATTTTAATTGTTTCCATGATCAGAATAATAGGTATTGAGGAGGAAGAGGAAGAGGAAAAGGACCTCAAAGAAGTGATTTTGTGGAACATGTTTTCAGTGTAGAGAAGAAGGTTATATGCCTTATGATTGTCCTCAATTTGAAGGAAGGATAGATAGGATAACTAAATGTCAAGTCAAATTGATACTGTGGATGAAAATTCCAAGTCATCCCATTCTAAAGATGTTGATAGTAGAGAAGTTCTAGTTGATAGAAGATTCCTGCTGAGTGGTGAGGATGAATTGAGCAATGGAGAAGCTTGACTCACATTAGGTGCAAGTGTAGGAGAAATTTTGTAAAGTGAATATTGATAATGTTCACACTTTCAATTTGGTGTTAGAGGAGATGGTCATGAAGTTAAAGATCAAGAAGAAAAAAACACCCATGTCCATAGTAGATTACTTAGGTGAAGGATGACCACAAGATCATGGTAAACAAATAGTGCCTAGTGAAGTTCAAGATTGGGGGCTACCTTGATGAGGTACTATGTGACATCATACTTATAGATGCATGTCATAAGATGTTGCGTAGGTTATGGCAATTTGACATGCATATGGTATAGGATGGTCATGTGAATATTTATTCTCTAACAAAAGATGAAATGGAGCATAAGCTAAACCATTAAAGGACATAGAAGAAAAGGTATTCAATAATTCCATAATATATTTTGTGGATGGAAGAAAGTTAAACAAGGTATGAGACATGCAGAATATGCACCATGATTTTTTTTGAAAAGTGCACATAACGTGATCTCCTTATGTGTACTATTGATCAAATTTGGAAATTAGTCTTAGCTCATTACCAAGCCAAAGAAAAAAAATAAAAAAATTAAGTTTGAAATAATATGGTCATATTATGCTTAACAAAACAAAATCCTATTATTAAGAACTAAAAGAATTGCTTCTAGTTCTCCATAACCCCATTAGTTTATGAAGAACCAGAAGTAATGAGAGTGAGATATATATATAGAGAGAAGGGGGTGAAGCAGTTGCAAGGGGGAGAGAGAGAGAGAGAGAGAGAGAGAGAGAGAGAGAGAGAGAGAGAGAGTTTATATTACTCTATAATAATTCCACAAGACTTGTCACTTCTATATTTGAATTTTTTTGTTTGAGTGCATGTGCACTAAAGACCTTTTATCAATTCTTGGCATACTTGTAGATGGTGAGTAGTCATCATCATCATCATCTTACAAAGGCTAACACACATATCTTACTTATTTCCTTTGTTGATTTCCCCTTTCTAGCTCTTCATGCAATTATATATATAACTTCTATTAAGTGTCCAAGAAGCTCTTCCCAATATTTTCCATTAGCCAAGTGGTCTTTTTCTCGTAATCTTGACAAATTGGTTATAGGTTTCAATCTTAACATAATTCATAACCAAATCCTATATAGCTATTTTTCTCCTTGATTGCTATAATTTTTATCATGAACTGAACATTTCATAATTAGTTGATATAGAATAATAGTTTTCTCTTGGCCAATCCTTTAGGCATATGATTGATCCTATAGATCCATATAAGAGTTGAAATCTACATTTGGTACAAGAATAGAAGTAGATCTCCAATTTTAAAACTTCATCACCTAATATATTTTTAATTTTGAATGGCACCATTTGATATTTTTTGTTGGCAACAAGAACTTTTGAAATAATAATCATTTTAAGGCAGACATTTCCCATCATTCTCATAAGATGAAGGCCTGAACTTCTTTCTAGTTGTTCTTTATCTAGTCATTCTTAAAGGAATAGAATTCTTACCAGCTTAATCTTCAAAGAATTGAGTGAGCTTTCTTTCTTGTTTCCAAATTCTTTCCTAAAACTTTGCAATCTATTGTCCCATCTGTCCACAAAATTTGGTGAAAGCTACCATGTTAGTGTAGATTTCCTAGCTGATGTCCTAAAATTATGTGGTGATGTGCTTGGCCTAGATGATTTCTTATAACTATGTGGTGCCCTATCTTTCCTAGGTAATGTCCCATAACTTTTCCTTCCTAATATTTGATGTCTTCTTGGTAGATATTACCCAAGGGACTCTTTAATTGGGAAAAATCCTAAAAGGAAACTCTCATCTTGTTTAAAAATTTGGAGGTTCTTATGTTGGAGCATATCATTAATTGCATCAATATCAAATACTATGATGCACCAAATCTTTAAAATCTCACATAAACCTTCAAAAATGTTTAGATGTTCTGATGACAGGCCTCTTGAAACTACCTCAAGAAATTCAGTTGCCAAGCACATCTTTTCCATTTGGTTGTGTAGATCATATTTTAGTATCAAAATCCTCTTGATGTCTTTTTTCCAACATATACAAGAACATATAGCCATTGTAATGTTCTCTTTCTTATCATCTTCAATTATTATTGTCAAAGTGTACATAACTGTCAAGGGTTTATCAACTTCACAAGCTATAGACTCCAAAATACCTCTAACAATTTGATGTCTTCCATCTGTTGATAAGTTTAATGATGGATAACAAAGATATCCAAGGATAATCATATAGAGACCTTCTCCTACTAGAAGCTTGTGCAAATAGATGATAGTTGAAATAGACACCTATTTTTTCTCTACTATATGTGATAGATTTTGAGCTCCAAGAGTCTCATACATTGATAGACTCTGATGATTCCTGAGATTGTTTAGACTTAAAAGACCTAGTTAATAGTCACCTTGGTTGCAATTAACACATGATATCCATGTGAGCCTAGATGTCAAATGATGATGGTGAATACTCGCCATCTACTAGTAGCTCAAGTAATGATGGGAGGTCCTCAGTGTACATGTACTTAGAAATAATATTTTAAGGGATCTTACGGGATCTTAAGGGGTTCTAATCTCCATTTTGATACATTATGACCCCGCATGACCCCTTTCAGCATATTAGACTCAACTAATCTATTCTTTCTCTTTCTCTTACCACTCTGAAAAATTTTGTGAATTAGGATTCAATGGCACTACATAGGATAATGATGGATGGATTTCTATTCCCTCCAAATATAGTGGTGGTGGCATATTGACAGGCTTTGATTATTCCTAATATTTTTGAGACCAAGAAGACCTAGTGAACATTAACGTTGATTTCACTTAACACGTGCTATGCATGTGAGCCTATGTTAGCAGGAACCTACAATACTAGATTGACAGGGAAACATGTGATGAAGAGGGAACCTACAACTATTGGACTATCATGGAAAACTTGTGATGAAGATGACACCTGCAACTACTAGACTATCATGGAAAATGTGTGATGAAGACAACACTTACAAGTACTAGACTGTCATGGAAAACCTGTGACAAAGATGACACTTGCAACTACTAGATTGTCATAGAAAATTTGTGATGAAGATGGAACTTGCAACTACTGGATTCTCATGGAAAACTTGTGATGAATATGACACCTCCAACTATTAGAATTTCATAGAAAATTTTATCTATGTTGTTTCAAATTGGGGGAGAGAGAGAGAGAGAGAGAGAGGTGGGGTGGGGTGGGGTCAAGAGGGTTGAGCTTGGGACACGAGTTAGATACTAAAAGAGGGGGTTAGATATAAAGATACATGAGAGAAAGTTAGAGTGTATGTGATAATATCGAGAGAGAGAGAGAGAGAGAGAGAGAGAGAGAGAGAGAGAGAGAGAGAGAGAGAGAGAGATCGGAGCCATTTAAGATGAATATTATTGTAGATTTCCTTGTTGTCATGGTGATGCATCCCTAGCTTAATTTCAAACCCTTCTTTCTACTATTCTTGACATACACACAAAAACCCATCACTAAATTTTCCTACATGATAAAAATAAAAGAGAAGATTGAGTAAAATGAATTAAAGTACCTTAGAGCCTTCATAGGAATTATCCATCATTTATTTAGAAGATGATTTATCTTCTTTCTCAACCACAAGAGACTCTCTCATATGTCCTAACATTACATTGTATTACTGCATTCCAATCAAGTTTTCCCTATAAGGTTCACCATTTGGATGAAGAACAAACTAAATGATTCGAAGACCCGTAGTATGAGTTCTAGAAGCTAAAATTTCATTCATAGAATTGGTGTTTGAATCTTTGTATAAAACCCACTATACATTGTCTCTCCACCACACTCTTTCTTTGTATAAAACCTAATGTGCATCATCCCTCCATTCATTTATTTGTTGAAATTAATCCATTTTTAGGTAGTTGCTTCATCAATTGGGCCTAATTAGGCCTATTAGACCTCTGAATAATTAACTATACTTTTACATAAACATAATGCAAATGTGTTGTGTCTAGTAAAGTCATACTAGACATATCACAATCATGTTATACCTATTATAGTCATATTATATCTAGTATAGTCATACTAGACATAACATGATTGTGTTATGCATAGTATGACAACTTATTCATACAAAGAATAATGTGATCACATTTTGTTAACAAAAAAGTGTGATCATGTTTAGACTTGGTAATAGGCTTGTTTGACTATCCAAAGTCTTGGGTTGATTTTCCCTCTATTTTTTATTGCTTTAGACATTTTTTCAACTTGCAAGATCAATTCTCATCTTTGACTTCATCAAGTTTACAAATGGTGAAGTGAGTATCTCTAAAATTTCCACCAATCTCACAGATTTTATTACCTTTCTAACCATACTTTTAAAAAGAATTGACAAGATTAGCATTGTGGAGTTATTTTTCTATATCAATGTATTAACTATCTTGACCATCCTCTCAGACATATTTCTACCATGTTTTTATTAAATTTTGATCTACTTAACCAAATGGAAAATAAATTACATATTATGGTTCTACACTTGATTTTATACACTTTTTTTTTTAAAGTGTTCATTTTAGATTATTTTAATGCAAGTTATGCCCAACGCATGAAGAGGTACCAAAATTTTAGGATGGATTCAATTCAAAAAATCATAGAAAAAAGAACTACTCACTAGAGAATTATGAAAAAAAAACACAACTTCTAGATCTTACCCTTGCCTATTATCCTACCAAAGGGCTTTTCAAAGTACTAAATATAACTATATATTTTGAGCACATGGAAACACTTATGTTATGTTTTTTAGAAAAAAAAATAGGAACATTTTTCTATGCACTTGGGGTTTGACCCTCTTAATCTTATCCATTTAAAAAAAAACCTTAGTATTTTAGAAACTAGATTCAGAGTACTACAATTTGTATATTTGACACATTTTCCCATTTTGAGAGCATGACCCTCAAATGGGTCTTCCAAGATCTTGTTTATTTGATTTCAAAAAAAAGGTGCTCACTTATAACCCCCTTTTTGCACACATCTTGGTGCACACACACCCCATGCACATATGTATTTTTCTATAATTTCAAAGGATGGTAAAGAAGAAATAGAAGATGTACTTGTAAAAGTTTTAGATTTGTTGGATGATTTTATGGATATTGTATCCAGTAATGTGCTTGATGAATTCCCACTAGTAAGAAAGATCAATCATCAAATGAACTTGATTCTAGGAGTCAATTTTTCAAATAAGGTAGCACATAGAATGACACTAGTAGAAAGTGAAGAGTTGAATAGGCAAGTATGGGAGTTTTTGCAGAAAGAGTTGATTCAAGAGAGTCTTAGTCCATGTGTTGTACCAAAAATATTAGTGAAAAAGAAGAATAGAGAATGGAGAATGTGTACAGATTCTTGGTCCATCAATAAGATCACCATCAAATACAGATTTCCCTTACCAAGGATGCATGATATCATGGATGTTTTTAGCAGAGCTACGTATTTCAAAGAGATAGTTTGGAAGAGTAGATATCATTGGATTTGGAGCATAGAAGGAGATGAATAGAAGAGTTCCTTTGGGACAAAAGAAGGATTGAATGAATTTTTCATCGTGCCTTTTGGGCTAGCCAATGCATAGAGCACTTTCATGCAACTCATGAATGAGGTATTTGTTAGTAGACCGATGAATGAAGTCGACTAAGAAATCACTACTAATATATCTCTAATCGAAGTCATGAAATAATATCATATAACTATAAATCCAGTATCTCTAAAACTAGCCAATATAGGAAATTAGCCTAAAAGAGTTTGACAATCAAAATAGAAAAGAAAACTATGGGTGAGCATTGCAAATTTGTTGTTACTTTCTAACCATTGTATCAATTTGAAATCATTTAATCAAGATTGACATAATAGTCATTTTTTAATACTTTAAACAAGGTTAACCTTACAGTCATTTTTAAATCCTTTAATTAAGGTGACATTCTAATGAAATATTTTTAAGTCTTCTAACAAGGCCACTCTTAATAACGTGATTAAATCATTTAATAGGGTCACACATAAAAGTGTGTATTGTAACCTTTAACAGGGTTGGCTCCTAATAGAGCTCATTTTAAAAGAGTGAAAATATTGGTGACATGTTGCTGGTGGTTTTCCCACATTGGGTTTTTGTGTTAAATTATGGTGCCATACTTGTGTGGATACTACTTTAGATAATTTATTGTTAATTTTTTACATTTTGCAAGTTTTTTATTATTGCGATGGTAGACTGCAAGTTTTATGTTGCTAATATATTGTTATAGAGACTAAGATACTTAATGTTTAGATCTAACTTGGTTTAAGTGTCTAAAAGTATAATTGATACATCTATACCTGAGGATAATTGATTCAACACCCCACCCCCCTCAATTATCATAAATCATTCTAAAAATTAGTATCAGAGCTTTGGTACTTCTAGAAGGAAAAAAGTGAAGGGACTTAAAGTTAAAGATCAATATGTACATGAAGGAGATACCCAAGGTTAACGAGGAAAACTTTCCTACATGGAAAATTATGATGAAGAAACACATTGCTAGCATAGGAGATTCAACAATATTCTACTTGGAGAATGATTGTGTGGTTGTACCTACACCTATTACAACCCAATAGATTAAGGAGGAGAAAGGACACAATCATTTAATGTTGGAGACTACATCTGTCCTAAGCTACTAAGAGTTCGATGACATAAAGGAATGCAATTCTACAAAGAATATGTGGGAAAATTTGGAAAAGATCCATGGCAGAGATAAGAATTTAATCAGACCCAAATCAGAAATCTTGAAAGGAAATTTTGATGACATGAAAATGATAGAAGTTGAGAACATTACTCAATATGTTGAAAGAATCAAAGAAGATGCAAATACTACTAGAGGAGATGATGAAAAGATTAGTGATGAGATTGTGATAAAAAAAGGTATTAAGAACTTTACTTCCTATTTATGATATTAGTATTTCTACAATACAAGAATTGGGATGTACTCCTAGTAATGACCTAACATTGGATAGTCTGGTTGGTAGACTTGCTACTTTTGAATTGTCAAAACTTTCAGAATCTCAATTCCCCAACGATTGAATCTTCTCTCAAGTCACAATTGGTTTTGCATAAGTTTAAGAAAAAGAAAGGAATGTGTGAAGCCAATGAAAGTAGATTTTTTGATGATTATCTTGAGGATCTTGAAGCATTAATGGCTAGGAGACTACATGGAGGTAAAGGAAAATACAAAAGTAAACTTTGTGTAATCTATTTTTCATCCAATAAAGTTGGCTATATTGTTGCAAGATGCCCTAACCAGGATGACAAGGATGAAAGGAAAGACAATAAGTTCAAATGAAGAAGAGATGGAAAAGACAACAAAGGATACAAGTCTTACAAAGGAAAAGGTAAGAAGTCTTGTTTCGTTGTTAAAGAAGAAAGTGATAGTAATTCTAACAGTAATGAAGAAGAAGTTGTTAATGTTACTATCAAAGATGATATTAATGAAGATGAACAAATTATAGTTGTTCCATGTGTGAGTAAAGGTGATAGAGGGATGATTGATTGTAGTTGTTCACATCGCATGACTAGTGATAAAAGTAAGTTTGAAAACTTAGAACATTATAAAGGAGGTAGTGTTAAGTTTAGTAATGATGCACCATATTTTGTGAAAGCTAAAGAACCTATAAAATTAACTAATAAGATCATATGAAAATATTCTTATTGGGTTGAAGGACTTAACTACAATTTGTTGAGTGTGGAATAGTTGAACAGTTCAGGCTACAAAGTTGAATTTGTGAATAAGAAGGAAAATATTTAAAATGGTTCAGGAGAATTGATTAGAAGTGGAGATGAAACCAAAGTTGATTTATTATATGTAGACCTATCTAATGACATTTGTCTATTTGTACAATGTGAAGATATATGGTTATGGCATAAGAGGCTATGCCATGTGAAATTTGATAATTTCATAAGTATTAATAAGATGAAGAGAGTATGAGGACTACCTAAATTTTAGAAACTTGATAATGTGATCTATAAACAATGGTAGTTGGGGAAAATGACAAAGTCTAGTTTCAAGAGAAAAACCTATACTTCTAATTGTTTTTTGAATTGGTTCAAACTGAAGTTTGTGGACCTATTTTTGTGCAAAGCTATTGTGGTGACAAATACTTTATTTTATGTAGATGACTACTCTAGAATGATGAGTATGATTTTTCTTAAAGAAAAATCTGATGCATTTCAAATGCTTAAGTGATATATGGCTAAAGGTTAGAAAGAAGTAGGTAAAAGATTGGAGTCTCTGAGATCAAATAGAGAATTTGAATTCATATTTGGGAAATTCAACACATTCTGTAATGATGGAGGAATTAAAAGATAGATTTCTACACCTAGGACCCCTCCACATAATAGTATAAAATAAAGGAGGAAAAGATCAATCATGGATTGCATGAGGACATTGATGAAGGCAAAGAATGTTGCATCTAAGTATTGGTGAGAAGTTGTAAGTACATATATTTATACCTTGAACTAAGTAAAAGTCAAAAAAGGTACAAAGCTTACACCTTTTGAGATATGGTAAGGACATGCATCTAATGTAAACTATTCCAATGTTTTTGGATGCAAATATTATATATTGAAAGACAATAGAAATAGAAAACTTGATGCTAAAATTGATGAAGGCATATTCTTAGGTTATTCTAGTAAGAGAAAAATATATGTGTTCGAACTCTACCACTATCAAAGTTATGGAAAGCGCAAATGTGAAAGTTGATGAATATGTAGACAAGAGTGACATTCATTGTAAAAAGGAACCTAGAGATTATAGAAGCTTTATATACATTGATGAAGGTGAGCCCAGTACCTTACCCAAACTTGAGAAGAAAGTTGTTGAGAAATAGTAGCTAGTACATGTTGAGTTATAGCCATAGCCTATTGAGCATTGGGAAGTACATGTTGAGTGTCAGATAGAACCTGTCAAGTAGCAAAAAGTGATTTCCAAACAACTAGATGAGAAATTCAAAATACATTAAGTGTAAGCTACTATCAACCTACAAGATGAACCTGAAGTAGAAGAAAGAAGAAGACAATCCACATTAGTGAAGTATGTGAGAAAACATCATGCACATGATGAAATAATTGGAGACAGAGACTTTGGAGTTATGACAAGAAAAAGACTAAGAAGTGACACATGTTTACTATGTGAATTTGAGCCTAAATAAATGAAGGATACTTTGGATAATGAACATTGGATCCAAGAAATGAATGAAGAGATTGAAAAAATAGAGAAGAATAGAACCAAGTCACTTGTGCCTAGACCGAAAGACAAGAATATTATTGGAACAAAGTGGATATTTAGAAACAAGATCAATGAAAAAGGGGAAGTAACAAGAAAAAAAAAGGCTAGTTTGTGAAGATGTGCACATGAAGAAGGAATTGTCTATGGGAAAAATTTTCCCTTGTTGCAAGATTGGAAGAAGTAAGAACACTACTTGCATATGCTTCTTACAAAGGATTCAAAGTATACCAGATGGACATGAATACAAAGGAACACATTGTTGATATATTCACAAAATCCTTACCTAAGGATGCACATGAATATCTAAAAGTTAAACTAGGGGTGATTCCCCTAACTGAGGTTACTTAAGCTATGATGGAGCTCTACATCAAATGCATTTATTAGAATATTTTACAAGTTGATATAGGACACACTTCAGGACTTGCCTAAAGTTGTGAAGTAAGAGTTACAAGTTCTTGAATCAGTTATAAGCAAGATGGTAGAAGAACATAGTTTAGAGAAGTGACCAAGAGATATTTACATGTTAAAGATGTACAGGAAAAAGTTACCTAGTGATGGTATTGGAGTGTCTTTGGCATTGTTATTGAAGAGAAAGAATTTTATGTAGTTACCATATGAGGAAACAAACTAATAGAGATGTTTCAAAGAGGCAGAGTGCATAAAGAGATAAATTGGTGAAAGGTGTTTCCATCAATCATAAGAGAAATAGAAGTTCAAGAGATGTATATTAAAGAGGGAGCTAGTTGATTTCATGTTCTTATATGATAGAGGGAGTCTATGTGTTGTTATACCTTGAGGTGTTGCATATCAGAGCTATGTGCATGAGAATCAAAATGAAACTAAAAGTGAGATTTTTGGACATTGAGATGATAATCATAATGAAACTAAGGATATTAATAAATATGTGTAAGAATTTGGCTTAGGCCAGAATTCACCCAAGAACTAAAAAACTCAACACAAGCACATAGTAGACCAAAATAGACAGAGTATGATCAGAATGATGATATTCATTCAATATGCCAGCTTAGCCAACTTGAGAGTACACTAGGAGTGCCTGCATATAAAGGCCTCAGGAGAGCTTCTAGAATGCATAGAAGTTAGCAACATGATAAGTCATACAACTAAGCACATGTCCACCATATATGGGTTATCCTCCATTACACACAGGATTAAGTGCGATGATGTGAGGATAAGCCTACAATTGTGTAGCACACAAATCAATGGTTTAGACAACATGTACTAAATGAGGAGTGCAGATAACTGTGTTGTCAATATGACAACTTAGTGAATGATGCATACTCCTGTGTTGTAGACACCATGTGCATAATTACAGTTGCGTAACTCAATGAGAGTACACAAACTCTTAAGTGTCTCACCTAAATAAATAATAAAATAATGCATTAACCTAAGTAAACTTAAGTAAGTGTAACAAGTAAATACTTATTTACACCAACACCCCTCTTAAGTGCAACTCAGGGGAATGCCCTTAAGCTCACAAAATCTAGGATGAAATGCAATATGGGTCCTGACTACGAGGCCATGTTAGGTACCCATGTACATAATGATATGCAAATCCCTCATAAAGTAGGGAAAGAGGGAAAACCTCATGGAAAAAACCCTCCCCCAATAAGAGAGATAAAATGATGTATGGATGGATGGAGTAATCAAGACCCCACCATTATGACATACATCCAGTATATACATAAGAGAATGATGAGAAGAGGAAGAGAGATAGGATGGACTCCCCCCCAAAGAAGAATGCCAAATAGTTACTGCTCCGATGAAGAAGCTGATCCAAGACTGCAGAATGGTGTTCCTCCCCTTAGGAAGAAATAATGCCAAGGGTACAAATGAGACTCTTCTGTTGTGTGTGGAAAGAATCCCACGGATAAGTGATTTCTCTAAAATCTACTCAACTGGTTGAAGAACCTATCCCAAAGAACTATCTATCTCTGCAACTGATGAAGAACTCTACTACAATTGTTGATCATAAGTATCCACAATCACTTCAACTTGTAAGGATCAATCATGTAGAGAATGAACAAGAGAGTCAGATGGATCCCTTGTGACAATTGAAGAAGGTAATTCTGCATCAAGAAGAAGAGGCAGATCATCAATACTATCCCCGAAATCTATCACTGAACCTGTATCTAGAAGACTGGATGTACCTTGTTGTTCTGGACCTATCACTATGGCATTGTATGCATGTGGACTGAATTGCTAAAGTGACCCCTCATTGCAACTATCAATAGAACCCCACATGTCTGAATCTATTGAAGCACTATCGCTGAAATCACTATCAATTTCCACACTATATGATGTTCGAAAAGGAGTAGAGGACAAATTGGGTGAACTTTCCTCAAAATGTACATCCTTCTCCACAAATATCTAATGTGTCTCAAGATCTAGAAGTCTATATGCCTTCACACCATTTTCATAACCAATGAAGTTACAAGGCTGAGATGAATGTGCCTTGCATCCCTTAGAAGATCTCTTTGCCCATGCATGACAACCGAAGACTCTGAAGTGTGTCACAATAGGTTTTCTGCCGCACCATGCCTCAAAAGGAGTTTTTCCATCTAAGGCTGGATGAGGAGAACAATTAAGAATGTGAGTGGTGCTGAAGATTGCTTTGACTTCTAATGATTGATCTAGAGACTTGGCATGGATCATGCAACTTGCCATAGATTTAAGAGTTTGGATCCTCAATGGTGTAACATCTGTCTTATGCAGACTAAATGGTGCTGGAGTTTGAAGATCAATGCCCTCATGTCTGCAAAATTCCATAAGTCTTCTATTCACATACATGCTTCCATTGTCCATGCGGAGTATTTTGATGGCCTTTCTAGATTTCTGTTCTACATGAGTCTTGAAGTCTAGAAATTTGTCCAATACTTCATTCTTACTATGAAGAAAATAGACCCAAGTGAACCTTGAAAAGTCATCAACAAAAGTAAGTATGTAGTGACCTTGGCTGAATGCAAAGGGACCTGTTAATACCATGTGAACCATCTGTAGAACACCTATTGCTCTAGAAGACTTCCCTCTCTGTAACTTCGCCTGTAGATGCATATCCACTAAATCTATTGAACATTCACCATTAGAAAAGTTGATTTGAGGTAGACCATTGACCATTTTGTATGTGCAAAGTTGCTGAAGATAGTGGTAGTCAAGATGACCATACCACTCATGCCATAATTGCATGTTTGAATTTGATTGAGATAACAAGGCCTTTGAAGGAGATTTGGGCACAAAATGAGAGAAAGAGTACAACCTTTTGTTATAATTCACTTTCCCTACTGCAACCAAGGAATCATCTTTAAGACTGTGCACTTTTACTTAGTTTGGAAGGAACTCAACTCTATGTCCATCTCGAAGGTGAGTGATTTGGTAGATTGAGAGGAGATTTGAACTTAGTTTTGGAACATAGAGAACCTCTTGAAACTCTCCATTTTCCATCTCCACATTTCCTTTTCCTTGAACTGCCATTTTGCTATCATTTCCCATGAAGATGTGTGGTACCTTTGAGTGATTCAATGAAGAAAAATCCTCCTTTGATGAACCCATGTGATATGAGGCACCTGAGTCAAATATCCATTTCTTTGAAGAGTTGGAATTAGCCATGAGTGCTTGCCCTTTGCCCTTTGAATCTAAAGATGACCCTTTATCCTTATAAGCATTAGGCAATGGAACATTATGTTTCTTCATGATGTTGGTTAATTCATCAATCTTTCTGAGATAACACTCATGCTCTTAATGACCCAATTTTTTGCAATACGTGCACTTCTTCTTCTCCTTATTGTTGTCCCCTTTCTTGTTGGAATTTGAGGACTTGCCTTGTTGATTGGATTATGGTGTTGTCTTTTTTGCATCCTCAGATTTTCTCTTCCATTTCTTCTTACCCTTTCCTTTATTTGAAGATTGTGCAGCTAAATTTTGAGAACCCTTATTGTTGGCCACCAATGCTTTAGACTGAGGTGATTTGAGAATCCCCATTGACTTCAACTTCTTTTCTTCATCATCTAATAGCTTAGAATATTCATCAAAAGTGACTTTCTTGTAGGCAGACCCTAAGGTAGTCTTTGAGGGGTTAAAAGAAGATACAAATGTGGAATACTCCGATGGCAACTTGTTATGTATGAGATAGATAAGTCTGTCATCTTTGATAAAACTCCCACAATTGATAAGCTTTGTCCTTAATTCATTCACCTTGATGATGAAATCTTGTATGGAGTCATATGACTTAGGATCTAAGGATACAAGCTCATCTTCAATCTTGAATACATCCTCTTCAGGCACTTTACCATATAGGCTTTCAAGGGTATCCCAAGCTTCCTTGGATGTAGTACATTTCTTGATTTGATACATGATATTATCATCTACCCCCAAACATATATCACCTAGGGCTTTCCTATCCATTGCTACCCAAGCTGAAATTTCACTTTCTAATGCCTTATCACCTGCTGGTTTAGGAAGAGTACCATCTACATATTGTGAAACTCCATTATGCATTAAGTGATACCACATTTTGATTGTCCACGTAGCATAGTTATGAGGAGTTAATTTAGAAAACTCAAAGTTGCCCATAATGCAGAAAATGAAAGAAAAGTGTAGAAAAGAGAGAACACAACACCAAGGACACCCCCCTTTTTCACTAAATCAAGAAACCCCCCCAAAAATAGATGCTTTGGGCACTTTATCAGTAGTGCGATTACAATAGCCACTTGCCAATTTTGGCCTTCATGGACTTCTAATTTTGCTTGTTACAACCTCTTAATGTAGTACAAATCTGAAACTTTACAATGTGCTACAATTCTGAAGCATTACAAAGAAAAGAAAGGCCCTATTGGTGAAAGTGACAATTTTGTCCACACAACCCTACAATCTGATACTAGATCTAGAAAGTAGATGAAAAAATATGCACTTTCAAAAAAAAAAAACCTATTTTCCACTCCAAATGTGCCCATATGGAGTGTTTGAGGTTGCAAAATGTAAGATTATGTAGGTACAGTCACCAAAAAATGTAAATTATGAATAATCCACGGACCAAAAATAGAAAATAGCTACATCATTGAAAAATATAAAAAATTCTACCCAATTTTTAAAAAAATTGCATTTGATTTAGAGTCTGGATGTCCGAGTTATGGCCTCCCAAAGTCGTACTACAAAAACCAAAATCAATCTAGAGAGGGGTTGCATCAACGAATGAAGGGATTAAATTTGATAGTCATACGACCGTTGCATAAGTTATAATTTGGCGTATTTTGACATCTAGATAGGCATCAAATTTAAGACATGAAAATGATGATATCAGCACACCCAGCCCTCGGGTGATGTGGCGGCTGATGTGGATTTATGTATTGTACAGAAGTGTAGGAAAAATCCACATGGTAGGTACACATGTCGCTGACATGGTGTTTGTCTGCTTCACTAGCAAATGGGTTGGACAATCCTGTTGGCACTTGCATGTCAGATGAGTCAGTAGGTGACATTATCACTGATTGTGCAGCTGACATTTTTGAATGCGACATGGGCTAATCACTAGGCATCGCGTAGCACGGGATTTGTGTGTGGTGGTTTAGTTTTGCCTCACCAGATTTCACAAACCATCCTTAGAGATGCCTTTTCTTGACAAAATACGCCGCTGGACGTGACTTATCACTGAGCCAGAATGTTCTGGAATATTTTCTCAGAGTGCACAACATTCCTTGAAAAATGTTGCCGGAACTTGTTTTGACACTAGATTTTTGTGTGGGTTTTATCCCACATGCATTGTGAGGTAGGATTAGCTGTTGTTTAAAAGGTAGAGGCCTCAATGCAAATGCCAAAGCGAATATGCTGGATGTGTGGGTTGTGGTCGCTAGAGGGGTTGTGTCCGTCGGTAACTATTTGTAAGGAAACTTGGCAACAAAGAATATAACCGTTTCCACATTACCCATAATAGATCTGAAATAAACACGGAATTAAAATCCACATGCAAGAGAATAGACAACATACCCACAAAATGTGACACAAGATATACCCTGGGAAACCCTCATTGAGGGAAAAACCCAGCCTCCAAAAGCATCCATCACCATGTATTATTCAGCAAAAATACCATTGTCATACAACCATGGAAGCCTTCATGGCCATAGCCACAACCGAGCAAACTATGTGAACAAGCATGAATCCACACATCCCATGCCATGCTTCCAACCTTCACAAATGCTCCCTTGGCTAACCTGTCAAGCCTTGTCCCGCTCGACTCTTGCCTTTTGTCTTCTCCTTGTCACTCTTTCTCTATACAACAACTACCCTTGTGCCTGCTTATATAGTAGCAAGTCCCACAAAACCGCTAAATGGTATTACATAAACCATGTGCTAAAACCATGTGCTACCTAACCCACTGACCCCACATTTAATATTGGGCATTTAATTCTTTTCCCCAATATTAAATAATAACATAAAATATTATCACAATGTTACAATACAACTCATCAAGAATATTTCATGGGAATCTTTCCATGTTGCACGTCCATCTAGGTACAACATTACATAATAAAAATAAAATAATAAAATAACAATATTATGCAATGTGTGCAACACCCATTATCTCAACAATCTCCCACTTGTTGTATACATTGCATAGGGTCAATACGTAGCCACACAAAATGAACAAGGGAGAAATCCCTCCCAGCACATCCACCATCATGGATAAAAAATATACCAAGTGCTCCATCCTGGTACCCGCAACAAAATCAAAGTATCCAGCATCTCGAACATGAATGATCTCACCTCCTATTATGCCACTCCCACTGGACATACATAGAAGCCATCCAAAGAGAAAGCCACCCAACCTGTTGCATTAGAAGATCATAAAATCTTGTACCAACTAAAATTCCAAGCACAAATAACCTGATCCAAAGGTAATCACATGTATCCATAGTTGTCAAAATATCCATAGCTGAATTAACACCCACAGCAAAGTGCCAAACCAATCCAACTATCCATACCTCAAAGGTATAACAAGTGAATCTTATATCACCGACATATCCAATCTGCAACCTGCAATCACAAGCCTCAAGAGCAATACCTGCCACATATATACCAAGAAGCTCCCACTGCAAAAGATAATGTCAAATCTATAACCAATCCACTCAACACATCTCAAAGAAGTGAATCCATGTAGCATCAAGGACATTCACAATACATAATCCAATATCCTGCAAGAACAACTCTCATAACAAGTCTCTAATGCTCTCCCAAGTTCACCACAACCAACAGAGGAAAGAGATAAAAGAATAACCATGTCATCTCTCACATGACATACATGAGAACAAACCAGTGATCACAATCTTCAACCAATCTCAAATCCAATGTAGGCAAAACTGAACATCCAGGAAGATAACCAAGACCAGAGAAACCATGCAAATCATAACCTGTATCATGTCCTTCTACACACACCTCTAGATGTAAATTGTGCAAGTATGATCTCCTCCATAAAACCCCAACAAGAAGCCTCAACAACACCCAAATCATACCATATAACTAATCATGGATGTAAGCCTCTCACAAGAAAATCAAACTCAATAAAACCATTCGTAAACCAAGGAATATGCCCAATATAAAACCATCTCCCAAACTCAACCAGCATAACAACATATGCACATGGAGATAACCAATGCTAAACCATCTCTCAAATGAACCCTCCAGAAGTAACTCATGTACCATAGCTCAAGATCCATATCCATGAAAGACAAGCATAAATATAATGCAATTGAGAGAAACAATGGGCTATACCTCTCGAGTAGCAAACCACCGAGTAGACTAAGAGTGGAGAATGAGAATGCTCATCAAGATACCCAAGTCTCCAACCAAGACTCATCTAAGAGCAATCTCCTCTCAAGTCCATATCAGGTGACTGCCCCTCGGACTTCCTGCTAAAACCATCAACCGTCCCAACAAATACTTCTCTAATCCAAGAGAAATCAACGTCACCACCGTCTCTAAGTATCCATGAGCACCTGTAACCAATCAATTCATGCCAACTCCAAATGCAACATAGAAATATCATGAAGTATCCAACTTATGATCAGTGTACTCAATACCAAGAAACTAAACCAAGATCAATGTCAAAGTTCCAACCATGGCCTCAGGAACATAAACATGACAATATGATCTTACCATCTCAACTACAGAGATAACATGCTCCTTATGAACATACCATAACATGTCACAACTCTAAACGCGTATCAAGAGTATACCATGACATAATAATGAAACCATCCTTATACCAAGGATAACATACCAAATAAAAGCATAAACCACACCTTTGCCAAGAATCCTATGAGTCCTCAAGATGCAACCATCTCCACACACCATGAAGAAAAAAATCTCCACATACTAGGAAGAACCATCTCCACACAACATGAAGATAACCAAGAACTCCATGAGTCATCAAGATCTAACCATCTTCATACACCATGAAGATAACAAGTGCACCATGCAAATGTCAAAGATGCTTCTGCAGCAACAGGATCTAAGACAAACCTCCAACATCTGCAAACACTCAATAAATATATCAATGCCAACAACTCCCACTCAACCGTGGTACCAAGTCACCTATGGCATCATAAAATCCATCCTCTCCAAACCAAGAAGATATAAACCAAACCAGGAACTAATCCTGCACTGTCACCCCATCACTGTCACAAGCTCCCACTAAACTATGTATCCAAGCTATCCATGACATCATGATGAAAAACCATCCTCTAATCATGAGAATCAACCAAGGCATTAAACCATCAAAAAACTCAAAGTGCACATCATGAGCTCCTCAAAAGAAAACTAAATAACTATGATCCTCAACCAAGAAGATATACCACCATAACTGAATCAAAAAATCTAAGCTAATGAACATCAAGGATGTACCTGTATATCCAATCATGTCATGCCAAAATCCATGACACCATGATCACATCCATGAACTGAGCATCTGGCTCTCAAAGTGTCCAACCTGTCAGCATAAAATAGTCAACCACAATCCTCCACCATGACTGTACCTGGTAACAGCATCTCATCCCTTCTACATGAAGAAAATAGTAAATCATGTGACTTAGGGCATAGACAACCCAAATCCAAGCCACCAATCTGAATATGCATCAATAATGAAAGATCAATGGACAAAGACAACCCATAACCAAGCTATAAATGCAACCTGTAAGTATAGACCGCTTACAACACTGCACAATTTGTAGACCCAACAAGTCATCATGCATATCCAAATCCAAACATCGATAACCATATCATCATGAGACCAATCTGAAATATGAACTGAGTATACAATGACATCAAATCTTAAATCTCCAATGCCATAAACTCACAATGTTACCATAGTCAAAATATACCTATAAACTGTTCAGATCAATATATCAACAAATAAATCATGCCAAACTTGCACCAAATCTGAACCAATGTGTAGAGCTCTCCAAGAGCTTTCCGTTGACTACTCGAAGTCCAAAAACCGACTCTGTATGCCCAAGTTATGCCCTAATCCGTGCTCAAAATAAACAACATCTGACTTTAGGGCTCTTAAAACCTGACAAAATTTCAAAATCATAGAACCAAACCTACACCATCTTGTAGTGCTTTGACTTAGCTTTCCAACGCTTGTAAGAACTCTGAAATTCGATATTCTGAGAGAAAGTTATGGTCGTTTTACTAAAACAGTCTTTTTATCATTTTCAGTACGATTTTTCATTTTTTATTTTTTCAGTGACAAAAATTCCGACGGGATTAAATTTGACGGCCATTATGGGCTGAAACCAAAAAACTCTTTCATTTCCTCTGAACATGGCCAAACTAGGGCATATTATATATCAAAATTTATGGAAATGTCGACCCGGATCCAGTGGTGAGGTCTATTTTTACCCAGGAGGTCATTTCTGCAAGCTACCCCCCAAAACCCTTATTTAAATGAAACATCCAAAAAAAAAAATCCTTTTCTCCAAGAATTTCACATGCCCAAATCTTTTAACATCCCATCATAACAGCAAATCCAAAAACCCTCAGATCTGCAATATATCTTGCCCCTTTTTTTTTTTTTTTATCCTCTCATGCATTCCCATGGATTCAATCTAGGGTTACAATAATAAAACCATAGCTCTGATACCACTTGTAAGGAAACTTGGCAATAAAGAATATAACCGTTTCCACATAACCCATAATAGATTTGAAATAAACACGGAATTAAAATCCACATGCAAGAGAATAGACAACATACCCACAAAATGTGACACAAGATATACCCTGGGAAACCCTCATTGAGGGAAAAACCCAGCCTCCAAAAGCATCCATCACCATGTATTATTCAGCAAAAATACCATTGTCATACAACCATGGAAGCCTTCATGGCCATAGCCACAACCGAGCAAACTATGTGAACAAGCATGAATCCACACATCTCATGCCATGCTTCCAACCTTCACAAATGCTCCCTTGGCTAACCTGTCAAGCCTTGTCCCGCTCGACTCTTGCCTTTTGTCTTCTCCTTGTCACTCTTTCTCTATACAACAACTACCCTTGTGCCTGCTTATATAGTAGCAAGTCCCACAAAACCGCTAAATGGTATTACATAAACCATGTGCTACCTAACCCACTGACCCCACATTTAATATTGGGCATTTAATTCTTTTCTCCAATATTAAATAATTACATAAAATATTATCACAATGTTACAATACAACTCATCAAGAATATTTCATGGGAATCTTTACATGTTGCACGTCCATCTAGGTACAACATTACATAATAAAAATAAAATAATAAAATAACAATTATTAAAATATGTCCACTCCAAATATTGAATAATACACCCTACGATATAAAATATAATATTCAACCACACAAAAATATAGAGCCGAGCCAGGGTGTCACTGCCCGGTTCGGCAAATTTTTTTTCTCTACTAGGGCAATTAATAAATCTGAAAATAATAATTCAAAAAAACCCAAAAATGACAGAGATGAATTAATTCAGATCCAAAAATCAAACAATCAGATCAATGAAACGACCATACTCGATCTACAAATTGGGGCCTCCGAGTTCCAATTTGCATTTTTTTTTTGCCTCACGATCAACTTTCACCTAATATAGGCAAACTTATAGTTGATTTTCACTGAATCAACACTTCAGATGCAACAGTGAGGTCAAATCTGGCTTTAGATGTTCCCAATTTCTGTGGATCCTCCAGATTTGTGTTGAGGTGCTGAAGCATGAATGGTCTTGAACGACTATGTGTAGAGAATCTCCCTCAGCTCTGATACCATGTAAGAATTTGGCTTAGGCCAAAATTCACCCAAGAACTAAAGAACTCAACACAAGCACATAGTAGACCAAAATAGACAGAGTATGATCAGAATGATGATATTCATTCAATATGCCAGCATAGCCAACTTGAAAGTACACTAGGAGTGCCTATATATAAAGGCCTCAGGAGAGCTTCTATAATGCATAGAAGTTAGCAAAATGATAAGTCATACAACTAGGGACATGTCCACCAGATATGGGTTATCCTCCATTAAACACAGGATTAATTGCGATGATGTGAGGATAAGCCTACAATGGTGTAGCATACAAATCAGTGGTGTAGACAACATGTGCTAAGTTCTTTGAGATAGGTTCCAGACTTCTATGGGCTAAGATAAAGACTCTAGGAAATTTTAGAGCTTCAGAAATTCAGACTTAGCCAAATTTTAGGGCTTCAGAATTTCAGACTTAGCAAATATTCAGGAGTCAACATTTGTCTTTCAGCTTGGTTGATCTCGTGTTTTCTTGTTTATATTTTAGTCAATGGTAACGCTTGGAGATCTTTGGTGTTTGATTGTTGGATAGTCTTCCATTGTGATTTTTATGATCCATGTATGATGGTTTTCTTGTGCTTTCATACTGGTCTACATTTTTTTTTTTATCTTGCTTGTATTTCATCCTTGTTCCAAGGATCTTCGGGTGGGGCATTACATCTAGTATCAGAGCCCACATTGCAACATTGGGATCTATGTGTTATGCTTCCACTATGGTTTTGTTTACTATTGGGTATTGCTATAGTATGTTTGATTATTTGATATCTGGTCGATTCATGCTTTCGACTCTTATGCTTGGGATATAACTTTGCTGACATCACCTTGTTGTTCCCACAATGATGCCTCCTACATGTAGACCTAGTGGCCATGGTGGTAACCATAGTGGTTTCCATGGAAATGAACACTGTGAAGAGTAACGACAGAAAGGAGAGGGAGAATAGGGTAACACTAATCAGAATTTCATATGAGCATTGATGCCAATGCTTTAGGAAATTCTTGCTCAGTTGGGCCCTTGTCTTGAGGAGCACCAACATGATCATGATCAGGAAGAGGGATCTCATGATGGAGATTCCTGTCAGTAGGAGCATACAGAGGAAAAGCATGAATGAGAATGTTCTTGTACACCACCCAATGGAAGAAGGCACCGATGGAGGGGTCATGGCTGGGATGATGTTGATCTCACTCAAATTGAGATGATGCGAGAACTTTAGAGGTCTAAACCACCAAAGTTTGATGGCTAGGGAATAGGACTCAAGGCTGAGACCTGGTTGCTTGATATGGGGCATTTTTTCTCATTGTTACCTTATGGGGGCAACATAAAGGCCCGTTGTGCGATCACACAGCTGAGGGAACATGGTTCCATTTGGTAGGATGGAGAGAGTGAAAGGCTTGGTATTAATGTCACAAATCCCAGCTGGGAGATCTTCGAGGAAAGGTTCAGGGAGAAGTTTCTATCACCATAGTGTAGTGAAACTTGTATTGATAAATTTCATGAGATTAAATAGGGCTTTATGACAGTTGATCAATATGAGAAGTTCCTTGGTGTAAAACAATATTTGAGCTACAAGCAGGATGATGCACTCATCACCCAACATTTTGTTAGGGGCCTCAAAGACTCCATCATTGGATATGTTCGTGCTCATCAACCGATGACACTTGCTCTTGTTGTGGAGAAGGCAAGGATCATAGAGAGCAATGTGGCTAGGGGGCACAGTGGTAAATCTAGTTCTCAAAATCAAAGTGCATGACCTTTGGGGTAGGATGCACAATATTCTCAATCCTTTGGAAAGGCCCAAACTTAGTGAACACCCTCTCAGGGTGGTCCTCACCATAAGAATATGAGGAGTTACTTAAGCAAGGGTGGACAGTCTTCGAGTAATTCAGGATAGAAAGGAGATAAAATAGGGGACAGAAATCTTAGCAAGATCGTCCTCCACAGAGTGTGCAACAGAATTCCATCAGAGGCAGTGCACCATATCCTAGCGCTACTCAGGATGGTTGTGGGATAGGTCCCAACTTTATTGGGAACTTCTATTCTTGTGGCCAGTCTGGTCATAAATCTTTTGATTGTTCGATCAAGCCATCTTCAGGACATGGTAAGGGCGTAACGAGATCTGAGCCTACTATAAGAGAGGTAGGTCGAAATCACCAAGTCTTTGCGGCAGTTGAAAACCATCAAGCTAAGCATCAAGGTACGGTAGTCGAGGCTACAAGTACATTGCATGGTGTTTCAACTTCATTTTTGTTTAACTTTGGTGCTTCAGATTTTTTCATATCACCATCTCTTGTTCAGCGATGTGGGCTAGTGGCAATGCGTCAGGTTGATAGGTGGCAGGTTGAGTTAGCCACAAGTTCCAAGGCAGTTGTTGACTCTTTAGTTAGGAGTTGCGATTTGAATTTGGGAACCTTCAGCACCATAGTGGATCTACGCATTCTACCTCTGGGGTCGTATGACATTGTGTTGGGCATGGATTGGTTAGCCACCCATCAAGTGAATATCGATTTTCGTCATAAGATGGTACAGTGTGTTGATGACACAAGTGGGTAGGTGGAATTTTTGGGAGTTCAGAAACCAGTCTCACTTTGGATGATCTCAACTAATTAGCTGAAGAGGAGTGTGCGGAAAGGATGTCAATTGTTTCTTGTGTCTATTAGTGATCTTGAGGAAGTTGAAAGTCGTATGATGACACTTGGTGATCACCCACTCCTTCGTGAGCATGCAGATGTGCTTCCTAATGAGATTCCAAGTATGCCACCGCAACGTGACATTTATTTTTGAATTGATCTTGTACTAGGAGTAGAGTCAATTTCACGAGCTCCTTACCACATGACTACTCTAGAGTTGAGTGAGCTCAGATTAGAGCTAGAGGAATTGTTGGCCAAGGCCATATTCATCCTAGTGTATCCCCATGGGGTGCACCAGTCATCTTCGTGAAAAAGAAGGATAGTTCTTTGCATTTGTGCATTGACTACCGGTAGCTGAATAAGGTGACGATGAAGAATCGTTATCCTTTACCGAGGATAGATGGCTTGTTTGATTAGATGAAGGGATCGCGAGTGTTCTCAAAGATTGATCTTAAGTTAGGATACCATTAGCTTCGTATCCAGGAGATTGATATTTATCGAACAACTTTTCATACACAGTATGGGCATTATGAATTCATAGTTGTACCCTTTGGGTTAACAATTGTGCCATCAGTATTTATGAGTTTGATGAATGGTGTATTTCGCACTTATCTTGATCAATGTGTCATTGTATTTCTAGATGACATATTAATCTATTCAAAAATTGTGGAGGAGCATGAAGTCCATTTATGTCAAGTATTGCAGTCCTTGAGAGACCATCAGCTATATGGCAACTTGAGTAAATGTGGGTTCTTCCAGTCAAAGATGAAGTATTTGGGACACATCATCACTGGTGATGGAATTGTAGTGGATTTGGAGAAGATTCATACTATTATGGATTGGTCGGTACTCACTAATGTCTCAGAGTTCATAATTTTATGGGATTGGCAGGTTACTACTGTTGCTTTGTGAAGGATTTCTCACGAGTAGCTCATCCCATCACTTCTCTTCAGAGGAAAGGGAAGAAGTATGTTTTTTCAGACAAGTGTGAGGCAACATCTAATGCTCTTTAGGAGTGTTTGATCAATGCACTAGTCCTTACAGTGTTTAATCTTGTAGGTG
Organism: Cupressus sempervirens; assembly: GCA_028749045.1. Classification (NCBI taxonomy): domain Eukaryota; kingdom Viridiplantae; phylum Streptophyta; class Pinopsida; order Cupressales; family Cupressaceae; genus Cupressus; species Cupressus sempervirens. The sequence continues at coordinate 163,711,414 of CM053786.1, read as the reverse complement.
ATTTCATGGTTTGCATAAATGCTTCTTTGGAAGGCGTGGGTGCGGTGTTGATGCAGGATGGTTGAGTGATTGCTTATGAGTCCAGGAAACTCAAAGACCATGAGCTAAACTACCCCACTCATGATTTGGAACTTGTAGCCATAGTGCATGCCCTTGTCCATTGGAGGCATTTTCTTTTGGGACACAGGGTTCAGTTGTATAGCAATCATAGGAGCTTGCAGTATATCTTTACTCAGCCAAACCTGAATGCACGACAACATCATTGGATGGAGTTATTATGCGAGTATGACTATGATGTTCATTACATTAAAGGGAAGGAGAATGTTGTCACGGATGCTTTGAATAGAAGATGACATGAGGTATCAATGATGTCATTGGGAGTGGATTTGTGGGGCCGTATCTTGGAGGCTTTGCCTAGTGACACTTGGTATCAAGAGGTGAGGGCGAAGATCAAGTCTGGACGTACCCTTGAGGGTAGATTTTCAGGTTATATGCTTGAGTCTAATGGACTATTGTGACACATAGGGTGTATCTATGTACCTGTTTCAAGTGACCTTCATACCTTGGTTTTGTCGGAAGCACATCGTGCATCGTATTTCGCACATCCCAAAGTCAAGAAGATGCATGTTGATCTCAAACGGATGTACTTTTGGGCAAGGATGAGATACGATGTTGCTGATTTTGTTGCTAGATGTCTAGAGTGCCAGAGAGTGAAGGCAAAGCATCAGCATCTGTCAAGTCTTTTGCAGCCACATACCATTCCAGAGTGGAAGTCGAATACGATATCTATTGATTTTATCACAAGGTTGCCTTGTCATTGCAAAGACATGATTGTATCATGGTGACCGTGGACAAGTTGTCCAAGGTAGCACATTTCTCACCCATGAGAGCATCCTACACAGCTTCTTCTGTAGCGCATATTTTCTTGGTAGATATTGTTGGATTACATGGGATCCCTCTTCTGATTATTTCAGATAGAGATCCAATGTTTACTTATGCACTATGGATGTCTCTCCAGTATGCTTTGGGCACACAACTCAATTTTAGTTTGGCTTATCACCCAGAGACCGATCGTCAGACTGAGAGAGTAAATCAAGTTCTGGAGGATATGCTTCGCATGTACGTTATGGACATGCAGGTGAAATGGGAGGACTATTTGAGTTTGCATACAATAATGGATATCATAGTTCTCTTGGCATGTCACATTTTTAGGCCTTGTACGGTAGACCATGTCATACCCCTTTGAGTTGGGATCGTTTAGAGGATTGAGTTCTTTTGGGTCCAGAGATTCTTCAGGATATGGAGCAGCAGATTGTTCGCATTATGGCGCATTTAGTTACTACTTAAGAGGACCGAGTTCTTTTGGGTCCAGAGATTCTTCAGGAGATGGAGCAGTAGATTGTTCGCATTAGGGCAAAATAAGTATGCAGATGCCCATAGGTTGGATCGTTACTTTTTTGTTGGTGACAAAGTGTTTTTGAGAGTGCGTCAGAGGAAGAGCCCATCCATTATGGGAAAGGCTCTAAGTTGGCACCACATTTTGTCAGATCTTTTGAGATCCTCGAGAGGATTGGTCCTATTTCTTATCAACTAGTGTTGCCACCTAGCCTATCGTGCATCCATGATGTTTTTCATGTTTCTATTTTGAGGCAATATATTCTAGATGTGACCCATGTTCTTGATTGGGATGCTTTGTAGGTAGTAGATGACTTACTTTGGAGCCCATTTGTATCCTACAACACTGAAGGCTGATCTTGCGAGGTCGAGACATAGAGCAGGTAAGGGTCCAATGGGACCCGAGCGATGAGACCTCTGCGACTTGGGAGGATGCTACACGACTTAGGGGATTGTACCCCTATCTTTTTGTTGGCTTCCAAGAGTAAGTCTATACTAGTGGGGGAGGATGTAGTGCCTCTCGCGTTTGCAGTATGTACTTTATTTATTTTAATTCGAGAGATACTTGATACTCTTATTATTTAGTACCTTGAGATGACCTAAGTGTCGAATATTATACTATTGATTCAATACCATAGATACTTTATTGATGTACTATTCAATTTATCATATTTGCATGTTGATGCTATTTTGAGATGACAATAGATCTATAATAATATCTGGTTATATGGTTTATTGGACATAATTGTTGATTATATTATGAGATGGATTTTATGCTATGGTTATTTACTTCATTCTTGTATCTTTACGCTTTTGGAGAACGTGAGTGATGTAAATGGATTAATTAGATATTTAATGCATTTTGCTTCGGCTATGATATTATATGCAATTGCACTTGATCGTGTATTTTAGTGTGCAAGAATTATATCCTTGGCAGTGACACATGGAGTTAGTGATTCAGTTGTTCATATTTTACCAATGTCGTCCATGTATGGTCGAGGTATCCTTATTTTAATTGTTTTAATTAAAACCTTTTGGTGATTAGTAAATCTGAACTCATCTGCATTATGTGATTAGACTAGTGAGCGTGTTTGTGCATTTAGAGGTTTGCATTATCGTGAAAGTGTTAAGTGATTTTTTATGATTTTGGGTTTTTGGGCTTTAAATCTTTTCGGATTTAATTTTTGGTAGCTTTTCCTTAGGTGAATTCTCATTACGAAGAATAACATATTTTCATTTGCGTCGATTCGGAGTCTAGCCGCTCTAGTTGGCTATTTTCCCTAATCGACTATTCACTCTAAAAGTGAATAAGTATTGGAAAAGTGATTTTGTTGGTGTAAACAAGTATTTACTTATTACACTTACTTAATTTTACTTAGGTTAATGCATTATATTAATATTTATTTATTAGTCACCTAGGAGAATGTGCACTCTTGTGAGTTGTCATGATGACATCACAAGGGTCTGCACCTCTTTTAAGCACATGTTGTCTACAACACAGGAATCTTCTACACACATATGACACTTTTTCATTCTTATCCATTCATCTAGAATGTTGGATAAGGTGCTTAGTTGTCTTATCTCCTAATTGTTTCTAGAGACATTCTACGTGCTTCCTAAGAGGCCTTTATATACAGGCACTCCTAGTGTGTATGTACATGCTTCTGAATAGTAAGCAATATCATATTGATCATATTCTCTCTATTTTTGTCTACTGTGTGCTTGTGTTGAGTTCTTTAGTTCTTGGGTGAATTTTGGCCTAAGCCAAATTCTTACAGATTTTATTATTCACTTCTCACTTTTTGAAATGGAAAAATTGAGAGCTTTTTTAGAATCCTCTTCTGAAGGATTTTGTTCATTCAAGGAGCTATGAGCATGGGTTTTCCGTGAGGTCGGTCTCATTGGATCCGACTCGAGGAGTTCTTGCTCTACTGTCACTTTCAGCTATTTTGACGAGATATTTATTTTATTCTACAGGTTTCAGTTTTTTCCCTTTTTGTTGTCAGGTAGGGCCTTCCCGTTTTGTTGTTTTTGCTCCATTTCAGCTTCCTTTTCTTGTAGCAGTATGTTAGGAGGCTGAGAACTCGTGTTCCCCTTCCGTTTCTATATGCTAGTTCTACCCGATTGGTTGAGTATGAACATTTTTCCTATTTTTGGGATGGGGGTTTGGGGTTTTGAGTTGTTATGCTGGTCGTTTTTTCATACGGTGTCCGAACTAATTTATTCTTGAATTTTTGGTATTTTAGTACCCAAAAGTCAAATGGGTTTTGATTTCAAAAAAATTCCAATTTTTGAATTTTTACCTCGTTTTGCATGCCACCCTATTTTCTCAAAATTTTCTTGGCACAATGTGTGTCGTGTACCTGGACGATCCATTTGGATGTCAGTTCGACCATTATGGCACTTTTATGTTGCTTTGGGATGCATACTGCATCCATCCTCTCGAGTTTGTTTTCACTTGAGTGACTTTTTGCTTTATTTTCTTATCCTATCCTTGTGCTTTGATCTTTGTGATGGTGGTGTGCCACACACAAGTACGTGCGCATGCATATCTGTCGAGTGACCCTCGGGGCTGCTCTTCCATGTACTTGCCGAAAGTTATGATCATTAAGGTTGGGTTGGGAATTTGCATACCTACGGGCACTCATCGTTGGATGAGCATGGGTAGGGTAGGGTAGCATATGGAGAGGGCTTCTATCTCCCAGCCTAGTGATCATTGTGCCCAAAGGGTTGGCAAAAGAAGTTTTAATTAAGTGATAACTAAATGAAAACACTAGGTGGTAATAAATAATTTAAGATAATTAAAACTCGACTATGCACCTTCCATTGAGGGAGAGTAGCTACCAATACTAGCTTGGGCTTGTCGATGCCAAGCAACTCTCCATGATGTCAACCCCTACATAGTAGCCCATTGAGTTGTCTGACCAAGACCTATAGTTTATGCATTGTCTATGTCTTGGGTTTAGTCATCATACTATCAGGCATGTGTATTAGCCATGGATGTTGTTCTGTGTGAGTTTGTGGTTGGATCATTATCTCCATCAGCACGACGGGTGTGGACCTACGGGTGCCACGTGGTTGAGAGGCATAGCTACCTATACCACTGCTAGGGACCAGTGTACAAAGATGGTCTATTGTTCGAACGCGACCGTGGCTAGATGTTTTCACTTGGTACTTTAGATTCTGGAGCATGCCTTCTTGTCATTTATGCTTTCATTGGAATGCTCATATATCATGTTTAGATGATGTTAGATTTGACACATTTCCTTATTATGATGATTAGCTTGTGATAGGTGAGGTTATCTACTTGTAGAGTTATCTTATGCTTTGTTTCTAGCATGTTAGATTTCCTAATGCTTATGTTGTAGCATGCTTAGTAGTGATGTTCCTATTACGATAGTACCGACGATATGGTTGGTGGCTTAAGATGTTATACATAGGGGATGGCTAGGGCCCACGATGGTCTTATGATACTATTAACGGTTGGGAGGAACCACATACTTAGTGTTTTGTTCATTGTGATGTTATTTCTGTTATTGCGGTATTTCCTTCTATACTTTTACTTCTTATTGTTTGTTAGATGGTTAGTTATTGTTTTTTGTCTTTCAGAGATGGTTCGAGTGTTCTTGCCTTGAAACGTAGATCCAGTACTCCCTGGTGTGGAGGTTTGTTCTCTGTTTTACTTGTTTTGTTGTCCTTAGTGTTTTCTTGTATTTTCCTAGGCGAGCATTTGCCAACATGGTGCAATACAATAAAGTGTTGCATGCCCATTAGAATTGTATCGTGCGATCCATGATTGTGTCACACGCCTCTTAGAGTTTTCTCGTGCAATACTTTCCAATATTGCACCCCCTTTGAAGAACTGTCATACAATACCCTTAAAGTATCACATGCCCTTGTGAGTGGTATCGCCTCATCCCTAAAAATGTCGCTCTTCTTCTTTAAAAGTATCGCGTGATATTGGAAAGTATCGCCTAGTGCTGATTTAAAGTATCGCTTGGAAATTATGAAAACCTATGCGGGCGGGCAACGAGCGCTTTTCAATGAGACCCGAACTTTTTAGGAAGTGTTTCGAGTACCCTATACAGTGTTCTTCAATCCTATGGTGTCGCATTTTGGATTCAGAATGTTTCCATTCGAATTCAATTCTACGTCTTTCCATTGTTAGTCCTTTGGAATTTAAAATATATCGATTTAATTACTTATACATAAGATACATTTTAATATATGCGACGAGTTCTTGGAGATAGGTTCCAGACCTCTATGGGCTAAGATAAAGATTCTAGGAAATTTTAGGGCTTCAGAAATCTAGACTTAGCCAAATTTCAAGGCTTCAAGATTTCAGACTTAGCAAATTTTCAGGAGTCAACATTTGTCTTTCAGCTTGGTTGATCTCTTGTGTTTTTCTGTTTATGTTAAGTTGTTAAGTTGTGTCCTCTACCTTAGAGATTTGCACTAATGGGGTTTTATTGCTTTTGTTGCTATTTGACAATTGAATTATTGAGATTCATTGCTTATTTATTACTGCTTTGTGGTTTATCTTAATGTAGAGACTGATCAAAATCCTATCTAATGAACATTAATCATGAAGTACTTTCGAGCTTGTATGTGTTTGGATTCAATTTTTTTTTCTAAATATTTCTTGGAAGGAAATTGGATTCGAAGTTCTATAAATGGATGCTATGCCAAGAAACGCTCCAGCTAGAAATATTTCAAAACTATGGGTAATGAAGTTTGCTTGTAGAATTTGGTGAGAAACAGAGGATGTGTTTGATAGACAATACTCTGCGTAATCAATTTGTTTGTTTCTTGTGGATGAAAAAGTATTCCTTTAGATGGGTGTAAGTAATATTCCCTAAGTTGTCATCAAGGAAGATCCTCAAGAATTAGTTGTTGATTTCTACGTTTGGTAGTTCTAACAATAAACTCCATTAATATTTTGAGACTGCATTTATTGGTAATATTAATATTATATTGTTGAGTATAGTACCAAATTAGGAAAGGGGATTTAGTAATGGAGCATTGCAATTTTATACTTTTTAATTTCTTATGTGGGCTTATGTGGGAAGTGTTAGGATAAACCACGGACAGAAATAAAAACTACATGCAAATATAACCAATAACAAAAATAATAGAACACACAGAAATGAACACAAGGCACCAAGATTTAACGTGGTTCACCCAATCCCTGGGCCACGTCCACCAAACAGCAAGTCCGATCTTATTACAATCCAGTGATTACAACCTGATTACAATCCGTAATCCCTTACAGCTCAATACCGCCGCAAGAACCAATTTCGTATCACCACACATAAAAATACCCAACCCTAAGCCCTTTTTATACAAGTATTAAACCGCTTTAGGGTTATAACATGTCGGCCATATGTCGGCCATAATATGTCGGGTACCATGTCGGCTACTTCCAAAAAAAAAAAAAATTCGGCGAACCCCACTATTTATGAAGTATGTACAGTACTTTCCTGATCAGTCACCACAATCTAACAATCTCCCACTTGGGGACTGATCAGGCTCCACACTAAACAACAATCTCCCACTTGGAGACTGATCCTGTAGCAATACAGCTACCGCATGGGGCTCCCACTGGATCAAACCACCCTGGACTTTGCTGTTCTTTTATTCACATTTAGTCTAAAAGACCAACTGAAGCTGAAGAGGAGTTCAGCTTCTCCCTTGTGACAACCTTTGTCAACATATCTGCTGGATTTTCATTGGTATGTATCTTCTCCAGCTTTAACTGTCCATCCTCCAAAACTGACCGAATGAAATGGTACCGCAACTGTATGTGTTTGGTCTTAGAATGCAGAGCTGAATTCTTAGCAAGATGAATGGCACTCTGACTATCTGTGAACAAATAATTATCCTTCTGAGGATGTCCCAATTCTTCCAAGAAGAACTGAAGCCATATCATCTCTTTGGCTGCCTCTGTAGCAGCAACATACTCTGCCTCTATAGCCCCACCAACAGTAAAGACATAACCTGTAGTACTCTGCCTGGTATCAATATCCCCAGCCAAATCTGAGTCAACATAGCCCTATAAATCAGTAGTAGAGCCCTCAAAGTGTAAACACTTATTGGATGTTCCTCTCAAATATCTGAGAATCCACTTGACAGCATTCCAATGCTCAAAACCTGGATGACTCATATACCTGCTAACGACTCCCACTGCATGTGCGATATCTGGCCTAGTGTATACCATAGCATACATCAAACTTCCGACAGCTGAAGCATAGGGTACCTTGGACATCTTATCCTCCTCTTCCTGTGTCTTGGGACACATCTCCTTAGTCAATTTCAAATGACCAGGTAAAGGTGTGCTGACAGCTTTAGCATTCTCCATAGAGAAACGTTGCAACACCTTCTCAACATAATCAGCTTGAGATAGCGTCAATGTTCTGTTCTTCCTATCTCTGCAAATCTTCATACCAAGGATTTGTTTTGCTGCCCCCAAATCCTTCATAGCAAATGCATGTGCTAACTAGCATTTTAGCCCCTTAATATGATGCATGTTAGACCCAGCTATAAGCATATCATCAACATATAGACATAAAATAATGTAGCTATCATCATCCAACCTCTTAAAATAAACACAGTAATCTGAATGACACCTGTTATATCCATGCTCATGCATAAAACTGTCAAATTTCAGATACCATTGCCGAGGTGCTTGCTTCAGGCCATATAAACTTTTCTTCAATTTGCACACTAAGTTCTCCTTACCTTTGACCTCAAAACCCTGTGGCTGAGCCATATATATTTCTTCATCCAAATCACCATGAAGAAAGGTTGTTTTAACATCCATCTGCTCTAAATGCAAATCTTCAGTAGCCACAAGACTTAAAACAGTACGAATAGAAGTCATTTTAACAACAGGAGAAAATATCTCATCAAAATCAATTCCCTTTTTCTGTGCAAATCCTTTTACAACTAACCTGGCCTTAAATCTTTTCTTACCTCCTTCCTCTTCTTTCAACCTGTAAACCCATTTATTCTGTAAAGCCTTTTTACCTGCAGGTAACTTGCACAAATCCCATGTCTTATTTTTCAGCAAATAGTCCATTTCATCTTTCATTGCAGACTCCCACTGAATCTTAGTATCCACCTGCACTGCTTCATCATAACTTTCAGGTTCACCAGCATCAGTAAGTAAAATAGAATACAAAGAGGGAGAAAACTTTTGTGGAGGTCTAATTGGCCTTGTTGACCGTCTAACATTCACTGGTGTGTGTGGTATTTGTTGTTGCAGTTGTTGCACATCATGAGGAATGGCTGGAACATCAGCTTTTGGAGTATCATCCAACACTACATAATCATCTTCTTTCTTCTCATGTTGCTGCAACAGATCTTTGTACAACACTTTTTCATTGAATATGACATCTCGGCTTCTTATAATTTTATGATTTTTAAAATCCCAAAGCCTATAGCCAAATTCATTAATGCCATATCCAACAAAGACACATTTCTTTGATTTAGCTTCTAGCTTGGTTCTATTTTCAGAGTCTATATGAGCAAAAGCTTCACAACCGAAGGTCTTGAGAAAAGAATAACTCACCTTCTTACCAGTCCATGCTTCCTCTGGAATACCACAGCCCAAAGGAGTAGAGGGACCTCTATTAATCAAATATACTGCAGTATTGACAGCCTCCGCCCACATGTGTAAGGGCAACCCAGCATGCAACCTCATGCTCCTTGCGCGCTCCATTATAGTCCTGTTCATGCGTTCAACCACTCCATTTTCTTGTGGAGTCCTTGGAACAGTTTTTTGTCTACGAATACCATTAGTGGAGCAATAATCTTCAAATTCATGACTGCAATACTCACCACCATTATCAGATCTGAGACATTTTAATTTCTTACCAGTCTCATTTTCAACCAAGCATTTCCATTTCTTAAAAGTTTGAAATACATCAGATTTCTGTCTAAGGAAATAAACCCATACTTTTCTAGTTGTGTCATCAATAAATGTAACATAATAATGAGAGCCACCAAGGGAAGATACCTGAGCCGGTCCCCATACATCTGTATGCACAAGCTCTAATTTCTCCTTTTTGTTTTCCTTCCCTGTCTTTACAAAACTCACTCTCTTTTGTTTTCCATACACACAACTTTCACAGAAATCCATATTCACACATTTTAGACCTGGTAAAACTTTCCTTGAATGAAGTACTTTCATACCTTTCTCACTCATGTGCCCAAGTCTATTGTGCCACAGCGCTGTATCAGAATCTACAGCAGCTATTTGTTCTCCCTGCTCAACTGTAGTAATTGTTCCTGAATATTCATTTTTCTCTGAAACAATCAAAGTAGAAGGAACAATATGACCTGTACAAAGATATAAGATGCCTACTTTCACACCTTTTGCTACTACAAGGGAACCTTTTGAAACCTTCCAATTTTTATCATTAAAAGTAATTACACAACCCTCATCACCGAGTTGCCCTGCTGAAATTAAATTCCTACTCAACTTTGGAACATGTCTTACCTCATGTAGTAGCCAATGATTCCCATTCTGCAACTTAATCTTAATTTTTCCCTTTCCAACAATCTGACAGGGTTCATTATCCCCCAAATAAACAAGCCCAAAATCCCTTTGGACATAATCAATGAAATAACCTCTATGAGGTGTAGCATAAAAAGAAGCACCAGAATCTAAAACCCATGAATCATCAACACTCTCTAAAGACAGAAGCAAAGCATCCTCTTCGGATTTATTACTTACCACATTTGCCTCTTTGTCTCCATCTGATTTATCTCCTTCATTTTTCTTTCGAGTCCAGCAATCTTTCTTTTTGTGCCCTGGTTTCCCACAGTACCAGCAATCATTTGGTCCTCTCGATTGAGACCTCCTCCCCTTTGACTTTCCTCTTGATTTCCCACGATTTCCAGAGTTACTTCCTCTTTCAGTCGTTCTGCCCCTGCTTTGTGCATTTAAAGCACTTCCTGATGTAGATCCACCTGAGGATTTTCTACGAGTTTCCTCACTTAAAATAACACCGATCACATCATCATATTTTAGGGTACTTGATCCAGGAACAGAATTACTCACCGCCATTACCAAGCCATTCCAGCTTTCAGGCAAAGAACACAAAATCAAGAGAGCCCTAATTTCTTCATCAAAATTGATACCCATAGAAGATAATTGACTAGTAATAGTATTAAACTCATTTAAATGATCTGCAACAGATCCACCTTCTGCCATTTTCATATTAAATAAACGCTTCATGAGAAATACCTTATTTGAAGCGGAGGGCTTTTCATACAGTGTCGATAGGGTTTTCATCAAATATTCTGTCGTCTTTGCTTTTGTAATATTAAATGCCACCGATGGTGCCAAGCATAACCGAATGCTTCCTAGTGCCTTTCTGTCCAAAAGATCCCATTCAGCCTCTGACATAGTTCCCTGATTCTTGGCTTTTCCTTCCAACGGCTTCCATAAATCCTTCTGATATAAATAGTCTTCCATTTGCATCTTCCATAAATGGAAGTTCTGCCCATTAAACCTATCAACCCTCAGCTTACCATCATCTGCCATTGCTCCCACTCAACCGTGAGACTCCCACTTAACCGTGAGACTTTCCTGCAGAGGATAACTGAGAAACAACTAGGCTCTGATACCACTTGTTAGGATAAACCACGGAAATAAATAAAAACTACATGCAAATATAACCAATAACAAAAATAATAGAACACACAGAAATGAACACAAGGCACCAAGATTTAACGTGGTTCACCCAATCCCTGGGCTACGTCCACCAAACAGCAAGTTCGATCTTATTACAATCCAGTGATTACAACCTGATTACAATCCGTAATCCCTTACAACTCAATACCGCCGCAAGAACCAATTTTGTATCACCACACATAAAAATACCCAACCCTAAGCCCTTTTTATACAAGTATTAAACCGCTTTAGGGTTATAACATGTCGGCCATATGTCGGCTACCATGTCGGCTACTTCCAAAAAAAAAAAAAATTCGTTTATGAAGTATGTACAGTACTTTCCTGATCAGCCACCACAATCTAACAGGAAGTTCAAAGTGATTTCGAAATTTACAATAATGTATATAGGAACTCTTACTTCTATCCAAAGTTACAATATCAGATCATCAAATATGATGTCATATCAACATGCTCTTTAATCAAGGTGTTTTAAAAGATTAAAAAATGAGACCAAGCTTGTGCACTGTCATATTTTGTTGGTGCACTGATGTTGCATAACATAATTGACTATTTTTAGATCCAAGCAATACAGTTGATTCTATCATGAATAGTTGTCCTCACCACTAACAATTTCAAATTTCCAACTATTGTTTTGATATTTGTCAAAGAAAATTTAACATTAAACGAACAAGTATTATAACAATTATTAGAATGCATTCAGCTACTAGACCTTTCCCCTTAACGAAGATGTCAAATATTACTAGCAACACAAATTTGAGCTTGGTCTTTCTCATTTGAGAAGATCCCAGATATTAGTAGCAAGGCAATTTCAAATAGGTTCAAACTTTTAAGTGTATTTTTTTGTATTTAATATTGATCTTTCCTGTATTGAAAAAGAAATCTAGAATACAAATTTAAGAAGTGCGTTCAGTTTAATGGGTATGAGTCTAAAATAGAGATTAAATAGTCCCACTCTCGTTGACTCTTGTTGGAATATAATGTTCCAAAAGTTAGTTGAAAAAGGAATCAAATAAGATTTCTACATCTTTATTTGATTCCTAGATCTTTTATATTTAACTATTAAGAGTCTATAACTAATTAAGTGTAAATATGTTTCTGATTGATTGAGTTAGATCTCATTTTTATTAGCATATTTGTAAGATCTTCTTGACGTCAGTTGAATGTTATATATTTGTATTCTATTGATGAATAACATACTGAGATATCTTACTAATTTGTTCTGTATCTTTCCTGCTCTTTTATTTTTCTAATTCTTTTTATCCAGTATTTCAGCGAGTGACGAATCTATCTTTGTTCTGTATCTTTCCTGCTCTTTAATTTTTCTAATTTTTATCCAGGATTTCAGCCAACAATGAATCTATCTTAAGAAAATGAGAGGAGTCCAATACGGATCTATCCAATTAAATAGATATTTCTTTGCATATATGTGTATACATGGCTTGTCAGACAATTGGATCATCACTCTGTTCTTTTATTTCTCTTTCAATACAACAACTTGTCTAACAATACCTTTTGTTTTTCCTAATTATTTCGAACAAACCTACAATCTACATTTCACACTTAAATTATTTAAAGCAAGATTTTCAAAATAATTGCAAACAGAAAATAACTAATGCATAAATATAATTATTATATAATTTAAATAAATCAAACTTCAAATGATAACCATTAGCAATCTATACTTAAAATCAGGTAAAGTCCATAATCATCATGATGCTTACCATGTGCCTGCAACTCTTCTATGGATTGAGTTTCTGATCAAGCAGAATGTTGTTTGCCTTTATATCTCTATGAATGATTCGTACAGGTGAACCCTCGTGAAGGTAGAGAAACCCACGAACAATTCCAACAACGATATTATAACGTTTTTGCCAGTCTAGCTCTCTGCATTTCTCTGGATCTGTTATTCCAATTCTTAACACATTAGTCACCTCTTCATCTATTCCAGAGCAAATTAAGATATTATGATAACTTACCAAAGAGAAAGATGTCCAAACTTTTGTTGGGATAATACTCGTACACAAGCAACCTTTCATTTTTCTCCATGCAACATCCTAACAACCTTGCAAGGTTTCTGTGTTGAACATTTGCCACCAATTTAACTTCATTCATAAACTCTGTTTTGCCTTGTGTAGATTTGGCATAAAGTTTCTTTACCGCTATCAAATTTCCATCTCTAGTTAGTCCCTGAACATAAAAGACAGATTTAGAGCTCCCCATGTGTTGTTAAACTAACTCTAATTTAGACTAGAATGAATTGTAAAACTACCTTCTACACAACACCAAACCCTCCTTGTCCAAGCTTGTTGTGGTCATGGAAATTTTCTGTGGCTTCTATCAATGCTTGTAATCTAAAGACGCCTTTCTGTAGCATTACAAAACAATAAGAGTAAAATGGGTAAGCTCAGTTTATTCATCACACTAGACTACCACAGCAAGAGGAATATTGAAGTAGAAATGGATTTCAGAGAGAACAACTTGTTTGGTTGTAGTAGTAGTTATTGCCTTTCCAAACAGGGCAGATTTAACTACTTTTCTCCATACAATCAAACAAATAAATAGCACCAGAATGCTGCCTCCCACAAAGCCTAAAACTATTGGTAATGTTCAATAATTAGGATTGTGGCCAGTGGCACTATAATATTTTCAAAAATGAACATTAGAATAAGATAATTGAGATAGCTCCATTCAAGTTAAAGAATTACATCTGCTCATAACTGTAGCATCTATCTAATGGCTACAACTGAATAATAAAATAAAATATAGAAGAGGTTGTATTTTTAATATCTTATTAAACAGAAGTTCATAAAATATTGTATATGACATGTTAATGACAAGTTAAGCTTCTGACTGTAGAAAGGCTTTTGCATCTAAAAGATTGACCTAGCCATCCATTCAAGGATCAAACAGAAAATATTAAATAATAAACATTATGAAATGGACTGAACATGTTTTTTATAAGTTAGCTATTACTTTAATCTAAATTGTAGATTTATATAATAGTAAACTTTGACTGAAGAACTCTCTTTTTGTATTTAGAATGATAAGTGAACTCTCTTTTTGTATTTAGAATGATAAGTGTGATCTCTTTTCTAAAACATTTACTGTAACACTCTTGATAATTTAAGATTAATCTACTTATTTAAAAAGAAGAAACAAGAGAAATAACTCATGTAACATGTAATGTGACCTGAAATACAATACAATATCTGTATACAATTATCTACTCAAAAACTGTTTCTCATTCCACTAAAAATTCCAACGAAGAAAACCCAGCACCCCAACAAGAAAAAGTTTGAATAGGTAGAGGAGCTCATACTCTTTGAGGTGGGAGAGGTGGGAGGCAGGGGATTAATTTCCTCAGGGGAATGAGAAGGCGACTGAGCAGAGGAATAAAATGAGTACACTTCATATCTCGCCATGCAGCTGCCCACCTAACCTGAGCCCCTTGGTTTGTAGAATACTCCAACTGTGGCCTTGCTTGAGCATAAAGCTTTCCTGAAGAAGAATAGTTCGCAGATCCAGCAGCGAAACCCTTGTTTGCAGGGACGTAAGCTTTGTTGAACAGATCGGACAGAAGGCCTTTGATTGTGGACTGGAAAGCGTTAATATCGCTGGCGATGTTCTCCCCGTTCGACACAGAAACTCCATCAGTATCAAGTATTGAAAAGAAATCTGTGCTGCCATAGCGCAAGAAGCAATCATCCAACCATATTTTCCCTCCTTTTTCGTTGGGGCAACGCTCTTTAATAGTTTTATTCGCTTCCCGCACACAGATTGAGCAACTCGCTGCTGTTATATTTCCAGTACACTGTACCAAATCGTAGACCTTATTGGGAGATTGGCCATGGGAAGAAGTGTTAAACACTAAACTTTGAGGGGCATTTTGAAACAGATCATTGATAACTAGATTCAAGTTTGTGGAATAGATGCTGCCATCGGTGAAAGTCGGAGATTCATTACAGGTGTGATATATGTAGGTACAAGTGACTAAAAGAAAGTTTATTAGAAAAAGGGAAAATAGGCGGATTGGAAGAGAAGTTAATCTTTCGCAAGGAAAAAGGGGGAAAGATCTGTACTTCATATTGTTCTTGCTCTTTTATTTCTGAACCCATTTGATATTTGCTCAAACCCTCAGAAGTTACAGGGTTTGAATTGGGCGAGATTTTTTTCAATTTCATTTGAGTCGGGCGTAAAGGTCGAGGCTGAGGAAAATGTTGCCCCAGGTGGCAGAAATTTCAATTCAGGTCAGCAGTAAAAGTCCAGGCTGGCACTTAATTAAAGACAAAAAATATTGCCGTAGGTTTCAGTCTTCCAGAAATTGCAGGGTTTTAATTAGGTGAGATTTTACAACAATATAAATAAAAAGATGATAAAATTTAGAAAACGCAATAATATAAACTAGCAATCGCACCTTAGTGTGCAATAGGTACGCCGTATTTTGGTGTAAAATTTGTTCCTAACTAATAGAAATGAGACATTTTATTTGTTCTTCTCAGCCTCCATCTTCACACATCTTTCTGCCCCCTTACTCTCTCACTCTCTTCCCTCTACACCACTCCCTCTATATTTTCCCTCTCTCTCCCTCTCTCTATCGCTGTTATAGCATCCATCGCCTATATCCATACAAAAGATATGCAATGTTCTTTGAATCTTCATTAAGATGATAATAAAGACCATTAATTGTCCATTTATTGATATTAGAAGAAGAAATTAAGACCACAAAGGCACTCTATTGTTCAAATATTTACTCGCAATATATAATGATTGTAATAGATATTAAAAACTATTTTAAATATTTTACGGTCATTTGTAATAATGACCACAATATTGTTACAAATGACTAAATTATAAAACTTTGTATTTATAAATAAATCTACAAAATTTATTATATATGAAAAAACATTTCGACAATATAGTAACAATAATTTGATTCTTTATAAAAAATAATAGATAACAAAATTCCACTTCTTAAGAGTGAGATTTCATCCTAGCTATAAAACCTTCATATACATTGATTTAACCATAACATATTTTATTTTTTTATATAAATGTAATCCTACAAGGAAAGTAAAAGTCCAACACCATTAAATAATAATTTAAGCTGTCTCTTTCACTGAAGTATACATCATCATCATCATATTTTAGTCCATCTAATTCCATTAGTACATATTTATTTATTAATTTTTAAAATGCCCCTTCCAACATGTTTGTGGGCGTTTGGTTCAGAAATTGTAAGAATTGTGAAATTTGTAGCTTTAAACTTAACATGATTTGAGAGTAAATGGGGCGAAAAAAGAACTAATGAAGTGATAGAAACATTGATTAATAGTTGAAGCCTCACATGGTGCAACAAAATGGGTTTTTGTTCATATTCTGCGTTACAACGTTTTAGGAGACCACATTTCTTTGAGGCATTCTCTGCCAAAGGTTCAGATGCATTGTCTATGCTTCTGCGTTTTGGAATTTTGGAAACACGACTACATGGGTAGTTGCAACTATAGCATGTGACAAAATCCTTTGCTTTATCTTGTGGCAGATTTCCATACCCAATTCAAAAGCCTCCATTTGGCACAGACAGTAAGTATGGTGGTAAAGAGTGTCGAATATGGCCTCAAACTTGCCCATTACATATGACTGGGAGTTTTAGAATTTATTTCATTAGATACATTTTGTGCATATCCTTCAATCGCATGAGTTTTAGTAGACCAGATTCCTTTGAGGCGTCCTATCAAACAATTCAGATGTCCTCATGCTATCAAAAGTTTGCTGACATGTCTACCAGATCATTTACAAATGAATTTTATCTCCAAAGACTCAATGTTTCTGTTAGTGGTTACCACATTCTACACCTCTGTCAGGCTGCTTTATTATGTTTGATACTTGTTGACGCATTCCAAAATCGGTGATGAAAGCAAGCGGCCCAGATGCTTTAAATGGTCGTCTACTCCTTTTTCGAGATTCTAAACCGTCGATCGCCATTTTCAGCTCGAATCCACCGTCAATGTACATCATGCGCTAAGAACGAAAAAAAGTTGAAAGTAGATCGACGTTTCACATTGCTTCAATGGCAGTCATTTGCTCTCCATGGCTATCAACCGTTGGATGTCAAACTGAGCCTCTCAACTTCATAGAGGAAACGCCTATGGCATAATAATTGAAGAATCACTCATAATTTCAAGGTAACTTCTGACAAGTTGCATATGTCAAAAATATTGGGGAATGGCATTCGATGGGACATGACACATGACACTTAGTGGATGCAAATATGTTGCACCATAGCCAACACCTTGAATGACTTGGTACACCTTTCACATTCACACTCATACCATCTCTATTGAATTATGGTATGGGTTGTGACATTTGACCACGGTATTGTTGAATTCTTGTATTGCCACCTAACTGTGGATAACAAAGGAAAAGTATTTAAGATGACACATCATGTGTCACCCATTCCCCCAGTTGAATAATTTTAATCTACCATTTTAAAGAGCAATTTTGAGGTGTTGATATATGTCATCATTTTTAGATCGTCTCGTTTCATTGAGTTATCATGCACCTAAAATTTACATATCACAAGTTCTATTATGCAATCTTGACATACTCAATCACCAAAAACCCTTGAGAGGAGAAACTTATTATCATTCTAAGTTATAGTGGTTAGGAGGACGGAGAGGAGTTGATGCTATATCCAATCCACACTTCTATCATTATTAGCATCAAAGAGAAGTCAAACGAAATTCATGGCTAAGGCCTCTAAATGAGAAGGGCCTGAAACAAAATTCCCATTAGGATCTTCAAGTTTTTTAATCATATTTATTTTTTGTGCTTGCAAGAAAACCTATGAAAGAAAGTAGTTTTTTGGTACCCCTCCATTAGCTATTGGACACGCGACCTCTATTTGCAAAAACACTCTTCTTTGGGAAGAGTATCCATCCACTCTTTCATAGTAGATTCTTGTTTAACATGGAGGTCATAGGAGCTATCTCCTATAGCCATTTGTTATTGGAGATTGTCCAAATTTCTAGAAAGGTCCTTTTTCTTTTTTTAAATATCCCCAAATTTCATTTTCTTGAACCTTCTACATATCCCTACCGATTTCCAACTTTTTGGACACTTTGAACATAGTTAAACCTTTGACCTAGGTAGACCATTAGTCTTTGATGAGGTCACTATATTCAGGGTAGAAACTCCACATGATTTCAAACCTGGCGGGGGAGACTCTAGGGCAGTTAAGGGGTTTCCAATTGAGAAAAAGAGTATAATGGTATGAGGTCATTCAAGGAAGAGAGGAAATAGAAGAAGTAGGGTTGATATCCCAAGAGGAAGAAGTGAGGATCTTATCCCACCTAACCTAAATAAGGCATGCTCCCTTCCTATTATTCAACCAAGTAAAATGGGAACCATATAGTTCAACATTGTAGAGGTTGTTAAAGGAAAAGAAATGGTGTCATGTCCCTCTCTTAGCAACGTAATTATAACAAGGGATTTGCCTATTATTGACTCTCGTAGGCAAATAATTATGTGAAGAGGGTCGATTTTGTCTTCCAAATAAGAAAGCGGGGCCTACTCATTTGAATATTAAATAAAGGTTGTATTCTAACTTTATAAAGTCAATTATTTAATTTTATAAAGTTAATATTTGTAGTGCAAGATGATTCCGGATGATTTCCAGAAACTTCCCGGCAAAGAGATAAATAAAGGACATCGGGCTCCCTTTGAGGCAAGCGATTTCGAGGATTTAACTTCTATTCCAATTAGAGTGATTTGTAACCTTCGGGTCTGCAAATTCTCAGATTATCTTTGGGAACGATAACTCCCATTGATAAGCAATTTTGAGGGTGTGAAATATCACCTGAATTATTGCCATCCGGAAGCGATACTACGGTCACTTCATCCGCGCAGTAAAGAAGAATCAGATTGTTGCAGGATCAGCGGAATTCAGAGGGAAACCCGGAGGGAAGAAAAAGCTAAGTCATATCAAAGAGCCACAATTCATGCCACAGGTTGGCGGATTTAAATCCTGGAGAAATCACAGGTAGCAATCCGATCTTTAGCCGGCAAGCTTAAAACCTCCGGTTCAGGGCGAGCGAATTGGAACCACCAAATTTTGAAAGGGAGGAATATTTTTATTTGCGGGCTCGTTGCAGAGATTAAGGCGGAAATTCGTAGCAGAATTGGGACGGATTGCAATCAATGTACACCTGAGGTGGGATCGATTTACTTAAATGAAGTGTCCACCAGTTTTTTAGGGTTTTTTCCAACGCGATCCGAACCATGTCTCTTTCGGCGGACACCTAGGGAAGGAATTTGCGAACTCTGGTTTCTACTAGACGACTTGCCATGGGCGGCTCTCCTTCAGCAACGAATCTGCATACAACTATTAACAAATTCAGCTCGAGGCCTGGATCCATAGTGGTCAACAATACTTAGGAATGGATTACGGGAATATTTCCCACTGTTGCACGATATCAGGAGATTTAAAAAAAAACATGCTTCCACAAGCAAGGTAACCGAGACCCTAAAACGACAGATGAGCTTGCGGCGCAAGTAGGGTATGTATAGACTTATAGCTATGTTCGGATTCCACCTATATTACAAGTTGATTAATGTAAGCCTGTGAGCACAATAAGTTACTTCTCAGGTATGAGTTTATATGCATACAATGCATTTATTTTCTTCAGGCCACTATGTCTATAGTACATGCATGTGCGTTTCATATTTTCTCCTCAGCCTTAATCTAAACAGCTCAAATTCAAACAGTTTTTCCAAGGTAATATTGTTATTAGCTTGATTTAATTAGTAAGGGTCAGTTCAGTGGTATCAGAGCAGTAGTCCTGCCATCCTGATTGGGTAAAGGTACTCTAATTTTCGGAGTTGTACTCGAAAACCATATTCAAGAACAGAGATATGGGTGAAAGACAGAGTCCGCCAAGATTTCCCAGAGTTGACGATGATGAAACCAGAGAATTTTACAGAGCCATGACTAACAGACAACAAGAAATAACTCAGACACTACAGGCTTTGACTACCATAATGGAAAGAGTTATTCAGCCCAGGATTCAAGATCAAGGAAGAGGCACATCTGATCACGATGATAGGAGTGTGGCAGGATCACAAGGTGCTCCTAGGCGCAGATCATGGACAACCAATAGGCCTACTCGTCCCACCTTCCTAAGGGAAGAGGCTCAGGAGATAGGAGAAGATGATGCACCAGAAGATTTCCAGGATGATCTTAGGGCTACTACGGCGGAATGGCAAGCATTACCCCCGCATGTGCGTGAGTTATTAAACTTTGATCGATATCTAAACCAAAGAAGAGAACATATGAGGAATAGCCGCCAGAATCAGAGACCTAGAGGGAGTCATGAAAGTGAGTTACAACGAGCTGTCAGTAAACTTACTTTGCCTTTCTTCGATGGGAGTGGTCAGATGACGGCACAAGCTTGGATTCATAAGTTGGACACCTTTCTAGCATTAAGGCCTATGTCTGAAATAGATGCCATCAGATATGCTACCTTGCATCTGGAAGGCGCAGCTCATGACTGGTGGTCACATGGAATGATTACCTTGCAGCACAATCAGGTAACATCATACCAGGACTTCGTGGATAGATTAGTTGAACGTTTTGATAAGAAGGATCCAGAAATTTTTTTTCGTGACCTTGCACAATTAAAACAGACTGGCAATATCGAGGTTTATATTAGTGAATTTCAGAGGTTGTCAGTCATGGTACCAGATGTATCGGAGAGGAGGTTAGTTATCTTATTTACAGAAGGATTGTCTGAACCCCTCAAGGGATGGATTAAGGCATTTGACCCACCAACACTGCAGGAAGCCATGAGGAAGGCACGAAGTATGGAACTTACAGCCCCTTCTAGCCGGTTCCCTCCTAGAAGTACTACCTCTTTCAAAGACAATAGGAGGTTTGATAAAAATAAAGGGAAAAGCATTGAAACCAAAGGGAAATCTACCACATCCCTAGATACAGAAGCATTAAATGACTTGCGAAGAAAGAAACTATGCTTCTATTGTAAAGGTCCATATGACAAGGATCATGATTGTCCCTTGCGACCAAAAGGAAAAGCCAATAGAGTTATGTGGGCATATTACGAGGGATCAGATTCCGACGGTACGGAAAAAGAGGATGAACACACTGGTTCAGAATCTGAGGAAGAGACGGGAAAGCCAGAACAGAAAGAAGAACCAGAATTGCATCTACAGCAAGGGCGTTTGTCTAGTATTCAACAAGAAGGATCTTTCAGATTACGTGGTGTCCTAGCAGGGCAAAAGGTGATTACATTGGTTGATACTGGTGCCACACATAACTTCATAGATGCAAGATTGGTCGAGCATCGTGGTATTAAGACAGAAGAATTTGAAGGCCTTCGTGTACAGGTTGCTGACGGATACACTCTTAAGTGTAACAAGATAGTCAGAGACATGCCTTTACGCCTGAATAATTATGAGTTCAAAGCAGACTACCACGTGGTCAATATGGGTGATTTGGATATCGTTTTGGGAATGACATGGTTACGTCTATTGGGTGAGGTTACCTTCCGACTCAGGGACATGGAGATTAAGTTCGAAGTAGATGGGAGGCAGCATGTATTGAGAGCTATTCGAAATAGTGATATCCGAACGATCTCTCTTAGACGATTGGAAAGATTGGTGAGACATGAGGATCTTGAATGGGCAGCCATGTGTACTCTCATGCCTACACAGGAGGAACAACCCAAGACAGAATATCATCCCGACATACAGATATTGAGAGAAAAGTACAGTAAGGTATTCAGCGATATTCCACCTGGTACACCACCTGATAGAGGGATCGAGCACATCATCGAATTGGAAGAAGGCGCTAAACCAGTCATGATTACTCCATACAAGCATCCCAAAAGGCTTAAAGATGAGATAGAAAAAACCATCAAGGAGCTTCTCACAATGGGACACATCAGACCTAGTAAGTCTCCTTTTGCTTCTTCAGTAGTTTTGGTTAAAAAGAAAGATGGTTCATTACGGATGTGTATAGATTATAGGATGTTGAATAAGAAAACCATTAAGAATAGATATCCTATTCCACGGATTGATGAGCTAATAGATGAACTGCATGGGGCATGCTACTTTAGTAAGATTGATTTGAGATCAGGTTACCACCAGATTAGAGTCAGAGAACAGGACATTGAGAAGACTGCATTCAGGTGTCATTGTGGACATTTTGAGTTTGTAGTAATGCCATTTGGATTGACCAATGCACCAGCCACTTTCCAGTCCACCATGAATAAGGTCTTCCATCATCAGCTGAGAAAATTCGTGTTGGTATTCTTTGATGATATCTTGGTATATAGTCGAACATGGCAGGAGCACATGGCGCATCTAGAAACAGTATTGAAGACTTTGCAAGAAGAATCCTTGTATGCCAAAGAATCCAAATGCGACTTGGGAATGACTAAGTTGTTATACTTAGGTCATATTATCAGCCAAGAAGGTGTACGGATGGATCCTGATAAAATTCGTGCTATTGTAGAATGGCCTACTCCTGAGAACCTAACTCAGTTAAGGGGATTCCTTGGTTTATGTGGATTCTACCGCAGATTTGTTTGCGGGTATTCACGACACGCGGCTCCTATAACCGATTTGCTTAAGAGGGGAGTTTTCGTTTGGACAGCAAAGGCACAGGCTTGTTTTGACAGGTTCAAGGAGATCATGACTTCGTGTCCAGTGCTAGCATTGCCTGATTTCTCGAAACCATTTGAACTCCAGTGTGATGCCTCAGGAGATGGTATTGGGGCTGTTTTAATGCAGGATAAACACCCAATTGCATATGAAAGCAGGAAACTCTGTGGGCCAGAGAAATCATTCAGTATTTACGACAAGGAAATGTTAGCTATCATGCATGCACTAGCTAAGTTCAGGCAATACTTAGTAGGTGGCAAATTTTGCATAAAAACTGACCACAACAGTTTGAGACATTTCCTCGGGCAAAGGGATCTCAATGATAGGCAGCAGAAATGGGTCAGTAAGTTACAGGCATATGACTTCGATATATCTTATGTTAAGGGCACACAGAATGTGGTAGCAGATGCTTTGTCACGTAGACCACATCTTAGTTCAATGATTGAGATCTCTGAGAATTGGAAGCATTTGATTATTGCAGAATATGCCAAAGATTCATGGGCTTCTAAGATAGTGGATGGGACACTTGTTGATACCAGGTATACACTTGTGGATGAATTGATTATTTACAAGAACAGGGTATTTTTAGTCCCAGGATCGAAGGTGAGACAGTTCATTATGCGAGCTCTTCATGATTCACCTATAGCTGGTCACCCCGGATACTTTAAAACATATAGACAGGTGCGAGAACGGTTCACATGGAGAGGACTTAAGAAGGATGTTTCACAGTATGTCCGTGAGTGTCCCATTTGCCAACAGAATAAACAGGAGCACACTTTTCCAGCAGGGCTGCTACAGCCACTTCCCATTCCGTGTCAGAAGTGGGAATGCATATCCATGGACTTCATTACCGGGTTGCCTAAGGCCCAAGGACGTGATTGCATTTATGTGGTGGTGGATAGGCTAACAAAATATGCTCATTTCTTTCCCATCACCACTACTCATACCGCAGTACAGGTGGCTGAAGTATTCTTCAGGGAGGTTTTCAGGTTACACGGGATACCCCGCAGTATTGTCAGTGACAGGGATAGTAGATTCTTGAGTCATTTCTGGCAAGAGGTGTTTCGATTATGCGGCACTGAGCTCACACCCAGTACTAGTTATCACCCGCAAACTGATGGTCAGACGGAGATAGTAAACAAATGGGTGGAAGGCTACTTGAGGAATTACGTAGCCGATCAGCAAAAAGCTTGGGTAAGATGGATTTATTTGTGTGAATATTGCTATAACACCACTTTCCACATGTCTATCCAAATGACACCTTTTCAAGCATTATACGGCTATGATACACCCAGTTTCATTGACTTATTGGTGAGTGATGTTCGGGTTCCACGTGCTGGGGATTTACTGCAAGAAAGTAAAGATATCATTAGCTCTCTACGTGATAACATCGCTCGAGCACAGAATCAGTATAAGCAATATGCAGATCAAAAGAGGACGGAGAGGAGCTTTGAGGTGGGCGACATGGTTTACTTAATGCTCCAACCATTTCGACAATCTACTCTCAAAAAGAGTGGGTTAGAGAAGCTTAAACCCAGGTATTATGGACCATTCAGGATCAGTAGGCGAATAGGGGAATTGGCTTATGAACTTGAGCTTCTAGCAGACAGCAAAGTATATAATGTGTTTCATGTATCACGTCTCAAAAAAGCATTGGGACAGAATGTGATACCCTCTGCAGTCTTGCCGCCTCTGGATGATGAAGGGAAATTGATTATGGTATCGGAATCCATTTTAGAAAGCAGAGAAAAATAGCTTCGCCGAAGAATAATCCGAGAATATTTGGTTAAATGGAAGAATCTACCAGTCGAAAATGCTACTTGGGAGAATGATACCATTTTGCAGCATCCAGCTCTGAGATTGCTTGAGGGCAAGCAATATCCGGAAGGGCGGACTGTCATGTCCCTCTCTTAGCAACGTAATTATAACAGGGGATTTGCCTATTATTGACTCTCGTAGGCAAATAATTATGTGAAGAGGGTCGATTTTGTCTTCCAAATAAGAAAGCGGGGCCTACTCATTTGAATATTAAATAAAGGTTGTATTCTAACTTTATAAAGTCAATTATTTAATTTTATAAAGTTAATATTTGTAGTGCAAGATGATTCCGGATGATTTCCAGAAACTTCCCGGCAAAGAGATAAATAAAGGACATCAGGCTCCCTTTGAGGCAAGCGATTTCGAGGATTTAACTTCTATTCCAATTAGAGTGATTTGTAACCTTCGGGTCTGCAAATTCTCAGATTATCTTTGGGAACGATAACTCCCATTGATAAGCAATTTTGAGGGTGTGAAATATCACCTGAATTATTGCCATCCGGAAGCGATACTACGGTCACTTCATCCGCGCAGTAAAGAAGAATCAGATTGTTGCAGGATCAGCGGAATTCAGAGGGAAACCCGGAGGGAAGAAAAAGCTAAGTCATATCAAAGAGCCACAATTCATGCCACAGGTTGGCGGATTTAAATCCTGGAGAAATCACAGGTAGCAATCCGATCTTCAGCCGGCAAGCTTAAAACCTCCGGTTCAGGGCGAGCGAATTGGAACCACCAAATTTCGAAAGGGAGGAATATTTTTATTTGCGGGCTCGTTGCAGAGATTAAGGCGGAAATTCGCAGCAGAATTGGGACGGATTGCAATCAGTGTACACCTGAGGTGGGATCGATTTACTTAAATGAAGTGTCCACCAGTTTTTTAGGGTTTTTTCCAACGCGATCCGAACCATGTCTCTTTCGGCGGACACCTAGGGAAGGAATTTGCGAACTCTGGTTTCTACTAGACGACTTGCCACGGGCGGCTCTCCTTCAGCAACGAATCTGCATACAACTATTAACAAATTCAGCTCGAGGCCTGGATCCATAGTGGTCAACAATACTTAGGAATGGATTACGGGAATATTTCCCACTGTTGCACGATATCAGGAGATTTAAAAAAAAAACATGCTTCCACAAGCAAGGTAACTGAGACCCTAAAACGACAGATGAGCTTGCGGCGCAAGTAGGGTATGTATAGACTTATAGCTATGTTCGGATTCCACCTATATTACAAGTTGATTAATGTAAGCCTGTGAGCACAATAAGTTACTTCTCAGGTATGAGTTTATATGCATACAATGCATTTATTTTCTTCAGGCCACTATGTCTATAGTACATGCATGTGCGTTTCATATTTTCTCCTCAGCCTTAATCTAAACAGCTCAAATTCAAACAGTTTTTCCAAGGTAATATTGTTATTAGCTTGATTTAATTAGTAAGGGTCAGTTCAAATGGGCAAGATCTTGCATACTATTAGAAAAGTTCATTAACCCTCCCACATTCTTCCAGGGCTAAACGAGGGAGTTAAAATCTCCAAAGACCATAACTTGATCACAAAGAAAAAAAAAATCATGAAGTGAGGTCATTCAATAATTGGCTTCTCCACTATCTAGTATTGGGTGCATATATATTGAAGCTTTTCCATCGTACTATTGGGGTGGTAAAGATGATGGAAAAGTAATACTCTCAAAAGGGAAAAATTCCCCCCTTGATAATAGTGGAGTTCCATATGGTAGCAATCCCCCCTAGTCCCTAGTACCTTCAAAGTAGAAGAAGAGAGCACTAGGCCAAAGTTTAACCATAATATTTGAGAAGTCGTAATAGATCAATTTGACCTCTTGAGCATGAGTATATCAACCCTATCATCAATAATATAATTTTTAAAAGAAAACTATTTGTGGGTATCATTATTCACCCTAATATTCCATGAGAGTGGGGTCATTTCTTACCTTTCAAGTTGAAGTCTAAGGTAAGTTTGCTTCCTTCAATAATTTCCCTTGCAACTTTCTTATGGTGTGAAGTTCTCTAAGTTTGTCTTCCTATACATGTGTTATTCCCCACATCCACCTTCTTTCTTCTTGTCTTCTTTTTTAAGTTTATCATTCAACATCAGCCCTAGGCATCCTGATCTTGTGAGTTGAGGATTTCTCATTCATAGCTCTAGAAGAACTTGTTTACCCAACTAAGATGGTACCCAGAATGCAGTTGGAATTTGTTTGAGGAGAAATCAAATAGAAACCTAAGGTACTAGCTTCTGGATTGAAGGGGAACCCAATATTATCAAGAAAGGTGTGGATTACACCTTCTTTTAGGGTGAAACTAGTAGAAACAAGGAATCCTACAATACCATTTGATACCATCTCCACCATAGGTTGGGTATTCTCCAAAGGAATCACATTACCCAAGACTACCTCCATCGCAGGTTCAATTTCCTTCAAGACTTCACAAGCCACCTTATTTTTATGTTTTGCCTTTTCTTTTGACACTTGGAAATCAGCATAGATGTGGCCCTTGGAGTTGAAGGTTTTGAAGAAAAGGGTAGCACCTTTGTATTCCACCACTTGGGACCAACTTCCCAACTTAGATTTTAGACTGATGAGGTTGGGGAGAGATTTGCTAATAGTCACATTAACATAAAATTTAGCAAACAAAAAATGATATTTCGTTAGATTTATAATATCAGCCATAATAAAGTTACCAAAGCAATTCCCAATCCACCAAAAAACCTACTCATCCTAGAATTTCAAGCGGGAGACTAGAAATCTCACCTAGATAGGACCCATGTAGTCAAACTTAGAGGGATCAAACCTCGAGTTGCACTTGGTCATACCAAATAAATATTTTCCAAAAATCCATGAGTTCGAGATAATATAGGAGAGGTCCTTAGTATGGGTAAATTTGAAAAGGAAGATTCTACTTGACATATAGTCTAAGTGGAGATACCCCTTTTATGTTTCCATTATAGACCAATACATTTATGAACCATGTCAATGGTAGGCCAGAAGTTAAAGAAGCGCTCAACCAAGGCCAAGTTTAACCTAGCCATAATTTCATCCACCACAACATTTAGAAGAGTGATCTCAATGTAATATTTGAGATAAGATATGCTAGCCATGAAGGTTTCCAACTTGCTAGTAGGGGTACCTACGACACATTTTTCGAGTAACTCTATGGGGGAAATAATGGTCAGACTTCCAAAGAACTTGTGACAATGTTGTCAGGACCTTTGTTACCAGAGATAGAGACTATAGGGGCCTCACAAAGAGCCAAGGGAATATAGGTATTACCACCCATAAGGGCAGGGGGAATTTGCACCTGCCACTATCTAGTAGGAAAT
Source organism: Cupressus sempervirens (assembly GCA_028749045.1). Classification (NCBI taxonomy): domain Eukaryota; kingdom Viridiplantae; phylum Streptophyta; class Pinopsida; order Cupressales; family Cupressaceae; genus Cupressus; species Cupressus sempervirens. The sequence continues at coordinate 163,683,491 of CM053786.1, read as the reverse complement.
CTAAAGTGCCAAAATGTGAAAAAAGTTAAATAGAAGAAATTAACCGTGTCAATCACTTAATTTTTTTTGTGAATACTGTGTTGTTGAAATAATTTTTGTCCTTAGTTTAACACTTAGATATTTTTCACAAAGTGTTTCCATAAATACCAAAGGGGAAAATGTTGGCATATTATCTTTAGATAAAGGCACTGTAAATGTTTCTATTGATGAAAACATACAATATTGGCATGGGCACTTAGCTAATTAATAAATTTTACTAAAAGTTTAACATGATAAATGCCTATGTACAAACAATGAACCTAGGGTGCAAATAGAGAGTTTTGATCAATGAGAACATGATACTTATCTAATATGGCTACAGTTTTAGATGTATGAAATATACAATGTTTACATACTTTAGGTAATATTTCCTATTCTTTTATGGCTATTGGAATATGTTTTGATTAAGTGAAATGAAATTTCCATAATATAATAGTTTTCAAGAAAACTTGTGGTGATCAGGAGAGTAAATCTAGAAAGTTAAATTATTTGGACAATTCAATTGCTTTGGAATATAGGAGCAAAATCCTATATATCAGCCCTTGGATAGTACAATACTATATTTTATAGGATTTTTTACTACACATTTTGTGGAAGCATTTTACAAGAGGACTAAATAAATCATGTTGAATGTTAAAAAATAAAGTTTTTTTGTGTGCAAGTATAGATAATTATAGGATATTGATGATATAATTATAGTCTTATGATATGTGTGAGTCAATATGTTGGAATAGATTATTTGAGATCTTCATTATATACAAATCAAGCATTGTGATGTCAAGTATAGTCTTTTAGTTTTGTAATACTTTTATTCTAATTGGATTCTGATTCCAGAAGGTGGTTTGACATTTATTCAAGATCTTGTGCACTCTTTCTTTTTGTTGTTAACTCCTAATAGGTCTAGGACCTATAAAAGCTATATCCTTCTATCAAAGACTCATATATTAACTACAATGTGATGAATACTAATAGTGTTAGACCTCTTAATAGAGAACTTTCAACTTAGTGCATAGTCGGAGGTACCATCCCCACTAGGGTTTTCCCTTGCCCAAGGTTTCCTAAAAACTAAATCATACTTTTTTGAGTTCTTTATTTTTTTTATTTACTTTCCAATGTTGTTATATATGGATTCTTCTTATTAAATTTCTATGTAATTAATACATTTGAAAGTGGTCCAACACTAATTCAACCCCCTATTAGTATTGCTTGATCCTAACTAGTATCATTCCATGATCTATATCATAAATATAATCAAATTAAATTAAATATCCCCTTATCTCAATAATTTCAAGAATTATGTTGCACGCTACCTTAAAATCACAAGAAATCACACAAATACCTATGTTTACTTACCATACCTTGCATTATATAGAACTAATATCATTAATGGATACATTATATCTACTTCTTGTAGTACTCATTTATATACACTCACAATACTTATGGTTCATTCACAATGCCAATAGTTGTACAAGGAGAAAATGTTCAAAATTTACACATAATTAGACAACATTATCATTAAAGTTAGAATTCCTTAACCTAGCTTATCTTCTGATTGCAACATGATTATAATCTACTGAAATAAATAATTCTTATGTACCATCTCATAGGGGTTCCTACTACATGAGTAAATTATCTAGGAATGCTTTCTAATCACCTCTAAAGATTAGTGGATCCACTTATTCCATTTATGTGACCTAGGAACTCATGGCCATCTTGTCATAACATAAACATCAATATCTATTATATAATACTATATATAAAGGCTAACATTATATAATTGATGTTGTGTAAGAAAAAACTGAATAATGCAAAAAAAGTTGGACAAATACCTTAATTTTGAAAATAAAAAGCTAGTTAGTATAAATTTAAATTCATTTAACATACACAGAGATGAACATTAATTTCATAAAAGTTGACAGTAGAACAATTTTTAAGACAGTATAAATAGAAAAATTAATTTTACAATAGTTATTTTAATGATATAATAATGATAACCAAAAACATACATATATGATCAACATAATTGTTGCATCAAAAGTTGATACAATCTTTACATCAATGTTCAATAAATGAATCCACCTATATGCTATACAAGTGAAGTACGATTAGATAGTACATGAAATGAGTACAACAAGAATGAAACTAACTAATTAAACTAGGATATCATTATAAATTTTCCCTCGGACAACTATTCATTTTTTAAATCTGAACACATATGCATCTCAAATAATCTTTCCATTCTCTATCATGAGACACAATTGATATATGTCTCATTTAAGCATCTAGAATAGTTTTCCATTTTCTATTTTAAGAAAAGAGTGCCATCCAGACACTTTTAACACCCAATCACAAAGTGGCTATGTCCTTGTGGCTTTTCCTAACATGAAGACCACCCAAAAACCTAACAACTGCAAACTATTGGGTTGGATGAGTTTCACGAGATAATAAAAATGAAAGTTATTAAGGAAATCATATATAATAGAAGCTTTGACCAAATGATTTTTAATGATAGATTAGTAATGGATGGTATTATGAGAAATACATCATTTTCATGCAACTACCCTGCCCTCATAACTATATTAAGCATGCCTCCCTTATATCATGCATGAAAAAAAGAGTATAAAGAAATGAGAAATAACAAAGTCTTAAGAGATATTAAAACATTTGATAAATCGTGGAAGCAACTAGTCTCGATAAATAATAAAATACCCAGCATGAACTTAATGATTAGCATGAAGGTAAAGATAATTTATAACTACAATCTTACATCTATTTCTAAAAATGAACAATTAATATAAGATATTATGCTTTTCATCATGAAAAATCTTATACCTCATAAAAAATCATATAAGAAGCGAGTGTTGACCAATCTATCAAGAACACCAATAGTGTATAACTCTAGTTCATCGTCATGAAAATATGTTGACCTACTCATCAAATATCCAAGAAATTTTCCCCATAACATCAAAACTTAGATAAAATGCATACTTATAAATGTGTATTGTCTCTTACAATGCATTATTCTTATGTGCAGTCATTTTTATGCTAATTTAGTTGATCATTTTATAGTTGATAGCACATCATTGAGATATATATATATATATATATATATATATATATATATATATATATATATATATATATATATATATATATATATATATATATATATATATATATATATATATATATATATAGTTCAAGCAAGAATAATGATTGAATTCTCTCCACAATATAATCCTGTATACATGCTATATCAATGTTCCACATTGAACATGATAGGAAATATCACTTCACATCATAAGGCTAAAAATATGGAACAACCACTCTAGCAACCTCAAGATGAGAAGAAAACTCAAAAGTGAAAGCTCACAAATTAAGTTAAATTTTTTTAAAGTGGTGAGAAATTTCAATAGAAATAAATATGAACAAGAAACACTTAGAAAGGTAGAAAATGTGGTGGCTACATGGTCACAAGAAAACTTTAAAATTTCAAGAACTATCCCTTTATCACTTATATATATATATATATATATATATATATATATATATATATATATATATATATATATATATATATATATATATATATATATATATATATATATATATATATATATATATATATATGGGAGGGAGGGAGGAAGAGTGAGTATATGTTGTATGGCACCTTATGTCCAAGGTGCACTAAAGAATATTACCAAACTTCTAGAAAATATAGCTCCCATCCTTGATATAAATTGATACTCATAATCCTTTCATCACACATGTAAAATGCATCACTTTCATAATATGCTACATGTAAACAAGCCAAGTCTAAATTTAATAGGCACTTATAACAAAGTGAAAAGGTCAATCCTTAAATTAACTACTCCAAGAAATCATAGAAGTTTACCTTCTTCCTTGCTATACACATAGAGAGATTTTGTAAATTCAAATGTATCATTCACAGAATATATTTCACAATCTAAAGTTTGAAAAGAAATTGGTAATATTGACTTCTATAGCTTGGAAAAGGAGCATACTTACCCTTCCTATCAGGACTAACCATATTGATAAACTCAACAATCAACATAAAGAACCAACATGCACACAGACTAAACTAGTTGATTTATAGTTTATACCACCTAGGGTCATGCCTATGAATACCGAACACAAAGCCCTATAATAGAACCTAGAAGCTTTGACACTGTATGTAAGACTCCAACCTAAAAAGTAAGTGTCACATCAGCAATTCTTATAAAATGTATAAAATTATATAAGAGGCACATTAATTAGACCACAAAATATAAATTCTAGTAAATTTAAATTTTAGAAATACAAGCATGAGAAAGAAGATAAATAGACAAGATCTTAGTTACAAATGACATTTTTACAAGATTTAACATCTGACTAACCAAAATATTCATCCAAGAGACCATTTGATGACCTTCTTAATAGGAGCTTGAGACACTTAATTAATCCAACAAAAAAGGGCAAGAATATTGTAGGACAATATTTTTGCCCTGCCTTGAGGTTGTTAAGCTTGTTAAAGAGTTCCTAACATGATATGGAGATGGTTGAATCCTTTATGTTGATGCATCAGATTTGGAATCCTGAGGGGCTGATGTTTCATCTTTGAAGGGTTTTATTCGAATTAAAAAGGTGAAAGGGTGTTTGGAGAGATCAGATGATTGACTAGTATTGGTTATTCAACCTGGGCAGATTTTAGAGGATGTAGAATATTGGAGCAAGCATGCACTTATTTGTAATTTTTTGGGTCTCTGTCTCTCTCTTCCTATGTTGGAATCATGGGCACATTAGATTTGGAATCCTATGGGGGATATGGAGATTCTCTTGGCTATCAATAACTATTTTCTGGTTACTTTTTTAAATGTGACAAACTGGAATAAGGTGTTTGAAGATGGTCCATATTTCTTTAACCAGGTAGATCTTTTTATTAAACCCTAGCACATAGGATTTAATTCTGCTGAGGAGATGCCCTCTCGGGTACTAGTGTGGGTTTGTCTACCAAGGCTATCTCTAGAATTTTGGAGAGAGGATATTCTCCACTCAATTTCGTTGTTTCTTGGGAAACCCATAGGTTTGGCTATACACACTCAAGATTGTAACGTAATTTCTTATGCACAGATTTGTGTTGAGGTTGATCTTACTAATCTACTGCTAGAATCTATGGAAATTTTCTTGGGCCCTACCTCATGGGTTCAACAATTGGACTATGAGACCCTACTTTTTAGATGCAGGACATGTCATGAGTATGGGCACTTACAATGTAAGTGTCCTCAAAATAGATTCTCTCAACCATTGGTTTCTTCTACTGTGACCCCTAAGGATGATAAGGGTAAGGCCCCTATGCTGAAGGGGTTTTCAGACAAGGAGGGATTTCTCATAGTTAAGCCTCGCAACAAAGGAAAAGGGAAGAAGAGAACTTGGATGGATAGACAAAATGATGGCACTTTTAATAGGTTTAATGTTATGGATGATTTGGTGCAAGAGGAAGGCATACCAATTGATTTGCCCTCAAGGGGTGAATCTCATCGAGGGACCTAAGCAGGGGAGGTATGGTGTCTAGCCCAATTACCAAAAGAGAAACAAGGTCAACCAATCCTTTTGAATGAGCCATCTCAGGAGAAGGATTGTGGTGTCCTTGGGGGGGATGAGGTACAACTTGGGGGCAATTAAAATTATATTGCTTCTATTCTCCTTGTCCAGAAGGGGATGCCGAATAAGAAAAAAGGTACCAAAGTTGCACCCACTTTAGGTTTACAGAAAAAGCCTTTTAAAAAAGGGTCCTCGAAGAAGTCTTCCATTAGTGGAAGGAAGACTAACTAGGAGAAGGTTAAGATGATGGGGGAGACATTATTTGAGTTAGGGTTTGTGAAGCCTATTGATTCCCACTTCTCTCAGCCTTCGAAATGATTATTCTATCTTGGAATGTGAAGGGCTTGAACAACATCCCTATACAAAAGGTTTTTCGTAGATTGATAGAAGCTCATTCTCAAGATATTGTTTTCATTCAGGAAACTAAGCTTACAGTTGATGGTTTCGATAGCTGTGGGCCAAATTTGTGGCCCCATGCTAGCTTGCAGGGAGTGGGTGCTCAAGGTAGCTCTAGTGGAATTTTCGATCTCTAGAATCCAAGGAAGGCAACTCCTCTATGGTGGATCTCAAGTAGGTATTCTATCTCTTTGATTGCTTCCCACTTTGAGACTAGAGAATGGTGCACGTTTTCTAATATTTATGCTCCTAATGATTTGGTGGGTAAATCTCTTATGTATTCACATATCACCTTTGTTCATTCCTTAGATCCTTTCCTTCCTTGGATTGTAGCTAGGGATTTTTAATGTTGTTACTAGTTTAGAGGAAAAGAGAGGTGGGGTAGCTTGGTTGGGCCCTTCTTCAAATATGCTTAGAGATAATATTGGTTTCTTGAATCTCATTGATATTAAACCTGACAATGGTACTTTCAGCTAGAATAACGAAAGGAGTGGGACAAAGGCTATTTTTGAAAGGCTGGATAGATTCTTAGTTTCTTACTTTTGGATGGACATCAGATGGTTCTTGATTGGAGAAGCTCTAATAATTGGCCTATTAAGCTTTCTGTCACTCCCTTCAAGGCTATTAAAAATCCTTCTTTAAAATTTCAGCTGATGTGGTTAAGAGATCCCTTTCTGCAATATCTTATGATAGTTTGGTGGCATGAGGGTAGGCCTTCTCATGGTTCTACCATGTTCTCTTTTGAGAAGAGGCTTCAACATGTGAAATTTAGGCTTAAAAAGTGGAACAAACGATGCTTTGGGAATCTACAGGACCAAAAGTTGGTAGCTTAGTCTAGGCTGGACAACGTCACTCGCGAGATTAGGGACCGAGAAATGACTATGGATTTAATTATTGCCGAGTCCTTAGCTCTAAGGGTGTTAGAGGAATGGGAGCTTTAGGAGGAAATTAATTGGTAGAAAAAGTCTCATACGGATTGGCTACAAGAGGGAGATAGGAACACTACTTTCTTTCATAACATGGTTAAAGTCCACAGGTCTAGTAATTATATTTTCTCTCTCGTCTCTATTACTAGAACTCATCTCTCTTCCAAAGAGGAAATTTCTCTAGAGGCGATTAGATACTTTTCCCAACTTTTCTCTAGGGAGGAACCAATTCCAATGTTGGAAGCAAGGACCATTTTAGATTGCATTCCCCATCTGGTTTCTAATGATATAAACAAGAATCTCTTGTGGCCTATTTTGTTAGGTGAATTGGAGAAGGTGGTTTTGGTATGAAGAAAGGTAAAGCCCAAGGATCAGATGGTTTACTTATTGAATTTTTCCAGGAATTTTGGGAGATTATTAAATTTTAACTTCTTGAAGTGGTCCAAGAATCACATAAGAACAAACAAATGCTCAATTCTTTGAATGCTACCTTCTTGGCTCTCATACCCAAGATTGATGGGACCAACAATTTGGATCAATTCAGGGTTATTGCTTTGTGTAATGTTACTTACAAAATTATCACCAAATTAATTGCTGAAAGGCTCAAGCCTTATTTGGCTACTTTGATCTCTGAGGAGTAGGGAGGCTTTGTTGGCGATAGACTTGAGTCCTTGATGGGGTTGTAATTGCATCATAGGCTATCCACTCTATGGCTACCTCCAAGAAAAAGGCCATGTTCATTGAGTTGGATTTGCCAAAAGCTTATGACTAGTTTAGCAAGGATTTCTTGAGTAGAATGCTTCTAGCTTTTGGATTTGATGTGGAATGGGTTGATTGGATTCTCAGTTGTGTGACTTCCCCTTCCTTTTTTGTTCTTATAAATGGAGAACCTAATGAGCTATTTTCTGCTTCTCGAGGACTCAGGCAAGGGGATCCTCTATCTCCATATCTCTTTATCATTATGGTCGAGGGCTTAGGTAGATTTATTAAATATCAAGCTGAACAAGGGCTCATCCATGGGTGGAAATGGAATAATAATCTTCGAGCTTACTCACACCTTCAATTCACGGATGATATTGGATTGATGGGCTTAGCTATAATCAATGAGACAAGAAACTTCAAAATGATTTTAGATGCCTACTTGTAAGCTTTTGGGCAACAAATAAATGAAGGTAAGTCCTCTATTTACTTCTTTAATACTCTGTAGCCTATCCAACATACAATTGCTAGGATTCTCAGGTTTTAGATTGGCTGTCTTCCTAATTTAGCTCTATGAGGTTCTATGAAAATGACCTCAGGAAAATATGAAACTGCAGATTATAATGGCATCCTTATAAAGGGTCAGTGCAAGAAGTTGGGTCTCACTTTTGGCCAAAAAGTGGAAGTGTTTTTCCTATTTTTGAAATTTTTTGTCAGTTGATGTCAAAATTTGAGGCATTTAGAGATTGAATATAAAAAAACTCTAGAAATAAAAATTTTCGTGTTCAGAATCTAGCTTTTGAATATGTAATTTATTTGTGTACCCATATGATAGATTATTTTTTTGGTATGGATCTTTAAAAACCACTTTTTCAAAATGCATGTTTCAGGACCATACCACGCTCATGTACGGACACCATAATTTGACACAAATAAATGAATTTTCGCAAATCCTTTTAAAGGGAGTTACCCAATACACCTAAGATTACCGTTGAATAATTTTTTAATTATTAATTATTAATTGGCTATAAAAGTAAATTTTAAAACCTCTCATGTACGGACCACATAATTTGATCAAAATCTCACATTTTTCAATTTTTTAAATAAAACCATTGAAGAATTCTATGTAGATTGATGACATATAAATTAATTTAAGAAAATTTATAGAATAAAAAAGATATTAAAGTTTTAGTGAATGTCACTTTTTAACATTTAGAAGATAGTTTTCATTAATAAATCATGGAAAAATAGCAATAAACTAATAACACTATAAAATTTACATTTTTGGAATCAGAACAGTAAGACCTATGATGGGTTTTTGTTTCATCAAAAAATTCAATGGGGACGACTATAAAAAAATTATGACAATACCAAAAATTGTTGATTAAATGCCTTAGAAAAAAAAATGGATCATACAGGCATGGCTTGCTGGGACCAAGCCTATGCCATGCCTTTCCCTGAGGCAAAACCCCATGCAAAAGTCAGGTGCCATACCAAATTCCCGCTCATGTCTCAAGAATCGGGCACCCAATTTGTAATTCAAAAATCGGGTGCTCGATTGCTTTCAACTGTTGTACTTGATTATTTAAAAATTGGGTACTTGATTAGTTTTAAAATCAGGTACCTGATTTGTAAATGGATACCCAATTTTTAAGCAATTGGGTACCCATTTCTAATGTACCCATTGGGCCCCAAAAGCTGCCCCACAAACCAACTTTCAATGATTGAAATGATTGAATAATAGTTGCGATCTACAACAACGAATTCTGTCACAGTTATTCTATTTTCTTGTCCTCTTATACAATTTGCAAGCTACTAATTCAAATTCAAAATTAGTGCAAACATGGGATCAAAAAAACAAAGAAAGAAGAAAGAAATTTTTTTGATAGATGAGGAGATTGTAGAAAATAAAGAGAATGAAACACAACATCAACGGGAGAGAAGACAAAGAATTAGAGACTTGAACAATGTTTCAAAGGAGAAAGACATTGAGGATACCACAATGGATGAAGAGGTGAATGAAGAGAACCCAATACAAGAAAATTTAGGTGCACATTATAATCATGCATTCAATACAAGTGTGTCTCCAAACCCTCAAATTTTCTCTCATGATGAAATTGGTGATTTTTTAGAAGCAGGTTACGATTTAAACGATTTAGATTTTCTTCATGAGAAACAATTGTCAAACGATCATGCACAAAAAACTCCAATTGAAATGCATGCCCCGAAAGAAATACCAAGAAAAATTGAAAATGATATTCAAATCCCAAATAATAGTAAAATAGTAAAGTGTCTGAAAATAAAAATTGCATGAATGTAGACATAGAAACACCAACTACTGAACAAACATGTCAGAATGATAGTAAAGTGTTCGAACATAATTTTCGTATTCCTAATGATATGTTAGATAATCTTGAGGGATTGGTTTCATGGAGACAAATTAGGACACATTTTAATAGATTGTATAGGCATTTTTCTTATAATAAGAAATTTGGGTTTCAATGTCAGTTAATGTTGCAACTAATTAAAACGTCTAAAATGCGAAAAGTAATGAGAAGGTTGGGAATGTATGCAAAACCCAAAAATAAAAATGAGTCTTTAAAACAAGTTGTATCCACTGTTGCTAGTGCCTTTGATGTTATCAAAAAGAGAAGTCAGTTTAAAGATAAGAATGCAACATGATGAGCAATAACAACAACTTTAGTTAATAAATCAACATCTGACAAAAGATTGATTTGCAACATAAGTGGATATCTTAATGTGAATTGTAAGACTTTAGAAAGAGCTATAAAGAGAAGGGTTAACTTTGAATGTGATCTAACAAATATTTTATGGAATTCTAGTGGTCGACTCCCGAGATGTGATATGAAACTTACTAGTGAAGTCAAAAGTTTGATTGAAATTTTTTGGCATGATAATACAAGAGTATCACCTAATTCAAGAGATGTTCTTAAGTTGATAATTGGGTCAAAAATATGTGATCCACATCCTAAACACCTTTTGGACATGACTCAAACTGAATTGTTTAAAAAATTTGTAGATGGTAAGGTATTAAATATTACCATTAGTCAAAGATCTTTTGAAAATTGTAAACCATGGTATGTAAGGATTAACAAGGAAAGAATCAGATTTTGTTGTAAAACTCATATTCAATTTTGTAACCATTATGATGTATTTCGATCTATACGTGGTACCATGCATAGTAAAGAAATGTTGCAAGAATGTTGTATGAAAATACCACCTCAAACTATAAAAGATTTCATATTAGGATTGTTGTGTAAGCCACCTAATGATCAATACTTTCTTTTCAATGCATGCCTTTTTGGTACGTGTGATATGTGCGGCAATCTTTCTTTGTTAGATGAATGTTTGCATGAAAATGCTTTGACTACTTTTGGACAACAATTAGTTGAGGTAAAAAGATTCAAAAATATTGAATATCCATTGAAGGATGGGAAGATTGGAAGAAGGTGTGCTTAGTTACAGATAAAGTTAGGTGTCATGCATTTATGGATGAGTTTAAGAGTGTGATCATACCAAAATATGTTAAACACTCTCAATATTCTAGATGGCTTGATGGACAATTTTGCATATGTAAGAATACATTTCCAATTGGTACTATACTTTTAGTTGTTGACTTTGTAGAGAACTACACGCTTGCATTGCAAGAAGAGGTACAACCACAATATTACAATTCAGTGCAAGTAATAATCTATGTTTATATAGTTTATAGGCATGAACCTGATAGTAAAGAGGAGGATCGAAAAATATTGAGAGAGTACCATTTTTATATGAGTGATAATAAACTCCATTCATCTGAGTTTGTCCAATATTGTTTCAAGGTCTTTTATGATAATTTAAAAGAGAGACAAATTCAAATGACACAAAATTGGATATGGTTAGATAATTGTATAGGACAATTCAAGAACACTAGAATGTTCTATTGGTTGAGTAGGATGCATAGTCAAACTAACATCCAACATGTGTGTAGTTTTTTTGAGGCTAGACATGATAAAGGAGAACATGATGGTGTTGGTGCATGCGTGAAGAGAGCCCTTAGTAGAGAGCAATTAAAATTTGAGGAAAAAGCTAAATTAAAAAATGCACATGAGATTGTCGAATGGTGTAACAAATATTTATACACGATATCAAGTCAGAACTCTACAATCAAATATTTCTTCTACCTAGTTGAAGAAAAGAATATCCTTTCAAGATATGACTGTGATACAATTAGTGGGTCAGCTAAATGACATTCATTTAGGAGTTCAGATTCTAACACTTGGACTATATAGACTGGGGAGCTTGCTTGTTTTTGTCAATTTTTTTTTGCAGGTGAATGGGAAGAATGTGAGAATATAGAATGGGTTGAAGATTGGCAACAAAGATCATTAGCACCCATTGACACACATTTTGAAGATGATATAGTAAATGAAGGCCAAAATGTTACTTTTGCATCAAAAGATTATGATCGTATTTCGGACCTCATAGAACCTGGTATGCACAATTTAATTAGATTTTTTTGTGCTCTCATGCTTCAATTTATATAATCTGCATATGTACACTCATGTGATTAAAGTGTTTCTGTAGTTTATCTTATCTTCTAGGACATGCTTATATTGTTATTGCATCTAGTGATAACAAGGAACATACTGAGTATTGGCTAGCTAGATGTGTGGAACCTAAGAAAAAAATGACATGTCATCAAGTAGATGATGATGGTTTTGAGTATCCAATTGGGTCTGTCATTGTAGTTGGCACCTAGCTACATAGATACCTAAAAAGAAGAAATGGTTTGCTAGCATTTGAAGACTACCAAACCGAAAAGAAGATTTTACACTATTCTCATTTGGTTGTGGCAAAAAATATCAAATTAGAAAGATACAAAGGGAGACCCTCCAATAAGGTATTATGGACAATTTCAATGGACGAGCATGAGACAATCATAGATGCATTACAAAAGAGAGAGGATACAGATGGTATAGTGAGATGACTACATTTAAATCAAACACATGTAAGTTTTTTCTTTATTATATATATATATATATATATATATATATATATATATATATATATATATATATATATATATATATATATATATATATATATATATATATATATATATATATATATATATGTACTTATATAATTTAATTACATGTATGTTTGTGTTGTCAATACCAATTTAGAGAACTTATGTATACCTCTTATTCAGGTCTCAATTACAATTTATGCAAATTTAAATGTTAAAGTGGATCAAATATCAACATCTTGTGCAATTTCACATAGTAAGTACATATGAATTACACATATCTTTACATAGTTCAGATACCTCATATTAATTTATGTATTTATTAACATGTGTTTTTGTTTTACAATTTTATTTTACAAGACCTCATTTGAAGAGATGTGTTGAACTAATTTTATATTTTGAGTTCACTTCTATAAATATATCATTGACATTGTCTTACATATATTGTGAAATATGTTGTACAAACTAATTTTAAAATGAGAGTTTACTTCTATTTGAAAGTTAAAGGTATGCACTTGATAAATTATAAATTAATTGTCAATTTAAGTAATGACCTCCTATTTTGTTCCATTACTTTTACATTCAAGCATGTTTAAATTAATGTTTGTTTGAAGTTTCAAATTACTATTGATTGTAATATTAAAAAAAAGTCACTTGTACATGATAATTTAAAGATCATTAATCATTGTATTGATTATATGTTATTGTTATGTTGATAATTGACATGTATGTTTAACCATGTTAAGTGAGAGGGAGGGAAGGATGAAGAGAGTGAGAGAGTCCAAGAGGTTTCTAAGAGGTTTTGATGGATTATAAGGGTTCCTAACGGGTCTTAAGGGGAGATAGGGAGTCCTACCAAGTCATAATGTGTGTTATAGGTTAAATAATAGGTCTTAATATATCTTAGTAGGGTGAAAAGGCCTTATTAGGTAATAATGAGTCTTACATTACCAAATGACACATAAGGACCTCTTATGATACATTTCTAGGTATTTTTATCCATATATATGTTAAGGGGACCTAGGGAGTCCTACTAGTTCATTATGTTTGTTATAGATTATAATAAGTATTGATATAATTACTGGCACATAATAGTTAATAATGAGTCTTACATTACCAAACAACACATTAAGATCACTTATGATACATTTTTAGGTACGTTATCCATACATGTGTGTCTTAAGGGGACATAGGAGTCCTAATAGGTCATTATGTCTGTTATAGGTTATGATAGGTATTGATATGTTTACTAGCACATAATAGGTATTGTTAGGTAATAATGAGTCTTACATTACCAAACAACACATTAAGATAACTTATGATACATTGTTAGGTACATTATCCATACATGTGTGTCTTAAGGGGACATAGGAGTCCTAATAGGTCATAATAATTTTTATAGGTTCTAATAGGTCTTAATATGTATTATTAGGATATAATAGGTCTTATTAGGTAATAATGAGTTTTACATTACCAAAAAACACATTAATATCACTTATGATACATTGTTAGGTACGTTATCCATACATGGGTGTCTTAAGGGAACATAGGAGTCCTAATAGGTCATTATGTCTATTATAGGTTATGATAGGTATTGATATGTTTACTAGAACATAATAGGTATTTTTAGGTAATAATGAGTCTTACATTACCGAACAACACATTAAGATCACTTATGATACATTGTTAGGTATGTTATCCATACATGTGTGTCTTAAGGGGACATCATAGTCCTAATAGGTCATAATAATTTTTATAGGTTCTAATAAGTCTTAATATGTATTATTAGGATATAATAGGTCTTATTAGGTAATAATGAGTCTTACATTACCAAATAACACATTAAAATCACTTATGATACATTGTTAGGTACGTTATCCATACATGCGTGTCTTAAGGGGACATAGGAGTCCTAATAGGTTATTATGTTTGTTATAGGTTCTGATAGATATTGATATGTTTACTAGAACATAATAGGTATTGTTAGGTAATAATGAGTCTTAAATTACCAAACAACACATTAAGATCACTTATGATACATTGTTAGGTATGTTATCCATACATGTGTGTCTTAAGGGGATATAGAAGTCCTAATAGGTCATTATGTCTGTTATAGGTTCTGATAGGTATTAATATGTTTACTAGAACATAATAGGTATTATTATGTAATAATGAGTCTTAAATTACCAAACAACACATTAAGATCACTTATGATACATTGTTAGGTACATTATCCATACATGTATGTCTTAAGGGGACATATGATTCCTAATAGGTCATAATAATTTTTATAGGTTCTAATAAGTCTTAATGTGTATTATTAGGATATAATAGGTCTTATTAGGTAATAATGAGTCTTACATTACCAAATGACACACAAAGATCACTTATGATACATTGTTAGGTACGTTATCCATACATGTGTGTCTTAAGGGGACATAGGAGTCCTAACAGGTCATTATGTCTGTTATAGGTTCTGATAGGTATTGATATGTTTACTAGAACATAATAGGTATTGTTAGGTAATAATGAGTCTTACATTACCAAACAACACATTAAGATCACTTATGATACATTGTTAGGTACGTTATCCATACATGTGTGTCTTAAGGGGACACAGGAGTCCTAATAGATCATTATGTTTGTTATAGGTTCTAATAGGTATTGATATGTTTACTAGAAAATAATAGGTATTGTTAGGTAATAATGAGTCTTACATTACCAAACAACACATTAAGATCATTTATGATATATTTTTAGGTACGGTATCCATACATGTGTGTCTTAAGGGGACTTAGGAGTCCTAATAGGTCATTATGTCTGTTATAGGTTATGATAGGTATTGATATGTTTACTAGAACATAATAGGTATTGTTAGGTAATAATGAGTCATACATTACCAAACAACACATTAAGATCACTTATGATACATTTTTAGGTACATATCTATACATTTTTTCATCTAGTAGGTCAATTTTATTTGTATGAATTTGAAAGCATAAATTTGATGTGATATTTATCCAATAATCTTTTTTATATCGGTATTAATGCTTTATAAATAGTTAAAATTATTGTTCATCTAGCACATATACTTACAAAATGTGTCATATGTTCATGAATAAAATATGTTTGAATAAAGAAAATGGTCTAAATACTTAAAATATGATGAAACATAATAATATATACTACATACACAAGCATGATAAGAAGTTGTAAAAAAATAGTACATGGTCTAACATACATCATAGCATGATCTATGAAGTTAAAAAATACATATATAATACAGTTTTAACTGTCCTAACACAAAGTGTATACATCATAAAAACACAATCTACAGGTGCCAACAAGACCTAATCTATCTAATTGAATGTCCTCTTTACTCCATGCAAAGAGGACTCAGATGGATCATCATGTGTAATATGAGTTGTCTCATCATGTGGGACACCCTGTGAGGTAGATGGATCACCCCGTATAACATGAGGCACATCTTATCATGTACATGCTTAATTGAAATGGGTTTCAAATTCTAGCTTGCAAATAAATTAAATATTCACTGCATAATAAAATAAATACCAGATGAGATGGGTGTTCCTCAGTAACGGGAGGAGGCACACTATGAAAACTACCAAATGCAGTAGTGGTGAGGTCCTGTAATTTACAATACATACATTTTTAAAATTTGATTTTAGAGCATAATGAACTATACATTATGTACATAAATCACAATACTGACCTCAAAGGATGATGTAGGTACCTCCATCTAGCTAAGTCCTGTGCTCTCAGCAACACTCATGGTGACATAGTCCTAAAATTATGGATACATAAACATTTAGTCAAAATTATATATACATGAATAATTACAAAGTACACAAACTAAAAAGTACATAATTTGGACACGACATTTTTTATACACTATAAATTTAACATGTATATATATGATACCTGAGTAGTAGCCAATGTCACAGATGTGTCTACAGGTATGCTAGCATGATGATCATAAGATGGAGTTGAAAAATAGACTATATCGAGGCCTATATGGATGAGTACGATATGGCTCCTGTTCATAAAATCAGAACACATAAAATATATATGTACATGTGAGTCAAAATTGTTCAGATTATAAGTTAATAACAATGTAAATACATAAAAATAGTACAAATTATTTGTCTTTAGTCAAAATTTCATACTGTATGTATTTGAGGCTGTGCCTTAGTGGTAACTGGAGCAGGACCTGTACTAACATCAAACTATGTAGCTGTGGACAATCCCTACAAAATCAAATAAAAAGAACATATGAGCACATGTTATTAAATTTGAGTTTGAATGTACATTTTCATAGTGTAATTCAAAGTGCATACCGTATAAGGGATGCCAATGTCTGTAGGTCTCAGAAAAAGACTATACTACCTCCTAGGAGGAACAATATCATCCATCCTCTGTTATTTCAAAAGTACAAATTAATATGGTTAATACAATTACACATGTATGTAGAAAGTAAATAGTTCTGTGTACTTTATATTTAAATTAAAATTAAAATTTTACCTATTGCTCTTAACTCTCTCTAGGCTCTCCGTGCTACATGAGGTCAACAAATGATGAAACATCTATCTCGTCACTACCATCACCATGGGCAACATATACATCATCATCAAAAGCAACACCCTCAACATAATAATCATCATGTGCTACATCAACATCGCTTTGGGGGCCTATGCATATGCCTCCACAACTAGTACAAATATGACCAAGTGGAGGAGCATGTGTCACCTGCATCCACTGCTGTACTAAATTGCTTGAAAGGGCACTCAAATGGGTGAGAGTAGATGAAATTGCTCGATGATGGTGAGGAGTAGGCATAATAGGCACAAGAAGAGGTACAAGGGGTTGAGCTCACTTGCGGTTTCTCATTCTATCACTTAACTTTGCCCCAAGCCTATCTTGAGGCATCCCTCCACCAACCCCCTAAAATGCTTTCATATCAAAATAATTGGGTTTCAAACCCAATTCAAACTCAGCCCCTAGCTTCCTAAGGAAGTACATGGGCACCTCATGGTTAGCGTGTGGTGGATGGTCAAATACCATCCACCACCACTCCCAAAAATGTGCTGTTATACATGGATGTGTACACCACCTAATAGAAATGCGAGGCTACTTCTCATTAATTTCCTCACCCATCTTAGGGTTTAAAAAATAACTTTTAAAATTCCCTTTACCTATATTGAGGTTATGAACTTGTCTGTATGATAAGCCATTGAAATAGAAGGCACACATGCTTTTCCTCCACAATCTAAATGAATCAATGTCAGAATCTAAATGATGTATGGAGTGAATCATGCCTTACATGCGATCTATAAGATGTAGTAGGTGAGGAGGGGGGGGGGGGGGGGTCTCAGATTGGATAGCCTCTATATCACGCATGAGGTTGTTAAGGTTATGCCTCATGCTCTCACGGAGCTCATCTGCAGTGGGTGGTGGAGGTGGGGGTGGACGTGGAAGTGGACGTGGAGATGGAGGGGGCAGAGGTAGGGGTGTGGGAGGGGGAGGGGGTGGCGGCGAGTCCATCAAATATAATCTGCATATATGTTTAAACAACATAAAAAATGACAAAATTACTATTTAATAAAATTTAAATCTAAAATATCAACTAGATATAAATGCACATATCTTTATTAAAATCATATCAATTAAATAAATAAAGTTAAACACTTGAGTTAAATTAAACATTAACTACTGAATTTAAGTCCAATCATAAAATAATACTCCAAAAAACTATATCTAGGTTAGTTCAAGGTTTCTTTTCTTAAAACAGGAGCCACCTAGCTAATTTTTCTTTCATGTACACTTTTTTTGTGACACTGGGGGATTGTATTCTCATTATGGATTATATGTTCATCTCAGGATCAAAAAAAGTTAAGATTATGGCAAGGTTATGGTTTACAGTTTTGTTATGTTTATGGTTTTCATGATGGTTAACCTTAAGATTATTATAATGATTACGGTCCTTTAATGTTAGGGAACTTACCTAGGATTATGGTTTTAGTTAGAATTATATTTAGGTTTTGGATATTTATTATGGTCCTATTGTTTAAAGGATATATAATAGATGGCGTTAGGATGAGAGTTAAGGTTACAATTAGAATGAAAGCTTAGAGATAGAATTATGACTTGATTAAATTATTTATGATTATAGTTTGAATCCTAAATATTATCTACTTTTTAATGCAAACTATAAGTCTAGATCATGTCCTAATGAACTAATACATGAACCCTATCCCTAACCATATAATAATCCTAATTCTAATCATAAGTACTTAAACTTCATAAATTATCATTTTTCTTAAGGTGTTTTAATGAGTTGTTGGATATAAACCTTGATTATAAACCAAGCAATCATAAACCTTAATCATAAATCTTAATTATAAACCTTAATCATAAATCTAAATATACTTATAAAATCTAAAGAATAATAGTTTAGATCCTATTTATATTCTAGAATTAAATAGAAATCCTAACACTAGATCTTGATCTTAAATGTTAAATGTTAAACCCTAACCTTATACATATAAATCATAGTTAAGGTAAATATTAGGGTTTAACATTTAAGCTTAATATTTTTATTTAGAATTAGGAGAAGGGCTTAGCATTTATGATTATTTTAAGGATAAAGGTTTACCATTTAGGATAACTTAGTTAGTCTAAGGGTTAAGAATTTAGGATGTAAAGGTTTAGGATAAGGGTTTTGACTTTACATAATTAGAATTTAAAAGTTAATGTCAAGGTTTAATATTTAGTAAATTAGGCGCATGCAATCATAAAATGGATGTAATCATGTGAATTCAAGTCACACTAAATAAACCCTACATGATGCTAGAAAGCTATAAAGTGTAATGAGATTATGATCTTGTAATATGGATTAGCTCTTGAAAATGCCCATAATTCACTTAGAAGCACTTGCAAATCACCTAGAATGATTTGCATAACCTTATTACAAAAAATGTAGATATCTCAAAAGCTTGAGTTGATGGAACATTTATAGAAATATCTGGGAGTTCAATCGTTTGGATTCATTCTCCATGAGTGGTGGAGGTTGAATCCTTGATTGATCAATACATGATTAAGCTTTATTGGTGGGAATTAATTTCATTTTCCATTAGTGATGATATGGATAATTGATCATTTCAATTAATGCATTTAATTAATAGTTCTAGCCATAGGATTCAAAAACTTGATTTGATTAATTATGTTAGGATTAATTAATGAATCAATGTCCCTTTTTTAAAATTGTTTTTTATATTAAATTATTGGTGTTTTGTCATGGGCCTCTAGAGTAGGAAGCCAAAGGGGAGCCCACATAAGAAGATTTCATTAGGGGACTCTAGAGAATATTGAGAGTAACACAATACTAGGTGATAGTCTAGACATAGGTTGTCATCTGAGCTAGCAAGGTAATTGATCATGACAGGCAGATTGCATCTAGCTAACTTCTCAACTAAGGATTACACAAGGTGAGGCCACTTATCATAAATTTAGAGAGGCCTACTATTATGATGCATACTCACTTAGGATATAAAGGTTTAGGCAACTAGTGGAAAGACAAGTTATTCACTTCTCTAGATATATTCTTAGGCATCCAAGGTTGTAGTCCCTCCTACTCGCACTGATGTTCCACCTCCACCTCTTGATGGTGAGGGAGGATTATTTAATTAGATGTCTGATTCCTTCTTCTCTTCTAATTTTTTTATGATATATCATTTTGAGACCATGATATCAATGTTTAATTAGTTTTAGGATTAGGGTTCAATTAGGACAAGAGTTAATAAATTAAATTTGGTTTTAGCTATAGAATTATAGTTAGAGCTTTTAGATTAAAAACCAATATTAATTCAAAAATGTTAGGTTTAACTTTTGTTTTAAAGTGTTGAATATATTATTGAGTTAGGTTTAAGTTTAGGGTGATTTGGTTTAGTCTTAAGGTCAACATTTAACTTGGTTCAATCTTAGGGTAAGGGTTCAATTTAATTAATGGTTGGGGAAAGGATTCAAGGTTTTAAATTTGGTTTGTACTGTTAAGTTGGGATATATAATTATGTTTATGATCATGGTTTGATTTAATTTAGTTTATAAGTATAATATTAATTAGTTAAGGGCTAGGGTTAGTTTTCAATCTAGTTTGATATTCAATTTGGTTTAGGGTTACCTGGGTTAGTTTATTTTAGTGCTATATTAAGATATTTAATGCTCCGATATCATTCATTTTTTGATATTTTGATTATATCACCGCCATACATTGATAGTATATGCAATGATTACAAATATTATTTGATCTCATTACATGTGTCATGGTAATTTTTTTGTAGTTTATACATGATATGCTCTTATATGGTGTTTTTCTTTTCTTATAATATAGTGTTATATATAAATTTACCTAAGTACCCTTCTTGATTATCTATGATGGATGTAGCAAATGACATATCTCTATATGATTCTTTTGACATGATATGCATGGATAATATAATGAAAATTTTAAATCCTTCCTATGCAATAAATGATACATAATTAGATATGTAAATGTTTTTAGATTCACATGTATGACATGTAGATGTAGATATGATGCTCATCTAGGATAATTTAGTTTATCATAAATAAGGTTACGATTATGGTTTGACATTTATAGAATTAGTACTTGGTTCTTAGGATAGTTATTTAATTATTTATATATTACCTAGTGTAGGTTTTAGCAAATTAAGATTATGGTTAGGATGACAGTAAGGGTTATGATTAGAGTTTTGGTTAAAATTGGGATTATAGTTAATCCTAAATGATGCCCAACCAAGGGATCTAAAGAACTAATCAAAAGTTTTACTAAGCAAGCAATAACATACATACAATAATTTACATTTATAAAAAACATAAGATATTACATTCCTTAAGGAGCACATTTACATTTCATTTTTAAATAATTATAAGTACTAAAATTAAAATAAATAGCACATCCACATGAAAGAATAACTACGTAAGTTCAATCCATTTAAATAATATACATTTGTTCTGAATGCCACTTGGCAAATTAATTCAGAATGCACAATCAGCCACTATACATGTCACAGGGTATGAAAGGCTGAAAGAATGTACATTTATAAAATAGTTTACATCATCCATTTTCAATCCATGAAACAAAGTACAATAAAATTTAAGCAAAATCATTAAATACTAAGTTTTGTGTTTGGATCCCTTGACGGGGTGTTACGTGATTAAGTACTTAGTTATATTTTTAGGGTTTTATCAAGTACATAACAATATGGTTAGGTCGAGGTTATAGTTTAAACAATGAATTTAGGTCGAGGTTATATGGTTCTAGGTCGAGGTTATACTTATTTCTAATTACATGTTTAAACAATGAATTTAGGTCAAGGTTATATGGTTCTAGGTCAAGGTTATATTTATTTGTAATTACATGTTTAAACAATGAATTTACATCTAATCTAATCATTCAACATTATAATTTAAATACATAAATTAAATACATTTCAAAACCTCTAAAATGATAATTTTTTAAATGAACATTTATGAAACTATATTTAAATTAACAGATACAATAATCTAAACATAATACTCATTAACAATGTAAATTTACAATTTTACGTATATTAAAACTATAAAAAATAAAAAATTAACGTACATATAAAATGTAAAATTGAAAATAATTAAGTAAAATAGTACAAAACATATTAAAATACCTAGTATATTGAAGACTAGCAACATAGGGTGGTTGGTAGAGCTGAAAATCGGGCTCTTGTATCTCTCTCTAATCGAGTTCCTATTTTCAAAGTTATGAAAATGACTTCAAAAATGCCAAAATCAGGCATATATGAGTTTTTGAAATCGGGTACCTGATTTGTAAAGCAATCGGGTGCTTGATTTTTAAGCACTTTGGGCACTCGATCCCCTTTTTACAAATCGGGTACCTAATTTTTAAATCACAGCTCGAGTGCCCAAAGCATGAATTTAGAAACGGGTACCCAATTCTAACAAAATTGGGTACCCATTTTTGAGAAGTACAATTCTACAGATTTGACTTCCACAGAATTGTGACCCAACTTCTTGTGATCACCCTAAAAACTGAACCTCTATAAAAGAATCTTAGATGAAATGAACACAAATGCTTGTTTTTTACTCCACTTCATCTTCTTCCATCAATAGGAAGATGAGATACAAAAAATCAAATATAAAATTGTAATTCAAGCATTAATTTAAAAGAAAAGATTTTGGTACTTAAAACACTAATAGATTTGGCATCAATTTGCGACGGCTATGTGTCACAATTATGATAGCAATGTGTTGCCACTGCGACAGACATTGACGTCGTAGTTATTTAGTTGCAATTTATGATGTCTACCCCTTGCCGTCGCATTTGTAACGCCTATCCGTCACTATGCAACCACCTTATTGGCACATTGACCCTATCACAATTCCTGTGTTTTCCGTCGCAATTGCGACGGGGTTGCTGTCGCATCTATAGCAACTCCATCGCAATTGCTGGGGTTGTGACGGAGTTGCTGTAGATGCGACGACAACCTCATCATAATTTTTGGGGTTGCCATCGCAATTGCAACGGTAAAAGAAGTAAAACAAAAAAAAAAACATTTAATGTCTGTTTACTTTGGTGCTCTGTTTTTCACCCTACTTAACATCATGTTCAACGGATTTATAGAGCTGTCTATTACTATGATTCACCTTCCCGTGTTCTACAAGCAGAGAGATTCAAAGCTGTATCCTGTCTAGGCTTATTCACTTCCTACATGGGTCATGAGAGTTCCTCTCTCACTCTTGGAATCTTCCATATGGGTCATTCTCACCTACTATACCATTGGCTTTACCCCAAATCCCCAAAGGAATTAGATTCAAGACCATTCGTTTCCTCATAGCGCCATCAATTCAGCACTTGATGAATCTAATCCATTCTCTCATGCAAGTTTTTTCGATAGTTTTTACTCTTATTCATCCTACACCAAATGTCTCTCACTTTTTTGTTTAATTGCTGCATTCGAACGGAGTAAGCTTGTGGAAAACACCTTTGGAACATTTGTACTCCTAATTGTATTAGTCCTTGCCGGATTTATCGTATCCAGAGGTACCATACCATTGTCAACGAAGTAGAATAGATTCTAGTAATCCAGACTTGAAATAATTTGACATTCCTTGCGGATCTTGTGTTTGCAGAGGACATCAAGCCCTGGTGGATATGGGGGTATTGGATATCTCCTCTCATGTATGCTCAAAATGCCATTGCAATGAATGAATATCTATCAACGCGTTGGCTGAATGTTAGGATCATAACTGTGTTATAACATATATAGATCAGAAAGGGGCATTGATGTTTGTTTTGTGTTTCAATTGAGAAATGTTATGATAATGTGATGATTGGTTGTTGTTGTAGCGTGGAGCAAGCAATGAAACAATCAGTGTGGCAACATTAGAAGCTCATGGATTGTTTCCTGAAAGCTACTGGTACTGAATGACCATTGAAGTATTGGCAGGATACACATCTCTCTTTAACTTGCTCTACACCCTCGCATTGGCCTATCTAAATCGTAATTTGAATTCCTGATATCCTCTTTCTCTTGATTGTATTGGGTAATTCAAATTATTTAGATTGTAAGTTGAATCCCTGAAATCCCCTTTCTCTTAATTGAATTGGGTGATTCAAAATACTCAAGAAAATAATGATCTGCCTGTCCATGTAAATCATAGTTTTTTCAGAGTCAGTTTTTCATCAACATTTTGCATCACATCCTGAGGATGGATCATAGAGTGTGTTCCGAAATATTGATGAAAAAATCCTTTAACAATCGATTCTAGAAGCATCAACTGAAGAATTCTTATAAATTGTCAAAACTTACTATTAAATCATTACTTATGTAGCTCTTGAGAGACCTCAAGCATTGATTCCAGAAGAAGACTTAGAGGAAAGCCAAATAGAAAGAGAGAGACTACAAGAAATGAAACTTATCTCTTTAGCTGGAAGTAAGCTTGTTTGAAAGGTTTTTCTATGTTGTTTGAATCAAATTTGGAGTGGGTAGGGAGGGATTATCAGTAATGTTTCTAAGGTGTTGTGTTTGAACTTTGGTCTCAGCAATTAAAAGGGGAATGGTGTTGCCTTCTATTGCAAATTATGATGCATTGTTGTTATACTTTTTCATGGCTCCGCTGGTCCTTACTATCCTAGATGTCTTATATAGATTTGTGGTGACATTGAAACTTATTTGTCAATGGAAAAGCAATCTCCTGCCATCAATAAGAAGTGTTGAATGTTCTAACTTTTATATTATTCTATAATTAATTTAGGAGAAAAGTGGAGAAAAAAAAAAAAAAAAACTCCTTATAGTTTTCTTTA